>CM017897.1:12739457-13207874 GCA_008369825.1 Triplophysa tibetana | reverse complement strand
ACGCCCTTCATAGCTTGAGAACATAGGGTGTATTGTTTGTTATGATTTACCTGCAGGCTTTTTGATTTGTATTTTATGAATTCTTATTTATTTATGTTGTGTTTTTTTATACTTTAATTGTTTAGACTTGTACAGCACTTTGGAACAAGGCTGGTTTGTTTTTTAATGTGCTTTATAAACTGAAAAAAAACTTGAACTTGACAAAACGTCTAAACATCAAAACCTTTGTTAATCACAGAGCTTATTTTTGCAATCTTCCAAAAGTCTATGGGGAAAAAATGGCTTTTGGTCGAGGGAACCAGGGCGACGCTTTCTTCCGGGTTAAAAAAAAAGATCTCTGAGGAACTGGATTGGATAACATGAACTTATCTGTCTATACAACCATTGGTAGTCCCAATACTCATTGCATAAATATGATTGACCCCTGCTCAAATTTGTGCCACTGGGAATAGTCCCTGCCATTCATGTTCATGAAACAAAAAACAAATGACCTTGCACATTTGAGAGGTGAGCATGGCTTTGTTT
Source organism: Triplophysa tibetana (assembly GCA_008369825.1). Lineage (NCBI taxonomy): Eukaryota > Metazoa > Chordata > Actinopteri > Cypriniformes > Nemacheilidae > Triplophysa > Triplophysa tibetana. The sequence continues at coordinate 13,207,349 of CM017897.1, read as the reverse complement.
TGTATGTGTTTTGTCCAAGGTGTCATTTTATGATGCCCAAGAGCAATTGGTTTATGGCTGATCCACAATGACATGGCTGGGGCCGACATCTATTCTGATCTGTTTTGTCTGGGTCAAGGATAAGAAGCAAAACTAATGGAAAATGCAGTCAATATTACATAAATATACATGTATATTTTTTTCTAATAAAATGGATAGGACAAAGCTCATTTGTTTTAAACAAGTGGGAAAAACAATCAAAATCAAATCCCACAACATGGAGATTTCTCATTTGATAGAAACTAACCAATTATGTTGATTTTAACATTACATGTCCAACACTAGGTAAATACAATTTCATTTAAAATGATCACTATGTGTATTCTGTCGTGAATAATTTGATGTAAGAAATAGAAAATGTACAGATTCAATTTAGTGCAACAAAATGTTACAACAAAAGAAACTAATTGGCCACCAGTGTTCCTAAAACTCAGGTGTGGGAGAGTGTGACCAACATGTGATTTGTGAACAAGATTATATAAGGGCTGGTTGGGGGTTAGCAGCTTCCTACGGTCAGCAATTGTCTCCATCTAAGGCTGAATTAGATTAATTTGAATAAATCAGAATGTAACATGCTGTTCAACAAAACATGATATTTAATTGCCCCCCGCTGCCATTAAATAGCCACTAATTTACCCTTCCATTACACTTGATGCTTATAAACAAATTCAAATGAGTTGTGGTCCCAAGATTACTGCCATGATGTGTATGCATTCTCTGGCTTTTCTTTATAATTTTCATATTCTATTCCCTACCCAATTGACCTTACAGCGGTACTCTGACTGTGCAAAATAAAATGTGCAAAATGGCATTTTTTTATACACTATAATATCACTGATATTATGTATAGAGCTTAAATACCCTAAAGGGGTCCTTCGCCTTTAGCAGTGAGGTATAAAAACAGAACCAAATCACTTTTCAAGGTCCTCTTGCCCCTTGACATTGCATTGGCATTGCTCAAACTGTGACTCCATGTTAGACCTGGTCTTTTTATAAGAACACTCGTCTTATCACACGATATAACTATAGAAAAGTCCAGTTTTAAATCATATTGTTATCGCCAGACCTGGAGATCGTTGAATAAATTCCAAAACGGTAAAACTCATCTTTTGAACCCGCTTAAGGCATTTGTATTTTAAGCGTTTCAATTTTTATGGGTTTCTTTGATAGAGTTTCACTTTTATGTGCAGTCGAATCATGACTCTATTTACATTAATCATTTAACAGCAAATTTACTGCATGTAAAAAAAACTTGTTTGCCTACACTTAAGAATACTGTAATTTTACAGAACTGTACTGTTTTATTTTACAGACTTTTCAGTATTTTTAAAATGCGGTAAAACACTATACATTTACAAATTTGGTGTAAAATAACAGGAACAACATGTCATTTTATTCTTACAGACACTGTTAATTTATGTTTTTTTCTGGTTTTCCCTGCTGCCAGGATTGCTTAAATTGTGACTCCATGTGAGACCTGTGAGTTTGACTCAGTTTAGTGGTAGACTCGACCATGTTTTTGACAACGCAAACTTTAAATTAGCTACAAATCACTTGGATGATGATTTGTTTGTTGTTGTCATCACTTGCATGCTAACCATGAGTGTGTGTGGATTTCCATTATTATTTGCAGTCTTAAATGTTTCTTGGAATGTTCGATATTATTGGTTTCTGTGATTTATGGTGTATTCTTTGATTTATGTTTCGGTAAGATTTTGGGTACAGTGCTGCTTATCAATGAGGAACTAGCCAATGTATATCTGCTAACATTAAGCATGTTGTTCACTGATAGGTGCACGTGTTAGTGATCAATGTCAGTCTATTTTATATCATCAATAGTTCCTATTCGGAATATTTAACACAAAGACCAGTCGGAGATTATGTGTGACTATTTGTAGTGTATTGTATGAGTGAATTAGTCATCTTACATCCCATGTGGCATACTCAACAATTCCTGGACTGGTACCTCCTATTAATCCTTGGTGATGGAGTCAGATCCATGGGTGTGGCTTATTGGTTTTAACTAAATCCTTGGTGTTTCAAGCTTTACGAAACTTTTACCATAATCCACACCCTAATCCTACGCTAACCATCTAAACTACTTGTGATTGTTAAAATTGACAATAAAAACGATTGCATGATGACGTCGGACTGGAAACACCAATGATTTAGTGACAGCCACTGAGAGACAATAGTTATCCTTATTTATTCTTGTGGGTCATACCATATTGCAATGTGGGGCCAAGTAATATATCTTTAGGCTTGAGGTTGTGACCAATTGTTCTCAAAACTGTTTAAAGAGTTGAAAACCCAATAATGGGACAAGTCACTTGAAGATGTTCTTCATTGGTTTTATTGTTTAAAGGTTTTATGTTGGATGTTCATTGAGATTTTTGTCAACCCTACAGTTTGTAGTAACCTGGGGGAGAGGGTGTCAATGAGCTTAAAGTGTCTCAAAGTGTCTTAAAGGTTTCTTAAAAAGTTTTCTTTGTTAAGGTATCCAAAAAGAGGAGGCATTTCACAGACATAATCGTGCCATTATGTCTGTGAAATTGTTAGCTTGTATTCCTTTTTTTGCACTTTTATACCAACAGTGTACATGTTTCCTCTCAATTTTGCCATCATTAAACACATTTTGTTGGGACTATAACAGTGTCTTCCGAGCCTTCCTACCATCTCCCCTTAACCTAAACGGGACACGTAAAGCCATCACTGTTTGTATCTGGCAAAGCACCCTGCTACTACTTCTGATTACTGTATGGTTATCGCTTTGCTATTCTGTCATTCAGAATGAATCGGGTCGCAGTTTTCTTGTAAGATTGAAAACAACCACTTTCCATTATTTAATGACCCAGTGAATTGTGTTTGTTTTTTTCTACATGCTACTTGTATGGATGAGAGTGTGAAAACTGTTTTCTCACCTTCTCCACAGTCCTTTTCCTCCTCTTCAATGCTGCTTTTGATAGTATCATACTCCTCGTCTATGTTCTGGTTACCACGGATCTGGCTCAGCACACGCCTGGCCTTCTGGGTAAGACCCTTTTGGATGAGCCAGCGTGGGCTCTCCGGTAAGAATAGGAACCCAAGGAACTGCATCATAGCAGGAACCACAGAAAGACCCAACATATACCTACACAGATTAAAAAAGAATATTAAATCTTCAGTCATTGACCAAAGACAGTTGTCTTTGAATACTAAAATGTTCAATTGCACCAGTTACACATCTACTTCCTGCGTAAAGGGTCGTTTATAGAATGATGAGTATAAAGATAACTAAACTATACTGTATTAGCAACCACAACAGATGATAACTTTATGAATATACTAAGCAAGCATGCTGCAGTTTTACATTTTAAATGACCATTAAATTCAAATGTTTTTTGATTGATTGTCGTTGTTTAATCTTTAGTCAGTTGGTATAAAATTGCTTTAAAATGATTCCGACAATATTTTTTATGTTATTGTTATGGTTGTGGTTTGCACTTCTCTATTATATTAACATTTTTTTACGATTTAGCGTAATTAGTGACAAATAATTGACAATTACACACCAGTTAATTTTTAAGACTTGAGAAATCTAAAAAAATTATTAAAGGATTGAGAAGATGATCTCAGGTTTCTATTTAAATTAAAAATAGCAACATTTATTTAGTTTTAAAACAATAACAGGACCCATCCTAAAGATCTTTTTCAGATTTTCTTTCCCTCGTGTTCAAGGGCGATATTCTGCAGCTGGTCTGGTTTATTGTGTATTGTTCTGAAGGTTTACTGTGCCAGACGGCAGACAGGATCTGCCTGATTCCTTCCATTCGGGTTGAGATTCACGTCAAACTGAGGTAAACAAATCCACTGAGTGGATCTTTTATTGTATGATTCATCCATTCAACATCCAGTTCCATTTAGCCAGAGACAGCTCGCCATAACATTTAAATCTGAACAAATAACAAAATTCAGATGGCACTAGTTTGATGAAATATGTTTGCATGAAGTCAGGTTGTCTCTGTAAACGATTCTTTCGAATACATTTTTTTTGGTAAACCAACGATATAATGTATTGACGCAGTGCACCCTGACATTGACCATTAAACATCTTTAAACAAAATTTTGTTTGTTAAAAGTAAAAGACACCAATATTTTAAGCTGTATTTCACAGAAACAACTCAGAAAACAATACTGTACTGTATATATAATCATAGCCATGGACGATTTATTTACGTACTGCCTCAAAAAACATTGATGTTAAAAATCTCAGTGTAAACACTTTGTTTGCTAACTCGATAAACACCTGTGCTTGCTTTCCAAAAACGTTGTTGCAGCCAGTCAATGGAATTGAATGCCATTTTTTGCGTATTTACAGAATTTCAGGAGATCTGCTTATGGTGGTGTCCTGAAGCAAATTAGATTTCTTTCTGAAATGTAACATTGAATCTGAAGATTTGCCGTGGTTCACAATGTTTTCAAATGTACAGTTCAAGGATTTGTTTATTGTTCCCTGGGATTTAAACCAATAACCTGTAGTATCGATTGAGCCACAGGAACAGTGAAGCTGTAGAACATACCTCCAGCCCCCATGATGCATGTAGCTGAAGGCCCCGTCTATAAGGCTGGCTACGAACTGGCCTGCTGTGATGAACAATGTGTTGATTGTGACCAGTCGTCCTCTTAGATGAGGTGGAGATGTTTCAGCGATGTACACAGGAACAGTCATAGAGGCTATACCTGAACAGATTAATTCATTCATTCATTACATTTTGATACTTTTGATGACTACAAACTACACACAGCATTGCAGTGTTGGTAAATTCTGCTTGTAAAATAATAATTTTAATGACTGTTTTGACGACAATGAATTACTGTTTAACAAAAAGCATGTTGCTGTAGTATACATAAAAAAGGTTGTTGGAAGTCATGAATAAACAAAAAATATTTTCGACATTGTTAACAAAGCAATTAATCACATTTCGTTATTAGAGAGCTTTGATCTTTAATTGATGAAATATTATTTAGTCTTGTTTGAAAAGAGAGTTAGAATGAATAGTAAAGACACATAAGCACAGACCAAGATCATTTGCCCTCATGAGTCTTAGTGGAAAAAAATAAAGAAAAGCTTAAACATATTTTTTTGTTGTCATGTAGCCTATAATTGTGCTATATGACCAATATAAAACCAAAACCATTAATCATAATATAACAGGTTAAAGGAGTTTATCATTCATGTCCAACCTGGCATGTCTAGAACACGATATTAGCAAAGATTCAGGCAGCAAGAACAATATTTTAACAAATGACAACTTGAAGTTATTAATTGCAAAGCAATTGTACAGCCCAGGGAACTTTAAATGTAGTGAGATTAAACACTTTTTAGGTTTCGCAAAAGAAGAAAGTCTTGGGTGGTTTGGGAAGACAAATTATGTAAACAATTGAAGGTGAGAAATGACTACATAAACTATTTATTTCATTTTAGTTTTTCTTGCGTGTGTATAATTGTGTCTACGGTATATACCAATAATGCTTTATGAGTCACCAACACAATTAATCCTCGAATACTGAAAGGTTTATTACATCGTGAGAGTTCTCTGAAGGACTTTTTCTTTATGGGCTTTCAAAGAGCGACAGAACTACACACAAGACTATTTGACATGCATAGTGAATCTTCTTTGTGTGACGATGTTCCCCATCAATCAAATGGGGCTTAAGAAACGCCACTGCTACGGACAGACCACCTGACCAATTACATCACAGAAGTGTCACGTTATGCAAATAATTTACAAGCAAGTTATTTTAGGAATCACTTGGATGCGTTAATGTGTTTCCCAAATAACTCGGATTGGCAAAGGAGATACTGTAAGTAGCCTTTAATGTAATGTGGCAGAATCAATGTTTCTCACGATATTTATAATAGGAGACAAACCAATAGTGCACCGCCACATTAATCTGACAAGGTCTACGACATCACAGCTCCCTATAAAGTCTATTAATAGCCCCAGTTCACTGCTTGCCTTCGCTCTCGTTGCCCGGCAGACAACGTACAAGTTGCCATGGGAACGCCTCACTGCTTGCCTCACAAGGAGGTTAATCAATACCGTGAGACAACAGTTGTTATTGGCGTATCATTTACGCTTTGAAAAACGCAGACTTCAAATGGATGACGTATACGTATTCTCTCATACAAAAGTGTTTGATGCAGGTTATGCAACATTGCTGTTTGGAAGCTGTGTACTATTTTGTTTTTGTTGTTTATGTGGATAATATTATGAGCAGACAGGTAGTAGATATATATCTGTCGTTATAACCACGATGTAAACAGTGGAGAAAAACAATTTAGTAATTTGCTGATTTAACATGGTCTCCCTCACGAACATGTGCTTAGCTGGTTTGGCTTGTAAGGCAGCTTGTCATTGAAAAATTCCCAGAAACATTAAAACAGATCAGCCTAACCAGCTTGGCGATCTGATGGAGACATGCTTGAAGCAGATTGCTGTTATGTAGTGAAAACACACTGTTATTATGTAAGTGCTGAAGGGTGTGAAGCACGCATGCAGTTCATTTAATATCTTTACCGGAATTCTTAAAATAGCAGATTATGTGTACATGCGATAAAACCACATCTCACTCCTAAAACCTTTAGCAGTGGTTCTCAAACGTTTCGTTGCAAGGCCCCCTTTGGGTAGAGAGCATTTGGCCCCCCAAATAAATTCTAAATAATAATTATAATCATATATCATTATATAAATTTTTTAATATTATATGTATTATTATTATTATATGGCATATATAAGAAATGTTCTGTTCTCAAAATTATATAGTTTTAGAATCACTGAGCTAGAGAACATGCTTACTTTCTACATAGGCTGCATCTTCATAACCAGCATCTTGACTGACATGAATTAGGAAGTAGAATATAGAAAGTGCTCCTTATTTATGCATGTGAAAGCCTTTAGATTCCACTTATACTGTGTGCAATGTACAGGTTTATGAATTTGGTGTATGCTTTGTTCTAAAGCAACTTTACAGTCCATTCAAAGTATACATTGTGTGTTGGTATGTCTCTCTTCTGTGCTTTCACATTTTTCTTGTTTCTACAGGTGTAACTTTAATTGTTTAGCTTATAGTTAATATTTCTCATGTACAACTGCTTTGTAACAATGAAAATTGTAGAAAGCATTATATAAATAGTTGAGTTGAGTATCAGTGTATGTTCTTTGTGAATCGAACCTGAGACTTCTAAATATATAAATCTTATATGGCTTATACTGTTGTTTTCTACCCTTTTGAACTGTTTGTTTATATGAATCATGAAAATGCTTGTTATAAATATATTTGTATAAATTTACTTTACTCTTTAATACAATACTTGTTTTATTATTTATTATGCCTATCATTTCAAAAAGCGAAAGCTACACTGTTGCGATGAATTTCTAATGAATCATTCTCTAAAATGCATTAGCTTTTTGTGTACCTTTCATAAGCAAAGCAGTTTGTGCAATGTACTTGAGTTACTGTTAACACGTTGCTAAATAAATCATTTCAATCCAGTGATGTATGGTGTTCAGTTACATCGCAACTGCTTGTGGACAGTAGAATGACAAAATGCTTCATGGTCTGTATGTTGCATTGGATGAAAGCATGTGCTTAAAAACAATGTAATTGTAGACAGCGTCAATATGTACAGCAGAATAAAAAATAATGCTAAATTCAGTCGCATTATGATGTTGCTCAAGACCTTCCAGTGCCAATACACATTGATGGCTATTAGTAAATCTGTTGCTCTTTCAAAAAATTCACCTAAATATACGAGATTCAAGTATCTACTCAGTGACACAATACACAATATACAGCGTCTTAAAACTGCCAAATAAACTACATAAAAACATCAGTATTTTAAGTCAATTGTAGAAATGGAACAGTGAGGAAGAAGATGTATGCTTGTTTATATCCACTGATGATATCAAAGATGTTTTATTCTTTGGTTTACTGTTCTTCATCAGCCGAACGTTGGGACGGATTCATTATTGTGAGAGTCCACGCTGTAAATAAAGTGCGAATGAAGGCTGTGGATGTCCTTTCTTACCAGTGCCAGTATCTTGAAGCCAAAACCCATCCAAGTCGACTGCCTCCCCCAGACACTCACCGTGAGAGGCCAACCCTGGCCTTTCACCGCAGAAGGATTGTGGAGTCATGGAGACAGCAGTCGAGACAGCTTAACTTCTCTGATCACACCATTGGCTTAGACGTCATCAGGCCAACTGAACTGCTAGTTACACCATCTGTGATTTGGAAGAAAGGTCTGTGCCCAGACTGAAGGGTGAGGACAGGGTTTTTCCTGGCTCAAAATGAGGCGGAGATGGTGCTATCCTGATCTTGTAAACACACGTAGGCCTACCGTACCTTTATGTGGCTTAACCAAAGTGACTTTGAAATAGTAAAAGTTCCAATTAAATTAGATGAAAATGACAATTATTAAGCTATTTAAAACATTACTTTTATTCAACCAAACACACATTATTAATCAAGTAAGTATTTTTATAATTTTTCACTAACTTTTCAGCCCACAATACCCAACTTAATTAACCAGTCTTACTAAATAAGCAAAGCTCATTGATCACACCTTGCATTCTCTGCAGTTCACCTTCAATGATTCAATAATCTCTTGTATTCACTAGTAATTGAAAAGTTAAATAGTTCAAATGAATCAGTTCCAATGAATCATTCGTCAGCGAGTCGTTCTGTACGCAATGTGCGTTCATACTGGCAAACTCACTTCGTACAGTATATGCTGATTCAACGATCCAACTGCACAGCTAAAGATATTACAAAGATGTACGTCATGTTAATTTAAGAAACTTCAAGAAATTAAACGTACTTGGATGCAACACAAACAGAACTGAAACAAAGCTAGCTCTTGTTCTGTTAAATGCACGCAGCATTTTTTGTGAAGACATCCAACATAATTTTGGCGAGAGACTGAGGCGGCACGACATTTGACGGATGCGGCTGTCTCCAAGTTCTCTATGCAGGAAAAACCCTGGAGGAATTATGTGGGATGAAGTGTCTGTTTTTGTGATTTTTCTCCACTTTTAGAGGGGACTGTCTGATTTTAAGGAAGTTTTACTGTGAGGTAGAAATAAAGAAGATAATAGGCTTGGAAAAAAAATGATTCATTTTTATGGTTCCACTGACCTCGGATTTGCCCTTTACTGTTATTGTGTTCTCATAAAGGTCAGTTCAAAAATAATTGGGCTCAATCGCTTAAACCAGACATTTTGTCTTTCTTCTGAAGAAAAAGCCCAGGTAACATTACAGGTAAGACTACGAAGTAATTTGTGAAAAGTATTGTACAGTGAAATAGACTTATAAATGAAACAAAGAAGCTATTATAAGACATTTGTGAAGAAAGTGTGAGTGACGCTTGTTGCCGGTGCAAAATTTGTCATCATGTTGTGAGTATGACCACCATGGAGATGGTGGTCTAGTGGGTTAAACCACTGAACTGGTAATCAAAAAAGGTTGCTGGTTCGATCCCAGCAGCCACCACCAGTGTGTCCTTGAGCAAGACACTTTACTCCATGTTGCTCCAGGGGGATTGTCCCTGTAATAAGTGCACTGTAAGTCGCTTTGGATAAAAGCGTCTGCCAAATGACTAAATGTAAATGTAAATGTATAGTTGCTTGTATGTTGTTATGGTGTGTGGGTTTCAACATCTCATTAATATATTAGGTCCTTATATGGCTAGGTCTTGCCTTTAAAACAAGTATATTGATTTTTTCTTCTGATTTAACATTCGGAAAGCACCAACAATGATGTTTGAGAAATGTGTACTTAAAAGATAAATAGACACCGTTAGTATAACGATATAATATGGATGGCCATTACATTTTCTTAGAGAGCATGTCAGGGATTGTTTCACAATCCTTTCTTGTCTTAGGAAAAATGCACAATTAACTTTATGCATTAAACTGAAAAAATCTATACTTAGGTCAAAATTATAGTTTCTCTCAAACATTTCAGACAGCATACAAACATATCATCACATATCAAATTACATATTACAAACGACAAAAAAAATATTTAGCTATATTATTTAGCCAACCCTAACTGGGAGAAATGTAAAAGTGATTCACTGTATATGAGCAACCAAGATCGCATACACCGGACAATACAAAGCTTGAGAAAATACCAGTCTTCCCTGATGACTGTGTGTAATCCTGCACAATAAGTAATAAGCCAAATTGCTTTTGGGAACACTCATGGGACATTTGACTCCGTCTTGGAAGCCCTCGTGGTACATGCATTAATGAGAAATTACACTTGCAGCAAGTGGAGCTCTGTCAGTCTTACCACCCAATCAAATCGTGTGAATCCTTATGATTCTGATCTAGTAATTGCCTTCGTTAAAAATAGTTCTGAATTTTCAATGAGGCACGGTATGAAATCTTATCAAAGCCTGTGATCTTATACACACGTTATGGCCTTCACACTCTTTCAAGTGAAGAAATTATACAGCCTGCCTATAATCTTTTAGAATAATCAGGCATGTTGAAATCACATTGAAGAAGCTAACTTGTGCTTTTGTTGAGTCGTAATTTATGTCTTGGAGAAGTGAAATACTTAAATCCAAGCAAAGAAAGCATACAAAACAATGTAGCTTTATTTGTGCTAGATTGGAACTCATTACAGGTAAAGACAATTTAAAAGAGTAGGTCTTCAATTAAATTAAGAATAACACTATTGATATATAGGTTGGCTATAATTGAGCTGACAAACATTAAGACATAAAAAAGTGTTGAACAAGCTACTAAAATGTTTTAGGGATAACAGATTATTACCTGATATGTACTATGCCACTTGTCTTTTATAAATAGGAATAGTTAAAGGAGTCATACTGTATGACACATGTAAAACAAATATTATCGTTTGTTTGAGATGTGACGCACGCACGCAATGTGTACACACGATTTAAGGTTAAAAAACTCTGTTTTTTTTCCGTGCATGTTTGTGTCTCCTTTTTGCCCTGCGTCACTGTAACGCGCAGATTTTTTAAAAAGCTCATCGCTCTGAAAAGCGAGGCGGGCTATAACTGGCCAGTTAACCAGTGTGTAGTGATTGGTCGAATATGGCAAGCGCGTGATAAAAATGTAACTCCTCTAACCAAATTTGGAACATCAGGTTCCAAAGCAATTGTACTGACAGGAACGTTCACCTTACTTACCTATACATTTGGACAGTCTTAGTCAAATCATACCACGAACTGACATTTTGATGAATATTAAAAGAGGCATTCGCTTTTAGATAGAATGTATCTTTTGTTCAGATGTTTCATTTTTGCCATTTTACATGTCTTATACATGCATGGGCAACTCATAACACACCAAAGACACAGAAAAACACGTATCCACGTCATATGACCCCTTTAAATGCAATTATGTCAAATATGTAATTATTTTAAATAGAAGAATTCTCCAAAATTACGCATCAAATGTCTGAATACTCTAATTTTAAACAAATTATGTACAATATGTCTGGAATAAAAAAACTAATATCATCCATAATTAATAAATGCACTGTAAAAAAATCTGATTTTACAATGTACACCTAACAAAGGAAACAATGTATCTTGAACAAATATTTATTAGAGTCTATTATACTTGTAGGCTTTTTACATCAATCCAAAAAATGTCCTTGTTAGAGCCTTGTGAAACTGTTGGCATGTGTTGAATTGGTGTGAAATAACCTAAATTAACTACAGCATTGCATAAATTAACATATTTTACGTATCTAAATGTTTAAACAATCAAAAAAATCGTACTGTATATGGTTGCCCTGTTTTATCCTGTTTCTCAACTATTTATTTAATCTTTACCGTGAGCTAAGGAAGCATGTTGGTTTTTGTTAACTATTGTAAACATTATTGTAAAGTGTTTTAAAGCATCCTACTGTGGCAGTATAATCATTAAGACACATTCCAGGTTTTATTTATACTGTATGAGTTCCTTTTATCCATGATGGCCAATGTCAAAATATCTTGTTGAGTGAACTTTGACACCATATAAATAAATATAAACATCAATAACTTAATTAAACGTCTGTTTGAGACAATAAAGAGAGTTTAATTGTTAATAAAATGGCAGCATTGGTCAAAAAAATATGTGGTTTAGCAAATAAAACGGGATATCTGGATTTATTTAAAGGGATACTTCACCCAAAAATTTAAATTCTGTCATCATTGTCTCACCTTCGCGTTGTTCCAAATCTGTATCAATCCCTTTGTTCTGTTGAACAGAGAGAGAGAAATTTGGAAGAATGCTAATAACCAAATATATCTTGCCCCCCATTGACTCCCATAAAAATACATTGGTAGTATTTCTCTATGATGAACATAGAGAAAATACCTTTCTCTATGTTCATCATAACAAAGAAATTCATACAGATGTGGAAAAATTCGGAGATGAGTAAATGATGACAGAATACATGTTTTTATAATTCTAATAATAGTATAATCAACATGACTACTTTACACAAATGAAAGTAATGTTTAACACGGAGAGCTAGAAAACATATTTTGAAGATCAAACATGTTCATTTTAACTTTCCTGATGTCAAAAGCACACTAAAGTTGTGGACCAGCAGCAGGTGCATCTTATACTTACCAAGCCCAATTCCCACTATAAGCCGTCCAACCAGCAGTGCTTCTTTATTCGGAGCAGATCCCAACACTATTCCCCCGACGGAGAAGATGAAGCTGGCCAAAAGGATGCACGCCCGCCGCCCGAACAGCCCGTTGAGGCACCCTCCGAGCAGCGCGGACACCGCCGCCGCGGCCACAGTCCCGGACACGAGCAGCTCCTGCCATAGGGCAGTGATGTTCATGTCCCTCTTAAGCAAAAGCATCGCTCCGGAAACCACCCCCATGTCATAGCCGAACAAAAAGCCGCCGATCGCGGAGAAAACAGCCAGCACGTAGACAAAGCTCGGCGTGACATCCTGCTGGAACTGTTTGCGCGCAGCCCGCTCCAGGTCCGCGGTGGGCGCGGCGGGTGTGTGCGCGGTGCTGCTGATGCTGGCGCTGGACGGAGCCTTGATGAGACTCCGTTCTCCATCATCCGATGCACGCTTTCTCCTCTCGCCCATCAGATTGCTCATACTACGTAGATTATAGTCATCGCTAGATTTGCGGGACATAAGTGAAAAACCGCAAGAATAAAATGTCCACAAAGAGTCAAAGGTGATCACCTGGAAAAGTAGGCAGACGTGAGTCCAACTCGATGTTTTGGTCTGTTGTTGGTGAGATTTTATAAGCGGTCTACACAGGTTGACTCCTCATAAGTTATCCCACGGCTCAGTGTCTGAAGTCTGAAGGATGAGACAGAGTATGGAAGGCCGTTTTGGCAAATATTTATTTAGACGTAACGTGTACAGACGATAGCGTTTTAATTATACCACGTTGCTATATTACATGATGATTATGTTTACTAAATTTTTAAATATATTTGTTAAGATATATTTGTTAAAAAAAATCTGTCAAGAATATAGCATATATGTAAATTTGAGACATAATAAGACACAATAGACCAAAACAATCAACAAAACAAAAGAAAATTGGCAATTATTTATTAGGCAATACTACCATTTACAAGACTACACTCATTCACCAACACCAATGGCCTTTAATGGTCTCTGGGCTCTGTAAAGCAGAACAACATAGTTTCTGTATTAAACAGAAATGTTAAGTAACAACATACCATATGTGCATATTAAGAACACAGTATGCACATAAGATAAATACATGAATATAGACTACATAAGCAGCTGCATTACAAACATCAACTGCTTAATACTCGGGTGGCACGAGCACGATATGAAACACAGAACTATGAAAAACGAAGTGTTCTTTCACATATAACAACAACGGGACAACAGTGTGGTGAACTTCATGCCATGTTCGCAGACTGATCAGCGTATAACATCAAAGTACCGCAAGTCCAGCATGACAACATCAAGTCTGTCCCAAAATGCGCCCCCATGTACCCCTGTGGACTCGTGCCTAGTGCGCCATAGGTTTGCACTTCCTGATGTCACCAAATGTGGATTCATCATTAACGTTTACATTTAGTCATTAGCAGACGCTTTTATCCAAAGCGACTTACAAGTGATGTTAACAATTGAGCAATTTGAACACTATAAGGACAACAAAAAGCATAAGCACAGTATAACTGGTCTCATATAGCCTCCCACAGTATACAACGTTTTTTTCAAGCCGGCCTTCCAAACTGGAAGTCAAGCCTGCCCCTGTTCCCCCCTGGACTTCCCCTGTCGATCCTCCCGGGATTCCCGCTCCCGAGCGCCACCCCGGACTGTGACTCCCCCTAAAACTGTCCCACCCTATCCCAACCCCTTTGGACACCCCCCTGTGAACTTTGTTGATCCCTCTCCCCCCCTCCCTTGTTTGTTATTTTTATTGTCTCACCCTAACCCTGTCGTTATTATGCCCCTAATTCTGTTTTGCCTTGTCTTGTCGTTGTCCCAGTCTGTCTTGTCTCGTTCGTCTTCCCCTTGATGAACACCTGGAGGTGTTCATTTAAGTGGGGGCTTATGTCACGATTCCGCTATCATGTCATGTTTATTCTTGTTCTTGCAGCGGAGTCATGGCATAGCCTTAGGTTGTGAGTAGAGGGAGAGATAGTGATCCAACGGCTTGCTATACTCTCTCTCCGGTCTGGTTCTTTGTTCGCGCCATCTCGTTTCCTCGTTAGCTTTCCCTCAGTGTTTAATTCCTGTCACCTGGTCCTGGTTAAATTTCCTTTGTTAGTCTCCCTTCATAATGTCCTTATGTTTCATCTTCCTGAGCCAGTTCGTTTTGTTCCTTGTCTTGGTTCCTGTGTTTATGCTGGTCTCTGAAAGCTCCATTGATCTGTCCCTAGCAAGTGTTGTTTATGTTTTGCCTTTGCCTTACTGTCTTTTTTAGTATCTAGTCTTTTTCAGTTTTATAAAGTTAGTACACGGTTGTCCTTGTCTGTTATTATTTCTACCTTGTCCAGTTTTTTTTTGTTTTCTGTTTTGTCTACATAATAAATACCTTTGGTAACCCTGCTTCATCCATCTTACTGCCTGCACTTGGGATCTCCTTGAGCGTTCATGACAGGAGGCTGTTTGGTGATATCCATAAGTTACCGAGAGTCATGGAAACTCTTGTAACATTTGAGATCGTTTCGCGATCACGGGTCTCAAATGCTGACAGGTACGATCATATATCATTAAACACTATACAACTATTGGCAATACAAACTATACGCAAAGCCTTGCCATCACAACCAGTAGTAAGTCAATTAGAGTAAAATCATCCCTTGCGAATGCGTCAAATGAAATACTGATGTGGGGAGGTCACTTATAAAGCACAGCAGGTCTCCAGATATTTCGTATGCCGTGGGAAAGCTGTGAATGGTGCTTATGTGTAACCTAACATTACATCTCTAACCAAATTCACAGAAGGCTCCAACTATGCAAACTGCCATCCAACCAAAGCGGTGGGTGTTTACTAATAAAGTCTCAAAACCTGTGTAGAAAATAGCCTATTACTTATTGATTTTGATGTTTTTTAATGTAAAAATCATGTGAAACGTCATAACTAGACCTCATACAACAGTATAAAACAAAAAACAAGCCCAGTTCACGAGATCTCTAAATACTATTGTTTCCTCCATCTTGTGTAAATCTTGTTGATGCAAAAGAAAACTGAAAAAGAGGCAAATCCCAACATAACACAGACTGTGACGTTTCAGTCGGGATGTATGCCCCCAAATTGCATTTCTGCCCTTCTGCCTGTCAAAGTTGCCTTTGTTTGATTAAAAATTGAGTTATTCGCTAACATGTCTTGACACCAATCTTTTCTGTTGTAAGCTGCTTCAATAAAAAAAAATGTTCTGCTCTTAAGCATTTGAGTTTGACAAGGGTCAAACTCAAACAGAAGTAATGCATAAAGATGAATAAATACAAAAACAATATTTATTTGTTAGAAGGGCACATAATTAAGCTTTTTAGGCAACTTCATACATAATTAGGCTTAATAACAATGTAGCAAACTGTATAAGGTCGAAATTATTCCATCACATTTGTTGGTTAAATAATCGTATAATAAATAATATACTACTTATATCTTCATAATAAACATCAACATTGATCAATTTTGGCAGATATAATATTATAATTCAATGAATGAAAATAACCCTGGCCACAACATCCTTCAATTCCATTCACAGACTTTGATCGGTTGTGCTATTTTGTCCTAAAATATATTACATAATTAATGTAAATCAGTTTCAATTGATTTGTATTTCATACAACAACATAGGAACACGTGCAAAGTCAAACATGAATCACACGTGTTTACATAAATGATGAATTCACGACTATATGCTTAGTAAATTTTATGCATATTTTCCCGTTTTGGCACTTGCCATGACAACGTCTTTAGGCGCAGTAACACATACACGCCTTGCATCGCCAGTACACGTTACATCTAAAGACTTTTTGCTAAAGTGGCCTTCGATAATAGTGATGAGAGAAGAGGCAAAGGTAAAGCTCAGTGTCATTGTGACTGCCATGACGTCAAACAGCTACACATCAACATACACACGCGTACATGCATTTTAGATATGGACAATACAAATGTGATATCATGTTATTTGTTATTATGTTATAAGCATTGTATGTTTGATATTAAAATGTTTAACTAAAGTATCTGACTCCTCCTGTGGGTGTTTTTCATAATTGTCCAGCAATTTGCAGAAACTGACTTAATGCTATAATGCAGTAGTGTCGAGATTTCTGAGGAATTTCTTGCATGTACTGCCATTTTGGAATCGTTCAGCCACATTTTTAAGTGAATCCAATCTGGGCAATTCTAGTGTCATTCTTTACAAAATGGCTATGGCTGTATCTATGAGCTGTCTGATCTGACATTACTTTTGGTATTAATCCATCCTAATTATACTGGAATAAAACAAATAAAGGATGGTTTCCTGATAAAAACCTCTTTACAGTTTAGATATAACAATAATTACATTCATTTTCATTACCAAACAGTCAATCATGGTACGACTGCAGTTGATTTAAGTTCCATTTTTAACATAAATCCTTACTTGTTAATATTGAAAGCATAAAACAAAAATTAGGTAACACTTTAGAATAAGGACCAATTCTCACTATTAATTATTTGCATATGAGATGCCTATTTTTAGCATTTTGGCTTTTTATTAGGACTTATAAAGCACATATTCAACATGAGCATATTTAACTTCCCTAATCCTACCTAATTCCTAAACCTAACAACTACCTTACTAACTATTAATAAGCAACAAATTAGTAGTTTACTGAGGCAAAAGTCATGGTTTATTAATACCTAGAATTGGACCTTAAAATAAAGTGTGACCAAAATTTGATTTATGTGAAGGCACTTAACTCTAGCAAAGAAATTATAAATTAATCTTTTAAAATTAAGTACCTGCTCAAATGAAGTATCTTTAAAAACGCTAAATTAATGTGGTTAAAGATCTATGTTTAAAGTGAAATGTGCAAATTCATATTTAAATGTGTGTATTGTGATAATGGGTCTTATATGTTGGACATTTTGTGAAGCAAATAAAATGATTATCATTTATATAATCATTTTATTTTCTAATAAATAGGTAGAATTGGTTTTATTCAATTTAGCATTTGTCTGATCCATATACAATTTTTATCACCAGAAGCTTCCATTGACCTTTTTGGGTGGACCGTGGGCTGACAAGGACTTTCTAAATAAACAATTCAGGGACTTTAAGAGGCTTGTAGGTTTCCGCTTTTTCCAACAGGTGGCAGTATGTCTATTTTCCAAGACATTGGCTTTTCCAATGTAAAAGTTAAGTTTTTCAAAATCAGTCTCTGAAAATCTAATGCGTGGTTTGGCAATATCGAATGATTGTCCAGTTTGTAAGGTTTTGAAAATCTTGTGCCAGAACACATTGTTTTCAGCTGTTTAAAAAAATGGTGAAAAGGGTGACCTGGGGGACAAAATGGACAGTCTCGATGATTACCAAAATAATCTGATAGGACACACTAAAAAAAGATATACCCATGCAAATCAGTTAAATTTTACTTACATATATTAGGGTGCTATATGCAAAGGAAACTATATGCAAATTTACTGAATCTGCTTAAATTAAGGTAACAGTTTGCACTTTTAATTAGATTGAGTAGTTTTTATTCTATGTTTTTAAGTAAAGAGTACCTAAATTTATCAGACATGGGTCAATGCACTAAAAGAAATTAGATAAAGTCTACCTTATATTTCTCAATAATAATAACTTAAAAAAATGAAGTAATATAAGTTAATATAACCGACAACAATTCATCTGCTTATTATGAATGATAAATATTGAATCATAAACACTAAATATGACTTATTCAGAGAAGCTTGAATTTACCTTTAAATGGTCAGAAACAGGAGATTGCATCAATTGCTTTTATAGAACAAATAATAAACGTCTAAAAAACCCCTTTTTGACAACGAACACAAAATAAATTTGATGTCAGCATTATTGTGATCACTGTTCACTTTAGTTTAGCTCTTGACTCTTGCACTTCAGAAAGTTAATGCTCTTTGTCAATCACAGCTGTGTTTCAAGCGCCACACTTGTTAATAACAATACAAAAATTGCTGTAGAAATTCAATATAATACGTCATAAAAGTTAATGCATGTTTAATATTTAAGAGTTTTTTAAAGAGTTTTAATGGGTATGAGAAGGATTTTACGATGAAATGACAAAATAAAGTTACCACGACATGTATCAAGTAGAAATTTACACTTAGAGATCAACATTAATCATTCACACCCCAACAATGGTGACAATCATCAAATTAATTGAGTAACTCTGCAATGCATCCTTGGAGTCACGAATGAGTTTTGTATTATGATGTTACCCTGCATGCATTGCTGCATGACGCTTTCTTTTATTGATTGTCACCCTTGTTGAGTTTCATACACTGATTCTTGATGTGTCCGGGCATCTTTGTGTTCCAGCAGCTTATTCTTAACATCACTTATGATTTACAAGGTAGGACTAAAGGTCTTGTAAGACCAAAGCTATTGACATAAATCAAATTTAAATTCGACTCAACTCCGTCAAGCCCAGAAATTCACAACTCAATAGCTCTATTAGCACTTTCATCTGACTTTCATTTGTTACGACAAATATGATTTCAGTAAAACATCTAAAAAGTCAGAGATGAGCGAGACTCGATGTGTAAGGGTCAATATCTCATCTAAAGTGAACACTGATCACAATAATGCTGATATCAAATTAATCTTGTGTTCATTGTCAAAAAGGGGTTTTGTAGACGTTTGTTATGTGGAAAATAAAAGCAATTGATACAATCTGCTGTTTCTGACCATTTTTAGGTTAATTCAAGTTTCTCTGAATAAGTGATTTTTAGTGTTTAATCATTCAATATTTATCATTCATAATAAGCATATGAACTGATGTCGGTTATATAAACTAATATTACTCCATTCTTTTAAGTAATTATTATTGAGAAATATAAGGTAGACTTATATTTTTTTATTATATTATATTTTTATTTTTTTAGTGTGCCGTGACCCATATCTGATCAATTTAGGTACCCTTTACATAAAAACATAGAATAAAATCTACTCAATGTAATTGAGTTCAAATTGTTACCTTAATTTTATTGATTAGATTCATTAAGTTTGCATATCGTTTAATTTGCTACCTAATTTATCCGTAAAATTTAACTGATATGCATGGGTAATATTTACTAACCCTCAAGATTAAATTTTATCAGTGACTATTCAAAACTTTTTGAATCCCTTGATAGTACGTTTGGTGGTCCAACACCATATTAAAGAATATATTTCTCACACATTATTTTCTCCAACCCCTTTTATATATCTTACAGTCAATGCACTCTAAGTTGGTTTAGATAGATATGTCTCAACTGCTAAATCCACAAATGCTAATAAAAGCATGTTTCGATTGTTTCTGTTTTATACCATTGGTATAGTCTAGTTTTTTGCTGTACAGTATAGTCAGATTTTTCTCTCCTAACCCGTCCCAGATCGACATAACATTTACAATACATTTAGTCATTTAGCAAAGGCTTTTATCCAATGCGACCTACAAAGAGTTTAAGGAGCAATAAGCGATATGTCATACATGGGCAATAATACAATAGGTGCCAGTACAAAGCTACTGCTTTTAACAAAAGCCAGACCACTACCTGTTGAGAGAAAGAGAGAGGCTTTTTTTTCATTGGTCTGTCAAGTATTCACAGAAGAGATGGGACATCCCATGAGCACCACTACACACATAAATGCATACAATATGCATGTAATTTTTAGAACAGATTAGATTCAACTTTATTGTCATTACACATATACAAGTACAGTGTAACGAAATGTAGTTTAGGTCTAACCAGAAGTGCAATTAGCAAGTGCAGATATACAGTGTGAATAAATACAGAATACAATTTTAGGGAAATACTATACAATGTTCTATGACAATATGACAGTCGGTATGTACTATGGACAATATATACAGAAGGATATATACTGTGAACATTAATGTGCAGGTGGTTATGAACAGATAACAATTTAGACTATACAATAGTGCAAGTGACTTAAGTGTGCATTAATTATAGACATTAGTTATTAAGGTTACAGTGCAGTAGATGAGTTAATGAAGTTATTAAGGTTACAGTGCAGTAGATAATACAGTTATTGAAGTTATGGTGCAATAGATGAGTAGATGCAGTTAATAGAGTTACTGAGTTACTAATACAGTTATTGAAGTTATGGTGCAATAGATGAGTAGATGCAGTTAATAGAGTTACAGTGCAGTAGATGAGTTAATGCAGTTATTGAAGTTATGGTGCAATAGATGAGTAGATTCAGTGCAATAGAGTTACAGTGCAGTAGATGAGGTAATGCAGTTATGAAAGTAGTCCATTAGTGCAAATGAGCAGTCAGTATAATATTCCTGGTGTTCAAGTGAGCAGTATAGAGTGCAAATGATGCTGTGTGTGTGTAAACAGTCCAGTAGAGCAGATACAGAAGTACTGGTGTGTACAGTTCGGTCATGCATGGCAGCCCTGTAGTGCAATGTAAACAATGTAAAAGCAGCATTAAAGTTAAAGTTATGAGGGGTAGTGAAATCAGTGGGGGCCAGAGTTCAATAATGAAACAGCTCTGGGTAAAAAGCTGTTTCCTAGTCTGCTGGTTCTTGTCCGGAGGCACCTGAAGCGCCTGCCAGAAGGTGGGAGAGTAAACAGTCTATGAGCGGGGTAAGAAGAGTCCTTGAGAATGCTGCGAGCTTCTGGATGTCCTCAATGGAAGAGAGTTTAGTCCCTGTGATGCGCTGGGCTGTTTTCACCACCCGCTGCAGTGCCTTGCGCTCAGCAACAGAACAGTTCCCGTACCAGACTGTGACACAGTTGGTTAGGATGCTCTCTATCGTGCAGCGATAGAAGTTCACCAGGATAGTTGAAGAGTGTTGGTTCTTCTTCAGTGTCCTCAGAAAGAAGAGACGCTGGTGAGCCTTCTTGACCAGGCATGAGGTGTTGGTGGTCCAGGACAGGTCCTCCGAAATATGGGTCCCCAGGAACTTAAAACTGGAAACACGTTCAACAGCCATCCCATTAATGCGGATGGGGTCGTATGTGCCTCCTTTGGCCTTCCTGAAGTCCACGATGATCTCCTTTGTCTTGGAGGTGTTAAGGAGCAAGTTGTTGTTTGAGCACCATGTGGCAAGGTGCCGTACCTCCTTCCTGTAAGCAGTCACATCGTTGTTGCTGATGAGACCAATCACTGATGTATCGTCTGCAAACTTGATGAAGGAGTTCGATCCATTCACAGGCCTGCAGTCGAGTGTGAAAAGGGAGTAGAGAAAGGGGCTCAGTACCCAGCCCTGTGGTACACCAGTGTTGAGGGTGATTGTGGTGGAGCAGATGTTACCTAACCTAACAAGCTGAAGCCTTTTCGTCAAGAAATCCATAATCCAGTTGCAGGTTAAGTTAGGTTTCCAAGTTTGATGATTAGCTTGGAAGGGATGACAGTATTGAATGCAGAGCTGAAGTCTACAAACAGCATGCGTGCATAAGTGTCCTTATTGTCCAGGTGTGTGAGCACGGAGTGCAGCGCCATGGACACCGCATCATCTGTGCTCCTATTGCTACGGTAGGCAAATTGGTATGGGTCCAGTGTGGATGGAAGAGAGTCTACCATCCAGTCTACAATCAAGAGCATTCTGAAAGACTTATTGCAAGCAAAATTTCAATAGCTGATGACAGCTGGGGGGACTTGTTGGTTTCGTTTATCTCTGTCTCTAAACCAGTTAAGATTGAAATTGAGTACTTATTTGGTACACCATCCCTAAAGCACAGGTGAAGTCATTTCTTTTTTATAAACTATTTGTAACAGTTCAAAGTTGGGAAGGAAGGAGGCGGGAACCGGCAAACATTTCAATCAAGTTTAATCAAAAATAAACAAATAATAATGCGGAAGTAAAAGACTAAGAACCTAAATACAAACTTAAAACATATGTCCAGGCCCGGTCCTCTCTCGGCAGCAATCCTGTCGCTAGTCCTCTTATGTTCCTGATTTCCTCGGTGAGACATGCGTGACTGGTGTGCGCACAGCTGATTCCAACTATCACTCACGCCACGTCATGGCTCTCGTCCCGCCTTCCTCACCACACTATTTAACACAGCCTGCTAAAAAAAAAAAACATTAGATACGTAAATTCTAGTGGTTTCCATTAAAATACCTTGGGAGAGAGGTTGGGCCTCAGAGATCCTCTCACTCCCTCTCCGAGTCTCTTCGGTGTTTCCGGCCCTTTTGTCTCGTTAGCCTTCCCATTAGTGTTTCATTACCCACACCTGCCCCTTGTCAATTATCCTATGTTTGTCCCCCTTTAAAACATCCTTGTGTTCATTGTCCTGTGCTCGTTCATTGTACATTGTTCCCTGTAAGCTGCAAGCTGTACATTGTACGTTACCTTGTTCCTTGTACGCTGCTTCGTGTCCTGAAATCTATGTTCCTTGTTCCTGCTACCTTGTGTATTGTAAGTTTAAAAGTGTTTGTTGTTTTTTCTTAGTCTAGTGAGTCCGTTACCTTGTTTTAGTTTATTATATATCCTGTCTTGTTTTCCCCCCTTGTGGGTTTTGTTTTGCATTTTGTTTAGTCTTTGTGAAATAAATATCTTGTTTAACCCCCTTATTGCTGCCTGCGCTTGGGTTTGTTCTGACAAAGGAACACACAAACCTTTTATTATATGTCATTTTCTGTTTGCTCAGAAGCATTTGTAAACTGCAGTTCTAAAGCTCAGCTGTAATAAAGGAACTTAAAATGTTTAACATCTTTTCACATCATGTGTTCATGTTTCATCATCGAATTATAGAGCAGAGTATTGATAACAGTATTGATAATACCGGTATCAATAAGCAGTATCTCTAAATCTTAACTACTAAATCTTAACGATACCCATCCCCACTCCTATACCTTATTTGTTGCTCACGTCATGTGGTGAAGTGTTGCTGTTGAGAAGGGGAGAGGAGCTTAACGTTTTTGATTAAAGACTACAAGTGCAAATTAATTGAAAACAATATTGGTTTGTATGGAGGAATCATTTAAAATAATCACTGCAACAGTGTGTAAAACACTTAAAATGTTCCTGTTTGATTGCATGGGGACTCATGATCTTCTTTTGTTTCATATCTCCTGGTTGCCAATAGTCCAAAAGGAAGTGTGTCGCACTTTTCTGACATAAAACAATGGTGTTATGTATCTTTTATATATATATAATAGGAATGAACAAACCAGACTTTTGGTAACCCCTTCAAGCACATGGAGGTCAACCATAAACAAGCGGAAGTACAAATGCACCGAATCCTATGGGAATTATTTTTACCATGTATTTTCTAAAAATAAATATGAGGAAAAAAAACAAATGAATATTATGTTAAATGTACACTACCCTTAATCAGATCAGATTTAATTTGTTCTCAAAGTTTGGAAGAGCAAAAACATTCAAACATATATACAGTATAACTAATAACTGCAACTGCAAATACTGTTTAGATAACTCCAAAGGGGTTTCCCAACTGGCTTTTATATGTTCTAGGTAATATTTATCTAATATTAACCCTCCATTTAAGTTCATTAGTCATGTTGCTATGAGGATCTTTCTAGTCCTTGACACATTTAAGAATGTTTTGTATCTGCTTCATCCTGGAGGAGAAGGATTTAATATTTTACTTATTATTATTAAATGACAGTATTATTTCAGCCATTCTCTGTGCCACTCCTTCAGGTAGAAGCAGGAGTGTGTATTTTATATTAGGTGACAGAGCAGTTTTTCCAGGGTCTGAATACATTTAAATTCGAGTTAAATAATGTTAATAGAGAAACATGAGATTAAGGTAATGGGCACAAAGATTTGGGGATCAGACTTATTGATTTGCGTTTGTTCAGATCATATTCCCCACAATGAATTTAGCATTCCTGCCCCTGAAATCAAAACCCATTGTTCATAGAGGGGAATGAGGAACAATGTTAAAAAGAGGCTGACCCAAACATCATTACTGGTAAATAACAAAGCAGCTGTAAATAAAGGAATTTCCATTACTTTCTAGTAATCAGATCAAATGGAAAGGTCTTTGTTAACATGTGTGTACTAAACTCCCCAATCTGTTCATGTGAATAGTCAATGTTTAATCTGGGCTCTGTTTCCTCATGTTATTCAAATTAGAGAAAAAGGTTTCATCATAAAAAGGCTGCGAACACGAAATTCTGAAGTCCTGATGCATTTGCCTTCCTGTGAAGACATTTATTAGTCACTATGGCTCTTCCAGTGGCAATACTTTTAGGCTTAATTGTAGTATTCTCAGGTTAGTATATTTCTCTTTTTTTAAATAAAAGTAAAAATACATTCTCCTTTAAAAAATGTATAATAAATAATTAGTTTCAATAAGTAATTTTTTTTTCATTCTAATATAATTTAAAATACAATATTTGAAAGTGATTAAATATCAATAATTTAAAAGGTTTAGGTTTAATTATTGTTACATGTTGCAAATCTTAAAGGTTCATTTTAATATGTAAATAAATTATTTTACACAAGATATTTTCGTTTTTATTTTGCAGGCAATATCCACTCCGTGTTTACTACCCAAAGTAAGGCACTGTTTGATTTAATATACTCAATTGCAAAATTATAAAAATGTCAATTTTTCAATTTTATTGATTTTTAAAGTTGTTGATTTAATTGACCCGCTAGTTGTTTTGTGACAAACAACTACTCATGATTTTAGAAACAATTTGAAATAATTTTGTGTAATTTGGAGGAAAAATAATCTTTTTGGTCTTTTCTCAGATGAGTGTAAGACGTACGGCAGTGGAGTCTTTGAGACCTTCAACAAAACTGCGTTTCACCTGAATTCTACGTGTTCTATAACTCTCACACACTTCACTCATGCTGGAGTGGACTGTCACATCATTGTCCAGCGTCGGCAGAATGGCCTCATGAGCAGGGTGGAGATTATTGTGAATAAAGTTGTGACCCTTATTCACAATAACACAATTACAGTTGAGGGAAGCAGGTATGAAACATGTGGTTATCTGCTACATCTTACGTAATGTTATCAACAGTGCAATGGAGAAAAAAGTATGCAATGCATTTTAGGGTTCACTAAGAAAATAACATCATGACCTCAACATGGGGCACATTTGGCAATGTGTATAGCAATATGTGGACAACATTTGAATCGAATAATAAAATAATTTGTTTTCCGCAGAATTTCACTTCCATATGACCATACATATCAGCATGTCTTTCATTATGGAATCTACACCAAACTCACAAGCAAAGTTTTGCCATTGTCTGTAACCTGGTTCAATGTTAAAGATGGCATAAGTTCTCTATGGGTGAGCTAGCAAAACATATTTTATAAAAATGGTTTTGTTTGGTTTGTATTGCTAGATACTTTATGCATCAATGATACTGTATATCCATGTTTGTTGTCATACATTTATATAATTTGAATGAAAATAATCCATGTTTGTTATAGGTGCAACTGGACCAGAATTTAGTAGAGGGTATGAGTGGACTTTGTGGCCACAAGAACAGTTCAGGTATTGAAAACCTGTTGTTGAAACCCACTTAATGTTTTTACTGTAAAACCAGTACATTTGTAAAGATTGTATCAATGCTATAAACATATTTTTTCTTGTTTGCTAGAAACTATGCAGCGGTTGATAATTGACAACGTTCTCTCGGATGGACAATGCCTGACTGCAGATTCTGGTGAAGGGAAAAACAAAGTGAGTTTCTGCATTGCTGTACAAATATAAAAGCTTTCTATGATAACTGCAGATTAGCAATGTCATATGCAACAGCAATTTACAGCTATTCTGAGTCAAAAATCATACAGTTCTATGAACAAGACATTAAGTTTTTTCTCTACCTACCCAAATAGTCCCAAAAGGATCCTTGAACCTCTCAAAATCCACATTTGTGGTTTCTTGAATTGTGTTTAAATTGTTAGACATCTTTTTAAAGTATGATCATATAAAAACACATAAAGTACAGGCTTCGTTTAGCTTAACTATTTGAGTTACTTTTAGTATATTTAGCATTTACTAACCTTTTTTATTTATTTTTAGGTTTGTTCTGATGTTTTGTCCCATTCGTATGAATGTCTTAAATCGCAAAAATCCATATACTTGACTATGTGCTACAAGAACATGCAAGGGTTGCGGCATAAAGAAGCAAACTGCTCATTTTTTAAAGAGCTTTCGATTAAGTGCGGAAACTCCAGTCAGGTGTGGTCAACATGGAGGGGTATCAGCAAATGCTGTAAGAGATATTGTTTATTACAAACTATCGATTACATACTGTATGTCTTTATTAGCTACCATGTTTGAAATGCTAAGAATTTATTTTTCAGCCCAACCTGATTGCCCTGGAGACCTGCAATACATGGAAATGGGTCCTCCTTTCCCACCAACTTGCACCAATCCACAGCCTGACCCAAAACTCACCAGCACCAGCACCTGCCAGCCTCCTCCGGGTCGGTCCTTAAGAAATACTAAAACAAAAACAGAAATATAAAGTGATTTTATAATATTTGTATATTGTAATATATTGTTAATTCTCAGGGAAGGTTGTGAATGATCGCGTTGACACCCACTATTCTATTAATGTGGAGGATTGTCCATGTGTGCATGGGAAGACAATATATGCACCAGGGGAGAATCGCACCACCAAGTGCCAGACATGGTGAGAACTAAGTACTTCCTTGTGGATTTAAAATGGTACGATGTAAACCAGCATCTAATTAAATTTAAATATTTATTTCCACAACGGGATCATTTTCTAGAAATAGTTGATTGAAATGCAGTTAAAAAACATAGAATGCTTTGTTGTAGATGTAATAGTTTGCAATATTTTATAAAACGTAGGAATTTACTTGACTTCACTTTTGAAATAAACTGTTTTTTTCTCACTAGTACTTGTGTGAAAGGCAAATGGAAATGCTCTACAAACACATGTCCATCCAAGTGTATTATTGAGGGTCAGTTAATAACCACATTTGATGGCAAACAGTATTCTCTACTAGACAGATGTACCTATGTGGCTGCAAGGGTAACTGTATATACCTTTATAATATTACTATTATGTTATTACATGTTATTTGAAAATAGATTTTTGGTTCAATCACTCAGGGAATTAACTGGACGTTGAACATTCAGTTTTCTGGGCAAGCTGTTGCCATAGAAACGGCATATCTTAATATCAATCAGGTTGGTTGATTTTTAAGCTTGCATTTATTTCCTTTTGCAGCATATTTGAACACCTATTTAGTAGGAGGAAGTCATTATCATTATCTTTATTACAAGTCCAGTTATTTTTTAACTATATCTTGCGCTTTATTAAAACATTACAATGCACACTTGAACAGTTTAACACGGATGTCCTGACAACATCTTTAAACAAAAAGTTTATTTGGTTTTAGTTTCAGTTGTTAATAATGCTTTTTTATAGTACGTTTTAATTCTACCCTGATGGTCTTCTAAAGAATGATTAATGCTGTCTTCGTTCCAGGAAAGATATACCTTCTCTGTAAACAACGTGCAACTGAACAATATAGAAATCCGTGACCTGTCGCAGACTGGTAGGTTTTTTAAATTGCAAATACAGAATATGCTTCACATAATTTTATCTTTTATGCATTTTACTTGGATTTGTTTCAGAATATGCCACAGTCTTCTGGCAGTCTTCGATGTTCATTCAAGTTCAGACTTCATTTGGCCTAAAAATGCAACTTCGGGTTTCTCCAGAGATTCAAATATATCTGTATTTACCGGCAACTGAAACATCAAAAGGTATAAACATTACATCTTCAAACAAACAAATCTAAAGGTAAACGTACATCTTCATCAAAAGTGAATTAGGAATAGAGGTCAAAATGTAATGTTTTTATTAAATAAATGTTTTGTTTTAGGACTTTGTGGAACCCATAATAATGACACAAGAGATGACTTCACTACTTTCAGTGGTATCATAGAAAATTCAGTTCAACTTTTTGCCCAATCCTGGTCAATGGATAGTTGTTTCCCAATAACTGGATGCATCAACACTGACAATGGTAATTGTCATAATCTGTTTACCACAGAGTATTCACTCAAATGCATAATCTGGATTTCTTTTTGAGTTATAGAATTACTTTATTTTAACTATTTAATTTGAACTTTCAGAGAAGAGAAAATGTGTTTTTAATTTTTAGAGTGAAAAAAACTGAGTTGTGGGGTGAACTAGACCTTCAGCCCTTTAACTTTCTTCGTATCTCTTGCATTTTCAGAGTTATTTGCCGAAGAGAATTGTGCCCACCTCACAGATCCGAATGGAGTGTTTGCTTTGTGTCATGACTATGTACCTGTTTCCTCTTTTGTCGAGGCAAGGATACTGTGCATCCCAAACAAATTCGATATGTTTAAAATGTATCCTAGTTTTCTTGTTATTAATGTTTGTTTCTTCTCAGGCTTGCATACAGAGAACATGTCAGTGCTCAGCATCATTGCAGGAGTGTTTATGTGTCTCATTTGGCAACTATGCCAAAGCCTGCGGGACTCAGGGAATCACTGTTCAGGACTGGAGATCAACAACAAACTGCCGTGAGTCACAACAGCAATGGTTGACATTGCTGTAGTGTGCAAGTTCTTGTGTCCAATAAGCCTACTTATCTAAAAGCAGTGTACCATATGAATATGTTTTTATAATATAAAAGTTTTATGAACCTCACGAACAACATCTAAGGAGTACCCAAATGATCCACTCGCTTCACAGTTTCTAAAGTGTGAACCATTTCTGTCCCATTGCAAAAGTTATAAATGTGCATCATGGGTGATAAATAATGAGTTCCACGATAATATAAACATGCATAGTATTTTTTGGTAATTTGTTTGGGAACATTGCTAAAATATTTACTATAAATGCTTAAATATTTGGTCCAAGCTTAAATAAGGAGTCTTCAACAATGCACCTGTAGTACACACACATTTTCACTCTTAGCTTTTATGAGAGAAAACAAGTAGTTGACACGCAACTATTTGGGTTTCAGATGCTTTGTGTGAGGGCAACCTGATATTTGGATATGCCACCCTGGCATGTAACCAGACCTGTCGTTCCCTCTCCGGCCCTGATATTACCTGTGGGGTGGTGGATGACCCTGTGGAGGGATGTGGATGCACGCCAGGCACTCACCTGAACAACCGAAACACCTGCAGCCCTGGCCCTCTATGTAGCTGTTACCACCCTGGGGGTGTCGTACCGCCAGGTCCGGTGGTTATTGGTGGACGCCAATGGTAAAGATAAATACAAATTGTCACACTTTTATGTTGATTCCATGTTCCAGTAATATACAAACAATATTTGTTTCTGTAACATGTGTACACACACGCGTATAACTTATTGTGTTCCAGCATGTGTGAAAATGGACAACTACGATGTCCTGAAGAGTGTGGTAACTTAATTTATTTTTATTTTTGTTGTCGATAACCATTTTATATAAAAATGATTATATAATATAGATTAATTTTACCACTGAAATATGGACTTTTAAGATCCAAGATGCAATCTGTAAAAATCAATTTTACATGTTTCTTTTATGTTGGATGGAAGATGCAAAACTACTTGTCGAAAATGATTTTTGCAGTGCAATATATGCTTTCAAAACTTTCTTTTCTAGATTGCCTAGTGGGGAAGATTTGTGTGCATTGCTCTCAAATACCTGTGAACACAGCTTACAGAACCTGTGAAAGCTTGACCAAGCCACTAGTAAGCGTTGTTCTCTTAAGTTTTTTTTAAAACAGGGGCACGACTGTTGACATTCTCCAGTATTTTCCGGTCTCGTAGAGTTTCAAAAGAGTGTGAAACCTGTGTCCACAGAGTGAAGTTAACACCTGTATCAGTGGCTGTTATTGCCCAGAAGGCTTTTTTGAAGATCATAATGGTGGTTGTGTGACTCATGAGAACTGCACCTGTGAATTCAGCGGAACAGTGTATGAAACTGGACAGAGTGTGGAGTCAAACTGTAAACTATGGTAAGACTTTTGTATTCTGGAATCCTTACTTTGGATCATTTAAAAAAGAGCCATTGTGTAATAAACCCCAAGGCTGATTTTCTTGATTAATTGGAACAAAAGCTAGTTCGATCAATCCATCCTTTTACTGCACAAAAAAATTATAGCTTATCACAATTCTGTCATGAATTGTCACACCCCTTCATCCCCCCAAGTTGTTCCAAACCTGTAAACATTTCTTTGTTTTGTTGAACACAAAGAAAGATATTTGGAATATTAAAAAATTTCTGGTACGGCACTGACTGCAGTATAGGAAAAAAATTAATGATAGTAAAAGGTGCCTCAAAACTATATACTTTCGTTAATTCTTTAAAATATACCATTTTGTGTTTAACGGAACAAAAAAATGATCCAATTTAGGATATTTGTGTTCAGAACAAAGAAATGTACACCGGTTTTGAACAATTTAAGTGTGAGTAAATAGAACATTTAGATCCAGTTCACCTGTTCTCACACGCTCCATCTATTTTTTATTTGTAACAAAAAGTTAGAAACTCATAGATACAACACAGATGTATGTCTGCTCTCTTAGGTCAGAATTTCAGAGACATTTGCGATAATGTGCAAACACATTATCCTT
This sequence comes from Triplophysa tibetana, assembly GCA_008369825.1. NCBI lineage: Eukaryota > Metazoa > Chordata > Actinopteri > Cypriniformes > Nemacheilidae > Triplophysa > Triplophysa tibetana. The sequence continues at coordinate 13,176,041 of CM017897.1, read as the reverse complement.
TATTCCCTGTTTCTTAATGATTATGTTTTACTATGCCTTCACTTCATGATTATCATGTCCATAAAATTCTGGTTGCCCGAGTTTTGAAAATGTTATTTTCTGTCCCACAGCACCTGTAGAGGAGGTGAGTGGTCTTGTATCGACCAGGCATGTTCAGGAGTGTGTGAAGTGTTTGGGAATGGTCAGTACCGCACATTTGACTCAAAATGGTACCGGTTTGATGGTCACTGTCAGTACACACTATCTAAGGTGAGTCGTCCTTACCTGTATGCAACAAATGACTTTTTTAAAACCTAGCTGAGTGTTCTAGGAGTTTAAACATTATACATAAGTATTGGCAGGAGCAAATTAGTAACCAATCAATGGTACGGACGATAGAAAACCTACTTTGCCATCTCAATCGCATGATTTAGTTTATGAAAAGAATGTTTGCAAATTCTGCAAATGCTAAATGTGATATTGGGCAAACACCAGACAATGTTTAACCTTTTCATTTCGATTTGTCTTTGAATAAGGATGCTAGTGGACTCGGCCGGTTTAGAATCCAAACTGAGAGTGTTCCATGCTGCGACGAGTCGCTGACGTGTTCTCGCACCATCTCAGTGGAGCTATGGGTAACTGATCATCTCTATATATGTACTGTACATATGTACATACAATACATTTATTTATGTCATGACAACTCTCGGAGGGTTTGGCATGGTAGAGCACATGACATGTAAATGTTTTATGTCTTGGCAGAATAGATCTGCTATGCTGATAGACTAGCATACGGCATGCAGCTGTGTGCCTATAAGGAATGCTGCTGGTGCACATACAACATATGAATAAACCCCCATAGCTTACGTGATCACCTTGTAGCAGATCTATACAGGTGGAGCTGGGGAAGGAGGAGGGTTTCTGAAACGCGCTACACTGCTACAACAATCTCTAGTCAATATTTAAGCTCATTGGCTGCTGATACGGTGTGAACCAATCAGCTTCACAGTGTAGTGAATTATTATATCAGATTGGTTTAGACTTTAGGAACGCGTAATCTAGAGTTTCATGCCAGACTCAATCCGTCATTGTACTTTGTGTTTTAAATATCAAACATTGAAACCAAGAAAAGTGGAAAAGAAATGATTTTACAATATTATGTAACAACTGCACATAAAAGTGGCTAAAATAAATATTGCCAATTTTCTATGAAGTCTACATCACTAGTGCATTGTAAAGGCATTCAAAATGGATTATATGGCATTCTGTCTTAATAAATTGTCATGATTTCCTGGCAGAGAACCCAAGTGCAGGCAAACACGTGGATGAAGGGGTTAACAGGGAATTTATTGGTATAAAACAAGACAAAAACGCAAAACAAAACCCACGAGGGGGAAAAGAACAAGACAAGGTGACTTTCAAAGAAATCAAAGACACGGACTAACCAACTAGAAAATAAACACTTTGAATGATACTAAAACTATACTTACTAGACACAAGTTGACAAGAGCAAGGAACATAGGTTTCAGGGATACAGGGAACAAGACACAGCTAGAAGGATATGTGGACAGGAACAGGAACAGGAACAGGAACAGGAACAGGAACAGGAACAGGAACAGGAACAGGAACAGGAACAAGGCACACCATAATAGGTCACGCAACATCAAACAATCCAAGAGCACAAGACAATAGACAAGAGGATGTTTTAAAGGGAAACAAACACAGGATAATTGGCAAGGGACAGGTGTGGTTAATGAAACACTAATGGGAAGGTAACAAGGAAATGAGATGGAGGGAAAACACAGACAAGACATGAGAAGGTGCATGTCAGCCAAAATATAAGCAAAGACATGTCCTTCTCACACAAAACCCAAGGGGTATGCCATGAGTCCGCTGCAAGACAAGAATAAACATGACATGACAGCGGAATCATGACATAAACATTATAAGATGTCAATATCGTCTATTGTTTTGTCTGATAAATATTGTAAGTATACTGCTGCAATATAACTGAAGTCTCATACTGAAGATATTATTCAAACAGCGTCATAATACGATCATAATATTTGTTGACTATGTCTCCTCTTTACCTTTATGGGTGGAGTATCTATTCATTGATCATTGTTATCTATAAATGTACCATTTGATACTGCATTATGTACCGTTGTACCACCACAGTATTTATTTGAAAGGGTTGACCACTTTGAGGCCCATTTTCACAGACTCTAAAACAATTCAAATTGCTTGCCCTATTTTTTGGGCCTACTGATAAAGATGAGGACGCTTTTTAATGTTTGACAGGGTGAAGTGACTCTTCTGCTAAGTGATATGAAGGTCACTGAGACATATCTGTCAAGGGGGACCCAGAGCATGCTGACAGAGCCCTTATACTCCGTCCACATTGTGGGTCTGTACATCATCATCTCAATACCCACGCTAGGCCTGACTGTGATCTGGGACAAACACACCAGGCTCACAATCCAGCTGGAGTCTCAGTGGAGAGTAAGGAGAAATGTTTATAAGATATTCAATCTATGACTGTGAGGTTAGACATATTTTCTATAAAGCCAACAGAACATCTTGCCTAATGTTATAATGTATCTGTTTAGTTTTAACATTGAAAGAATGTATGAATATTACTAGATTATGATTCTTATGGAAGCATACTGGAAGCATGATGAGTTTGTATTAATGTTAATTGTCTAAGTAAAAAAGAAAACATTTTGCTTTAATTTTAGAGATTGTTTAGGTTTTGGGTCAGGGAATGAGTTAAGGTGATTATAATTCTACCTAAGGCTTAAATTATATGACATCCAGAAATACGCCCTACGTTTTATGTGATCATGAGAGTGGAAACCACATGCTGATGTTTTTTCTCATCTGTTCAAAAGGGCAGAGTGTTGGGTCTTTGTGGGAACTTTGATGGAAAGGTGACAAATGACCTTCTGACAAGGAGCTCCTCTGAGGTTTTCAGTGTCATGGAATTTGGCAACAGCTGGAAGACGGCAGCCCCACCCTGCTCGGACGTGACTACCGAAATGTTTCCTTGTGAGCGCCACTCCTACTGTGCAGCCTGGGCCCAAAGACGCTGTATGATTCTGAGATCTGACACCTTTAACGATTGCCACCTGAAGGTACATTGAAATGTGTTCATTTAGCACAATCATAAAGCAATATAGTTTACATTTTTTGGGTGCATGTACGTTAGTTAATATTGGGTCAATGACAAACACATTTCCATATAACAAAAATGTTTACACCTGAGTCAAGGTTATTGTATTATTCCTGTGATCAACAGGTGGATCCAGAACCTTACTACCAGGCCTGTGTTTTGGAGTCATGTTCTTGTGAGTTTGAGGGAAAGTTTCTCGGTTTCTGTACGGCTGTTGCAGCCTACGCAGAGGCCTGTAGTGCAAAGGACATCTGCATAAACTGGAGAACCCCGGATTTGTGTCGTACGTAATTGCTTCACATTCTAATGATTGTATTGTATTGGGGAAACACTTACTGTAAGAAATTCCAGAATGTTTATTTCCTGGTATTGGTGTACTGGGTTAGCAAACTATGATTGGGTTAGCCAAGTGATTATAATGTTAGTATTTCCACAGCGGTCTACTGTGATTATTACAATGAAGCGGACCAGTGCACCTGGCATTACAATTCCTGTGGTCAAGTTAAGACCTGCGGCACTAACAACCCCTTTACAGGAAAGCTTGAAGGTAATTACTTTCTCTCTATTCCCATTCTCGATGATACTGTCATCATTTACTGCAGTAAACCAGCAGTATTGTTAGATTAATATTATCACTACGTAAGAGTAATTGGAAAGCAATTAGTCTTAAGGTTGAACATAGGGCTGTCAATTTAACATGTTAATTTAGTTAATAAATTCTTTCATCGTTTACTCACCCTTTTGCTTTTTTGAAACACATTGACTTATCAGCGGTTTTGCGTCTAGTGGTCAATTGGTGACATAGCTGTTGAATAAATGATTAGAATTTTAAATTTTTAGGTGAACTTTATCTTTAAGATGGAAATATGTTATTTCATTGACTTTTGAAAGTCATTCAGGTTGACTTGGGATGACTTGTATGAATGCGATAGATGCGTAAGTGTAGCAGAAATGGCTGCTGAGTGAACTGACTTTCCCTGAAAGGGACTGGACTGTAGACCAGTGATATTCTTATGTTCAAATGCCATTGCATATAAACAAACAATATATACAGTAGCAATGTTGTGAATTTGAAAGACACTTTAAATAAGTATTTCAATTATTTTCCCATTACCAAAACTGTACTGTTAATTTGATAAAGGAAACTGTAGATGTATTGCTGCTTTAACTTTTTTAACTTTTTGCCCAGGTTGTTATCCAAGGTGCCCTGCGGAGGCACCATATCATGATGAGAATACGGGTAAATGCTCCACATTGGATAACTGCACTTGTAACTTCATGAACAAAGTGTGGACTCCTCAAAATGAAGTGTGCAGCCCAGATATGTGCTGGTAAGCCACAGGGTGGATTGTTTTCTTGATGCTGAGAGTATTTTGCTAGACAAAATATTTATAGAATCCAACAATACAACTTATCATTATTTTTTATAGCAAATGCCTTGAAGGAAACATCCATTGCACACCAACATCTACAGTTACACCAACAAACACAATTAGCACATCCACAGGTCAGCCATCTACCACTGCGATACTGCCCACAACTAAACCATTAACTACTGAGAGCACTACACAGTTAAAAACATCTACAACACAACCACCAACCTCTAAGAGGACAACCGAATACACGACCACAACAACTGAGAGGACAACAGCATCAAGTACAACTCAAATAAACCAAACAACCATGACACAACAGCCAACTTCATTGAGTACAACAAAACTGTATACAACCACAGTAGAGCACACAACCACAACAGAACCACCAACATCTGAGAGAACAACAGAACACACAACCACAGCAATGGAAAGGACAACAGAATTGAATACAACTCCAGCAAAACAGACAACCACAACACAACCACCATCTTCAGAGACTACAACCAAATCATATTTAACTCCGACACAACACACAACCACAACACAACCACCAACTTCTGAGAGGACAACAGAATTCACAACTGATGAGACAACAGAGTTTTATACAACTACAATAGAACACACAACCACAACACAACCACCATCTTCAGAGACTACAACCAAATCATATTTAACTCCGACACAACACACAACCACAACACAACCACCAACTTCTGAGAGGACAACAGAATTCATAACTGATGAGACAACAGAGTTTTATACAACTACAATAGAACACACAACCACAACACAACCACCATCTTCAGACACTACAACCAAATCATATTTAACTCCGACACAACACACAACCACAACACAACCACCAACTTCTGAGAGGACAACAGAATTCACAACTGAGGAGACAACAGAATTGTATACAACTCCAGCAAAATACACAACTACACCAGAAAAACCAACCTCAATGAGGACAACCACATCGTTATTAACTCCAAAAGAACACACAACCACAACACAACCACCAACTTCTGAGAGGACAACAGAATTCACAACTGATGAGACAACAGAGATTTTTACAACTCCAATTGTACAGACAACCACAACACAACCACCAACCTCTGAGAGCACAACAGAACTCACAACTACAACAGAACCACCGACCTCAGTCATAACAACTGAATCACATTCAACTCCAATGGTACAAACAACCACAACAGAACCACCAACCCCTGAGAGTACAACAGAAATCACAACCACAACGACTGAGAGGACGACAAATCTGAATACAACTCCGGTCGAACACACAACCACAACAGAGCCACCAAACTCAGTAATAACAACTAAAACATATTCAACGCCAAAGGAACACACAACCACAACACAACCACAAACCTCTGAAACAACAAAAAAACAAACAACCTCAGGACCTGAGGGGACAACAGAATGGTTTACAACTCCAGAAGAACCAACAACCACAACACAACCAGTCTCCTCTACGAAAATAAAATACCCAACACAACCACCGAACCCGACAACAGAATCATTTACTTCACAATACACAACCACAACTCAACAACGAAATGCTACCACAGAAAAATCCACAACCTTAACACCAACTACAACTATCACACAATCATCAACTTTAGAAAAATCAACTGAACCACCCACAACTACAAAGATATACACAAGCACCGCTCAACCAACAACTGAAATAGGTACGACCACGCAGTGTCAACAGTAACCACAATAGGCATAAACTTACTTATATTTTTAGATTTTCAGGAACTACACTGTAAACAAACATGTAATTACATAATTTTGTATGTATTTTCAAAACAGGTAAAAAACCATACAATTACAGAAAACGAAACATATAATTTGACTGGAAAAACTTTACTTTATTTTAAAACTTTATTTAATTTTTTACAGTTTATATTTGAAATACATTCAAAAACTGTTAAACTACAGAAAAGTCTGAAAACCGTGGAAAACAATTAATTAAACATCCTTTTATCCTGTCATTTTACACGAAAAACTGTTATTTTACGGTGCATTTATGTCACTCCAGCTGACAAAAAATGTAGTTTTTTATGGCTATTTAAACAGTTCACATTTATTTACCCATTACAATATAACAACAATGTTACCATATAAATAAATAATAAAGTTCCATGTATGTAATTGTTATCATCATTTTTTGCCAACAGATTTTACAGTTATTACAGGCCCAACAATCTCCAGCGCTTCAGGCCCAGAAATTGTCCAAACGACCATGTCACCAGGTACCAGTACCATTACTTGTATAGCGCCCCTGCCCTTTTTTAACCCTCTTTGTTTAACCTTCTCAAGCATTAGGTTAGACAACCATATGTTTTTTCTCCCCCTCTGGTGCTCACCCTATTCTGACTTAATGTATATACCATAAAAATAAACAAACAAACAAACAAACATTTGGGGAAAAACATTGGGAAAGAATGTAAAATAAAAGGGTGAGTATTTACTATTTACTGTATAGAGCAATGAAAACTTAACACTTTAATTGCAAAAAATATCAGAAAATGACAGAAAACGAAAAATATAATTTGACTGGAAAAACTTTATTTTACAGTTTATTTATGCGCCCAGCAGATTAACAAGATTTTATTTTTTACAGTTTGTATTTGAAATACATTCAAAAACTGTTAAATTGAAAAGTCAGAAAACCGGGGAAAACAATTAATTATACATCCTTTTATCCTGACATTTTACACGAAAAACTGTTATTTTACGAGTATTTATGTCACTCCAGCTGACAGAAAATGTAGTTTTTTTATGGATATTTTAACAGTGTACATTTATTTACCCATTAGAATATAACAACAATGTTACCATATAAATAAATAATAAAGGTCCATGTATAAAATTGTTATCATAATTTTTGCCAACAGATTTTACAGTTATTACAGGCCCAACAATGTCCAGCACTACTTCAGGCCCAGAGATTGTCCAAACGACCATGTCACCAGGTACCAGTACCATTACTTGTATAGCGCCCCTGCCCTTTTTTAACCCTCTTTGTTTAACCTTCTCAAGCATTAGGTTAGACAACCATATGTTTTTTCTCCCCCTCTGGTGCTCACCCTATTCGGACTTAATGTATATACCATAAAAATAAACAAACAAACATTTGGGGAAAAACATTGGGAAAGAATGTAAAACAAAAGGGTGAGTATTTACTGTATAGAGCAATGAAAACTTAACACTTTAATTGCAAAAAATATCAGAAAATGACAGAAAACGAAAAATATAATTTGACTGGAAAAACTTTATTTTACAGTTTATTTATGCGCCCAGCAGATTAACAAGATTTTATTTTTTACAGTTTGTATTTGAAATACATTCAAAAACTGTTAAATTGAAAAGTCAGAAAACCGGGAAAACAATTAATTAAACATCCTTTTATCCTGACATTTTACACGAAAAACTGTTATTTTACGGAGTATTTATGTCACTCCAGCTGACAGAAAATGTCGTTTTTTTATGGATATTTTAACAGTGTACATTTATTTACCCATTAGAATATAACAACAATGTTACCATATAAATAAATAATAAAGGTCCATGTATGTAATTGTTATCATAATTTTTGCCAACAGATTTTACAGTTATTACAGGCCCAACAATGTCCAGCACTACTTCAGGCCCAGAGACTGTCCAAACGACCATGTCACTAGGTACCAGTACCATTACTTGTATAGCGCCCCTGCCCTTTTTTAACCCTCTTTGTTTAACCTTCTCATGCATTAGGTTAGACAACCATATGTTTTTTCTCCCCTCTGGTGCTAACCCTATCCTGAATTAATGTATATACCAGAAAAATAAACAAACAAACAAACAATTGGGGAAAAACTTTGGGAAAGAATATAAAACAAAACGGTGAGTATTTACTATTTACTGTATAGAGCAATGAAAGCTAAACACTTTAATTGCAAACAATATCCTTTAAAACTCCGGAAAACATACTAAAACCCAAAATTCACGTTTCTTTCTCTGGATCTGTCTTTTGGTTCACAAGATAAAGTCTAAACATTTTATCGTATTTGCACAATACAGGGGGTGAATACATTAAACAGCCTTTAAAAAATGAATAAAAACGTACAAATAAGATTACAAATAACAAAAATGTTCTAAATTTCTATCCAACCATGACATCACCATGTCTGCTCTATTTTTAAATTGATTATCATCTATATGCGTCGACTGAAAATATACTCATATAATTTAGTAAAAATCTATGAATCTAAAACATATAGTTAGGAATTAATGTCCATCTCGAAGATGCAGATTGCCCTCATATTATGATTTTATCTAGTTTGGGGACATCAGAGCTCAATATTTTAAACCATCTTTCTCAGAAAATCTTGTACTGCTTTATACAGTACTTCACAAATACACACTGACCAGCCAAGAAAAATGTAAACGTGCATGGTCACAAAGTTGAAGTTGAAACATTAGTTTGTACACTCTTAAAAATAAAAGAGCTTCACGATAGCATAGGATAATAGGGGCATAGGGGCAATCGTGGCCTAATGGTCAGAGAGTCGGACTCGTGACCAGAAGGTTGCCGGTTCGATCCTCAGGGCCGGCAGGTAACGATTGCGGTGCCCTTAAGCAAGGCACCAAACCCCTACACGCTCCCCGGGCGCTGCACTGATAGCTGCCCACTGCTCCGGGTGTACGTGTGTTCACCACTTGCTGTGCGTATGTTCACTAGTCACTGGATGGGTTAAATGCAGAGGTCACATCTCGGGTATGGGTCACCATATCTGACAAATAGGTCACTTTCACTTCACTTTCACTTTCACTTCATAACCTTTTTGTCTAAATGGTTCTATAAAGAACCTTTCATATACAAAGAACGGTTTGTATGTTTGGTGAACAAGGTTCTTCGAATTATAAAAAGGTAAAAACGAGATACTTTTTTAAAGAAACTTTGAAAGAATGGTTATTTTTCTCTCTTTCGTAACTCTGCCTTACGCTGTATTTCTATTAATTTATTTTTTCAAAACAGACTGCAGAGATGTGCTGCGGAACCAAACCTGGCCAAATGGTGCAGTTTGGAGAGAGAATTGCGCTGATAAAGTCTGTTATGCTGGAGTGATCGAGGTAAAACCCATTACCTGCCCAACATTACAGGACAGGACCGATTGCGCTAGAGGCATGAAGAGTCTGGTTAAGGATAAAGACTCTTGCTGTGAGAGCTGGCAGTGTAATTGTAAGTACCTTGGTCGATCATGAACACACATATATGTTATGATCTCTGTTTTCAGCCATCCTGATTTCATGACTGTAAAGTGTGGTTAAAGTCATTTCATTTTTTCACAATTTATTCAGCTTCGTGTCTGTTCAACCTTTATGATCTTGTTTCTATAGAAGACACAAACACAAAATTAATAAAAATATGGATGGGTGAATTTAATTCTATGGATTGTTTCAAAAATCGCCTATTTTGCAATGTTTATGGCAAAAATATAGAATGTATAGGTTCTTTATGGTATCTTAAGGTGATAGTTCACCCAAAAAACTCTCCTTCTTGCCATTTCAAACCTGTATGCCTTTCTTTCTTCAACAGAGAACAAAAGAAGATATTCTGAAAAATGATGTTATACGGCACCTATTTGTGTCCATACCATTGAAGCGAATGAGTGCTGGCGCTGTTCGGTTAGCACGTTTTTTCAGAATATCTTCATTTGGGTTCTGCACCACAAAGAATGTCATACAGGCTGACAGAATTTTTGGGTGAATGGACACAAATTGTAGCACAAGATGGCGCCATTGTCTGACACCAGAGTCCAGACTAATTTCTGGTCTATCGAGTTGTTTTGGATTAAGGGACTGCAAAGCAATGTAAAGAGGATATGTCAGATCGCTTATGTATTACTTTCTTAATAATAATTCTACATATAATATCCATATTTGCCCGCCCGAAATCCTCCTTTTCCCATACAGTGCTATATGACCGGAAAGTATTCTACCGGATCTGGAGTCCCAAAATCTCACCGGCGCCATCTTGTGCAACTACATTTACATTTACATTTAGTCATTTGGCAGACGCTTTTATCCAAAGCGGCTTACAGTGCACTTATTACAGGGACAATCCCCCTGGAGCAACATGGAGTAAAGTGTCTTGCTCAAGGACACACTGGTGTTGGCTGCTGGGATCGAACCAGCAACCTTTTTTTTTTTGATTTACCAGTTCAGTGGTTTAACCCACTAGACCACCATCTCCACACTAGACTAGTAACTAGAGAATTATTCCTTTATGGTGTCTACACAGAAGCTGACTTGGCTGTCATGGTTATACTGCCTAAACATGGGGGGGTTTACCAGTCCAACCAATCCAATCACAGCAAAATATTGATTAAAAAAATGATCTATAATGTTGAATCTGTACCTGAAACACTTACTTGATGGCAGTTCTTGGTGGGGGTAAGATGGCAAGCATAGTAGGCCTATGCAATTTTTGCTCATTTGCTAAGGATTTTTGAAACCTACTTTTGAATGATGACTAGTGGTTAAAAGGTATTCTTGGTGTATTATGTCCGCTGGTATGCTAAAAACTTACTGTATTCCTTGAGTATTTGGTTTGTTTAATCGGGCCAACCAGCTCAACATATCGCAATGTCTTGAACTCTTTCTGATATATTTGAAATTCAATATTTTTGCCATTGATGCCAACTAAAACTCCTGTTGTTTAACTACACAGGCCAGTGTCAGCTTTATGGAGACCCTCACTACATTTCCTTCCAAGGCATCCCTTTTGACTTTATGGATAACTGCACCTACACTCTTGTGGAGGAAAAAAAACTGCGTCACAATTTAAGCATTACCGGAGACAACTACTTCTGCGAGCCAGACATTGATGCTTCCTGTTCCAAGGGTATCACAATAAAGTACTGGAATGACAAGGTCACACTTATGGTTACAGAAGAGCTTACGGTGGAGGTCAGCTAATGTTTCTAATGAATGAAAAATGATTTTCACAAAATATGATGACATTAAGTGGTGTATTGGGGACCTAAAACATTTCCAGAAAAATTAAATTCTGATATTGTTCAAATTTATTTTCACAGTCTACTTTGAATCAAGAGAAGATTAAACCACCATACGAAAACGACATCTTCAAGTTTGAAAGCAGTGGTTCAGAAGTCTCCATCTACATCAAACTTATTCGCTCTTATGTTTCTCTTACACCATTTAATACTCTGTTGATCAACCTGGCAGAAGAGCACTTTCTCAAAAACACTCAAGGACAGTGTGGTACGTCATTACAATGACTGCATAAGATATCATGCATGAATGATGCAGGATTGCCAAATACTATAGTTAAATTATCAAATAATAATACTTCATTAATTAATAATTTATGATAAAATCAATAACAAAATATTTTGTTCCATGTGTGTGATTACTGAATGCAGGTGTTTGTGGTGGGCAGTCGTGTATACGCAGAAATGGCATAGTTGAAGATAATAGCTGCTGTGATAAGACTGCATACGATTGGGTGGTGGAAGATCCTCTCAAACCCTACTGCAAATCTCCAACAAGAAATGTTCCTTGTCTATTTCCCACACCAACGCCACCTCGACCTCCACCTCCATGCAGTGCACCAATATGTGACCTCCTTCACCATGAGTAAGCCAGTGTTGCATGTTTTTCCAAATGTACTTAAAACGGACACGTTTTCCCTTTGAAATTATTGAAAAGTACACAATGATCAGTGAAAATGACTAAAAATCACGTTTGGCAGGCCAGTAATTGGTGATGTCAACTTTTAAACACACATGCACGCAGTCTTCTACAGAGCAATAAACACAAAATAATTAAGTTGCATTTATAAACCAGGCATACCGCACACACCCTAAAAAGTGAGGCCAGAGTAATTTGATCGTCCTCTGGTGGCTGTATAGGTCATAAACCGCACCCTTTCCAAGTAAACGAACGGGAATGACCGAAAATGTCAAATATATACCAAATATAGAAGATAGTTTCGGTCATTTTTGTTATTTCTTATTACGCTGATGAATGTTAAAGTTTTTCGAATACGTTTGATTTTTGTAGTCATGTGTGATAGGCGTGATTAAACGATTTCTTCGTTTATGATTGAGACATCGGGGAACATGGACGGGAACTTGTGGTTACTTCTCAGACTCCTTATGATGTCATAAGTGCAATATGTCAACAGCCATTTCACTGACATTTTGGATAATCGTTCTGCAGTGTAAGTGAATAGGGTTGCATCCATCTTTTGTACGGCCTATGTAAAAAACTTAGTAGCCTGGGCAGCAGAGACTGCGCCAAGTCCCCCATGTTTATTGTTTTGTTGTCAAGTACTCGCACACTATAGACTGGTCACACAAAGTGCTTTCAAATCATGGTGTGTAAGCTATAAAATAAGGCACGTTTGTTTAAGCGGAAATTATAAGCACCTTGTTTTCAAGAACTTTTTGTGCAAAAGAGTTTCCAAAATGAAGTTTCAGTTTATAGTTGAAAATGGTTTTGTGTTATCACCTGCTATTTCAGCTAGCCTTGTATCATAGAGGGGGTCAAATTCAGCTCCCAAATTCACTTTCCGGTGGGCAATTCTAGGGCTATATTGTCAGATTTCTACCGAACATTAAATGTCCCTGCGGCTTCATTGGTAGTGCATGGCAAATAGCAACCTCATTATCATGGGTATGATTTACAAGAAAGACAAAAAAATGATCGAATGTACACCTTGAAGGCAATGTAAATAGCTGTCAAAAAAAACTCCAAAAAGCATCAGTTTTAAAATGTCCAAACCTATTTACTCATCATTGCTCTCACGCTCTTCCACCTAAACTACAGAAGGGCCAGAAGGGTTCAGTTCACTTGAATAAGATAAACATTGACTCACTAACTAGACTGCAAATTTTTGGCTTGACCGGTAAAGTAGCAAAAATTGCTTTTGTACAAAGTAGTCTGCTTGCCTTCTCCTGTTTTATAATGATACAAATGTGCACCTTGTTTGCAGTGTGTTTGCAGAATGCAACAAAAGCATGGACCTTCTATCCGTGGAGAAGAATTGCAGGTTCGACCATTGTTCATCGACAACCACTGTTGGTGCCTGTTCTTCTCTGGAGTACGCAGCATCAGTGTGCAAGACGATCGGTATTTGTGTTGACTGGAGACATCTCACCAATGGCTCTTGCGGTAAGAGAAGCCTTCAGTGTAGAAGTCTTTGGTGCAGCCACAAACTACAGTCAAAGATGGCTGTTTAGACATGTATATCAGCTTTTCATTGAATTGCCTCCCCTGTGTGTTCCCTCATAAGGCAATGTCAACTAAAAGAGTAAAGATTAAACAAAATAGGCCAAACCTCACTAACTACCAAATGGATGACGAGACACCTACTGTCTGTCTGTCTTTCTATTACTCAAGCTTTAATCCTCCTAGTAGCATGGCATTGTAAACTAACGGTGTTTAAATGCTCTCTTACTTGTAAATCGCTTTGGATAAAATGAATAAATGTGATAAATGAATAAATGTAATGTAATGACCCACGTACCATTGCATCTTAATATGGACACCACCGACCTCATTGTTGCCATTCACTCCGTCTCTATGTTAAGGTCTAAGAATTGTTTACGCTTTTGTGAGTGTTGTCAATTAAGTCCTCTAGGGTATTTAGGGTGTTTTGCAAACTGATAAGTGGATAGTCTAAAATGTATTTTCTATGCGTTCTGGTAGAAGACCAGATCTTTTAAAGTCGGTTTCTCTCTTTGAATTAAAATTTCACTGTGTTCTAGAGGTCAGCTGTCCTGAAGGAATGATATATGATGAGTGTCGACAGTCTCCAAATGATATTTGTCATGGCGGGTGAGAATCTTTTTCGTACAACCGATTGAAACATTTCCCACAGTGCAAACCATGCGTCATGTGTTTCACCTTTTAAATGAAAGATTGAGTTACCAGGAAAAAGATTATTTCTTTTTTATTCTGTGCAAACTGTTGTTTTCTTGGTATTCTTATTGCCTTGAGCTTTAAAAACAGATTTTTGCTTAGAATAATAGGACTAGGGTCATATGTATGTCCTAAAAAAAATGAGGTGGGCTCACGCTCATCGCTTTACTGTCTCCTCAGTATTCCCGTTCCAGCAACATCATTGGTTGGTATAAGTTCAGGCTGCTTTTGCCCAGACGGCCAGATGCTAGCTGAGGAACACAAGAAAATATGTGTATCTGAATGCACAAGTAAGTGATTTCCTTTACCTACACACCAAATTCAGCCATATGGGTCTAATGCAAAACGTACTTCACTTATCTTGTGCCTCATATAATACTATGTAATTCTATACTCATATAATGCTTACTCTGGTTATTATTATTTTAAAGGGGTCATATGGCGCATTACATGTTTTTCTGTGTCTTTGGTGTGTCATAAATTGCCCAAGCATGTTTTAGACACGTAAAATTGCAAAAATAAAGTGTTGGAAGAAAAAGATGCATTTTATCTAAAAGCGAATGCTCACCCAGACCTGCCTGAAACGCCTCGTGTAACCACACCCCCACACATCAATGACAGTTCGTGATATGATTTGACTAAGACCGCCCAAATGTACACGCAAGTAAGGTGGGCATACTTGTCAGTAGGTTTGCTTTGGAACCTGATGTTCCAAATATGGTAAGAGGCATCACATTTCTGTCACATGCTTCCAGTATTCAACCAATCACTACGCACTGGTTAACTGGCCAATCACAGCACACCTCGCTTTTCAGAGAGGCGGGGCAAAAAAGAGACACTAACATTCACAGTATGTGGAAATACAACGTTTTTTAACCTAAAGTGTATACACATTGCATTACATCTAAAACAATAATGTTCGTTTTAGCCGTTTCATATGACCCCTTTAATATGGTATCGAAAACAATCACACTCGTATCAAATATGTAAGCGACAATACACAAATATGATCTTAATCTTAAATTCCAAATGTAGACATTTTACATTTATTTTTTTACAGAGTGCAAAGGGCCATTGGGTGAGCCTATGCCGGTAAGGTTTCGTCGGAGCATGCCAGAACACAAATCAAAAGCTCACGCTGCATTGATCAGATGTTTATTGTGACTATTCATTTACTGTACGATCTTCTTTCTGTTTATAAGGTCGGGGCCATGTGGGAATCAATGTGTCACATATGCACATGTAATAACCAGACCAAATCTGAAGAGTGTCATCCCAAGCCTACAACAGCTACTCCAATATGCAGTTCCTACTCCCTCCTTGTTTCTGACTGCTGTAACAATCAGATCTGTGGTAATGTTTAAACTTCACATCTAAAAGTTATCTTATCCCAACGCTCGCGGCAAAATAGATTCTGAGTGTCTTTTGCTGTATTGCAGTTGAGAAGACTTGTGAGTACAACGGATTCACTTACAAGGTAAAGGAAATAATTCACATCCAACCACTCACAACAGTGCTTTATCAACACACTAGGAATGCCTCTTGTCCAATCAGATTCGAGGACAAGAACTACTGTACATTATTCAAGCTGATCTTTCATAGATGTTTATACAGGAGTTTGGAGGTATTTGTTAAGATTTGTGTTTGGTGTGGGTTTAGGTGGGTGAACGGTGGACAGACCCCTTACATCCATGTGAGTCTTTCAGCTGTAGCCAAAAAGGAACTGAGATTGAGAGAACCGTTTGTCCAGAGCAGACCTGTGCTGAGGTAACTCAGATCAGCATAACAACGAAAATCAATAAAACACAACAATGCAGAGGTCTTTTCTTATGCAGCTACTGTTTATACTGTCATGCTTTATTTGTGTTTTTCAGGACTTACGCATATGGGACAAGCATCATTGCTGCTATTCATGTGAGCTTATTCTAAAATTGCATTTATTCAGTTGGTGGTCTATTGATACATCTACAGAATTTACTGAACCTAAGTCAAAATTATTTTAAAGTAATTAGTTTAGAAGGGATTTGAAATAAATATTTTTTAGGTTCTGTACAAGGGAGACCTGGAATAACACACTACATACGTGATACAGAAAATGTACAGGAACCAGTACAACCATTCATCAAATGGTGTACTATGCTTTTTAATGTATAGAAACCAGCAAATGCACAGATATTTGTTCATATTGAACAGTGAATCTATAAAATAAGACATAAAGATATATGTTTATGTGGTTTTCTTCTGGGCATCATAGGTAACACTACATGTGCCGCCAGACTGACCCAAGTGAACCTCACAGATGCTGACTGCACACAGGAAGTCGAGCTGCCCAGCTGTGAAGGCCAATGCGACTCACAAAACAGGCAAGTCGTACATCTAATTTTTATTTACCCTGAAACATATTCATCTTTGTCTTGTCTGGAAAACTCATATACATGGCAAAACGAGACCCCTGGACACATCATTAGCTTCAGGCTAGTAAGGTGTATATCTGATTAATATTTACGTCTCTATCTGTTTAACTGATAAACTTATCTCAAATTTGGAGTCAGCACTCTCATATAGTTTTTCTGGAAAAAAGCCTTTTGGCCACTAGAGGGTTTAAATTATACTGTATCAATTGCTTACTAAACATTTTCTTTTATAATTTTTGTTTATTTATTTCAACAAAAATGTTTGTGCATGCCAATATTATCTGTGTTAAACATAATGATTTAAAAAAAAAAACATTTATATAACTTCTAGTACATTTATGTATGTCAGACCCAAAATACTTTTCAGATGGTACCTTTTTCTGTTACAACTCTTGGGATTTCATAATATCTTCATTATATAAATATAGTCACTGTTACGGGAGGGTTTTTTACCCTGAATACAATCTAAATACAAACCATGTCTTATTTTGAAAGCTGTTAATTATGTGGCCTCAGTCGCTTGTCCTGAAGTCTTTATGTTGTGTTACAGATGGGTTCAATCCAACGGGACATTACAGCTCGAAAAGGATCACCAATGCTGTAAGGAAAGCGATTATGAGATGAGGGAAATCACAGTGACTTGCAAAGAAAGACCCCCCACACACTTCACATACAGACATGTCATGGGCTGCGAATGCAAGTTTGAAAGTTAATGTGCCACAGAGGTTGAGAAAATATGCAAATGCAAAATGATGGTTAATCTTACACGTGATTACCTTATACATGATAATGTTTCATTGTTAATGGAAGATTAATACATTGATGTGTTGTATAATTTAGTTGGCACATCAACTCTGTGTTCTTTCCTATTTTATAATCAAGTGATCAACACATTTCTTTCATTTCTGAATTTCTTTTGGCTTTTGGAACATTTTGTGCTAAAAGAAAGTAACTTTATTGATTCTCAGCCATCTGTCTGGCAGTTTCTGCCAAAATCAGTTTTTCATGCCAATCCTATATGTACTTTGTGACCTGATTTCAGGAATTAATGCCTCAAAGGCTACTGTAATCCATTTTATGGAATCATAATGCATAATAATCATTCAATAAAGTGACGTGATACATAAGAAGCATAACAACATGAGTAAAGCATTAATAATCAACAAGTGTTTCAGAATTTTGTGGTATTTAGTATGCGCCTTTTTTTCATGGCAGCATGCACTCGAGCTGACATGAACTTCAAAACTCCAAAACTTAATGAATCATGATATCCCAGTAGAATTTAGCAATTTTCTAGAGAATATCTTGCTTTAATCAAGCCAAAAATCAAAGCAGTTGTCATTATCAGTTTCATAGTGTAACGTTCCAAGTAAACTGGAAGAAGGAGGCGGGAACCGGCCAACATTTAACAACTTTTAATAAAATAAACAAACAACCCTCACAGTCGACTCCCGGCCACACAAACATAATAAAACATAACATAAAATCCAGGCCTGGTTCTCTCTCATCCTTCACTGTTGTCGCTCCTCCTTTTATGCTTCCGGAGCTCCTCCGTGAGAGATGCGAAACCGGTGCAACGTGGAGCTGACACTCATAATCACTCGCGTCATCGGCCTCGCACCGTTCCTTCACGGCCCTCATCCCCCTCTGCTTGTCACACATAGATAAGGCTGTTTAACTAGTAATCTAGTGTATAGCACAGAATCCTGAACACATCATTATTTGATCATTTTAAAGGGGTTCTATTTTGCTTATTTTGCAAAAAACTGTTTATTATGTTTATGGTGTGCCAAACAATATGCGTTCTCTGTTCGATTTTCAAAAAAAAAGCTTCATGTATTTACATATTGTACCTGTGTTTTACACAGTCATCTCAATTCCCAGAAAACAGTCTGTTGAGGTCCCAGTTTTATGTAGTCCCTCCTTCTGAAATGCTCCGATTGGTCAAACTGAGCCAATCCTTTGTGATTGGTGTACCGGTTAAAGACCCGAGAAAAATCTTAATTTTCTTGTAAACTGTTTCGACTTGGTAAATGTTGTTTACCCTCACTAACTAAATTAAAAAAGTGAAATTTCATCAGACCATCTTTGGAAGATGCATTCCAGGCATCAGTTCTGTATGTTCAAACACAGTATTCCACATTGGACAGCATATACCAGTTGTTTTGCAATCATATAGAGTATTTGAACTGGAGTGAAAGGTGATTACTCAGTAAATTCATTGCAGTGAAAGCCCTCACTGTTCAAAGAACTACACTGTGTTTTTTTAGTGACAGTCTTCAGCAAGCCGCCTTTTACTGTGGCGTCCCCTCTCTGTTTGTCCAAAGCACACACTCTTATGCCACAGTGTTAGAGAGCATGTTTATTTGTCTGTTTTGTCGTCTGTAACATTGTGAATCCCCAGCAGAGAAATGATATGTTGACATGATCAGCAAATGGTCATGACTGTTTGGTTACTGATTAGATGAGATGTTATAACATTGAATGATAAGGCATTACCTGTGAGCAAAGTCCCTTTGTCCTCCATCCATTCTGAGGGGAGCAGACAACAGCACAGGTACATTTGAGCTCTCTTTATATTTCACTGTATGAATCTTGTTGTCTGAAATGCCATTATTTTTTAATCAGTTCAGTGTCTCTAATTTATGACATTTTTACGCAAACACTATGGGCTAAGTTGTCACATATGGAATTGCATGCAGCCTATTCCGAAATGCAGAAGAGTTTAAACTGTAATTAATTTGCTTAACATAGTTTTTGCAGAGATTAATTACATGTAAAACACAAGACAACAAATATAATAAAGACAGCCATTTTACATAATGAAATTGGCAGTGAATTGCATTGCACTCGAGATGCAAATTTCTATAAGCATAGGTATGTGTCTTTGGGATTGAAACCCACAATCTTTGGTTGCTAATATACAATGCTCCACTATTTGACCTACAATTTGACTTAAATGAAATTTAAACAATTTGACTGTTTTGAATAGCGTTTGAAGCCAACATAGTTAACCTGTTAAAGAGAAAACAAGCAATTGTGAAATTAGACTTTTGCCTCTAAACCTTACAGTTACTGAGATGCACCAATTGTGACAATTTCCCCAGGTGACAACAAGCCCCAGCACCCCCTAAAACCTGTTTTTCTTCTGAAGAGCATCAAACACTCAATTTTTTTGTTGAAAAAACATTCCCTCACATCACATTTCATTGTGTTAGTTGGTTTGATGCTTAGGACAATGTTTGTCAACGATTCTACAAAACTTTGATTTTTTCTAAACACCCTTCCTCTTGCAGGAAATGGGGTGCAATTTCTGAAACCCTCTCAACTCCACCCTCAGGGGTCTTTTCCCTTCATATGATGTTTTCTTATTCCTGTGAACAATGGACCTATGAAAATGCGGTTTACTGGACAATAGAGTGATGTTGGACATGATCCTGATGTTTGGACGTTCTGCACTTTTCAATCATCTTTCTCTTGTTTTCTTTGCTTCCAGGGCATCATGAGCGTGGAAAAGAAGGCACGAGAGCCATTTTGCTCCAAATTAAAGGTAAGACTGCACTGGTTTTGTTGATCCTTCATGATCAAAGAGCTGTTAACGGTCCATTTAATCTCATCTGTAGATCAAGTCAACCTCTTTTGCCTAATGAGATTTTCTTTCCAGGAGTCAAACAGCATTCGGACATGAAAGTTATACATTACAAAATAATGTTGTTGAATTTTTTTTATATTTTGGCATCTATTGGCATCGATTTAAAAGTGCAGATTTCAGTCAAAAATGTTTTTAGATTGTGTAAAGTTGGGAATGATAAAACAGATAAATTGTTGAATAACAGTATGTAAACACTTTTAAATGTCAGACATTAGTTTAACATGTTCATTGTTAATGTGACAAACTACACCGGTGTTTACTCTGCTAGGACGTCTGTGTTTGATGGAAATTGACTAATCCCATTTACCCCAATTGAATTAAAAAAAAGGTTACACTGTTTTTACAATTGGTTTAAAGTAACAAAGGCTATGAAAATTTTAATTGCATTTTAGGAAAGTTCTAACATCATTTATTTGTAGACGCCACTTGCTAATTTTATCATTCAATGCAAAGCAACATTTTTTTAAATGTGACTTAAATTTCTGAAAAGTACCACTGTAAACTGTTTTGTGATTAACATTTGTTAACATTTTATCTTAAGTTTTAGCCAAAAAGGCATTGAAAGTAAAAAGCCTGTGGGAACCCTTTACTCACAGCAATACTATACTTAACCTTTTTCTGGCTTTTCTGTGAGTCAGAGTTGTCCTGTAACCAATTAAAGGTGTGACTTCTGACCCAGAATACAGATTGTACAGATTTAATTGTACAGAGTTAATTCTTATTTTTTTAAGGTGTAGATTATTATTTATTATATTTTATTTGGTAGTTCAATAATATCTAATAATTTGACAATAATACCATATCATGTTAATAAACACATTATCTTAGAAAGAGACGTAATACTTATATGTGAACCTGGATCAAAAAAACAGTCTTAAGTAGCACTGGAACTTTTTTTGTAAAAGAAAAAATACACTGTATGGGTCAAAGTTATCGATTTTTCTTTTATGCCAAAAATCACTAAGATATTAAATAAAGATCTTGTTTCGTAAATTTATGATTCATACCAAAAATTTATGCAAAAGACATAATATATAATAGAAAATATATAAACTTGGGAGTGGGCTCCTTTAACCAGCCAACCACATAGAACACTATAGTAACAGCATACAATGTACTGCCAACATCTTCTACGTCTTTGAAACTGAGTATTGTTATCTAAAGAATTGATTTTGGGTGCTTAAAAGGTCTACAAAATGTGTTTGTCTGTGTGTCCCTCAGATGTTTCTGGTTGCCATGTCCTGTGTGTTCTTTGCCAAAGCTTTTCAGGGGAGCTACATGAAGAGCTCCATCACACAGATCGAGAGACGCTTTGACATTCCCAGCTCTCTGATAGGGGTCATTGATGGAAGTTTTGAACTTGGTAAGAATTAAAATCACTTGTTTAAGGCCTTGAATGTAGCAGAATATGAACAAAAGCATTTAATGTATAGCCCCGAAAAGAGTTGACAATGTACATTTAATTGATGCAAATGAGCTTTTCTTACTACCAATATCATTTTGGACCAAAACTTTGTTATTTTTAACCCTAATATATATTATTTTAATTCTTCCAAGGCTGTGGTTTCTTTCAAATCAATGAATTTTGGTTTAATATGTTGCTGCCTGCAAATGACTTGGTTAACAAAGTCAAATAACAAATATCATTTTAATGTCATTTTAGATCCAAATACTTCCCGGGGCTAATTGTAATTTTACTGTATAAGCTGCAAAGTCTAATAAGTGTTTTTTTTTAAGTTTGTATTTGTAAGAACATACAGAATGTGTGATATATCTCTTTACAACTTTTTTTTCAGGTAATCTGCTAGTAATAGCTTTTGTCAGTTACTTTGGTGCTAGGCTTCACAGACCTAGGCTAATAGGAATTGGATGTCTAATCATGGCTGTAGGATCCTTTATAACGGCCATGCCACATTTCTTCCAAGGACCGTGAGTTTACACTGATATGTTATGTTCTGAAATACTTATCAACTACTTCATGACTACTACATCGGGGATGAGATGTGTTCTCGGACAACATTCTTAGTGGTCTTAGTCTTAAATATACATAAACCTGCCTTTATGTCTATTAGATTTTGGATTGGAGATATAGGCCCCAGAGAAAACCATAATTGCAAAGAGGTTGCACTATCATAGCCTAATGGAATTATCACGAATCTAAATGTACAGTATTTTCTTATATAGAGATAGAAAAAACACACTAATTAAAGACAGTTGAAATGAAGTTGATAGTAGATATAGATATACGATTATTGGGATAAATGAGATCTAGCTTTGAAGTTCTTTTCTAGATCTGTAGATCTTTTTTGCTTATGAACGCACCATGACAAAAGCGTCCTGTTATCTTCTTTGGGAAAATTATTTAAAATATGTGTTAACACTTTACAGTAATGTTGTATTTGTTAACAATTAGTTAATGGATTAGCTAACATGAACTAACAATAAACAATACTTTAAAGCATTTTTATGTTTATTTCAGCATTTAGCAAATAAGAGTACTGTATGTGTTACTCACAGGTATAAATATGAGACAACACTTTCACATTCCATCAACTCCAATGGGACAGAGAGTGCCCTACCTTGCTTAGCCAATGGCAGTCTTCCACAAGATAAAGTTTCCAGAGCAGAGAAACAAGCAGGTGAGACACATGACACTGAGACAGACCTGTGATAAGACCACAATACCAATGCTAAAGAAAAAATTTACTTACACGGTAAAACTTTGATGTAAATTTACGGTGAAATTCTACAGTATTCTGGTGTATTAATGACATACAGGGTCATACTGTAAACTTGGGAGACATCTTAAATATTCTGTCAGGGGGTCCTGAGCACTGGAGTTGGGAACCACACATTGATGAGCCTATTCAGATTTGTTTGATTTGGGCTGGAGCTAAACTTTGTGGGTTCTGACACTGTCTTCTCTTCTGTTCTCCTTTATGTTTTCTTCAGTGATTGTGTTTGTGTTCATCACTTCATTATCTCATTTACAAAAAAACAAACAGTAGAAAAACATGTTCATGCAGTAGTTTACTGTAAAATTATGTCACCAATGTGCTGAGGAGTAGCGGAAGTGTTGAAGGGTTTGTTGATCTAGAGTTTTGGTTATAAAATAACCATGTAATTTTAAAAAAATAATGTGTTATTGAAATTTAATGATGTTTTTGTGAGGCTTTAGTTCAGGATTTGGTTTAAATGATTAAAAAAAAATGCTTTGTTAAAAATCTGCGCATTTCATAGAGGCGAGGCAAAGAGGAGATAAAACCATGCACGATATCTGGAAATACAGAGTTTTTTAACCTTAAATCGTGTATACACATGCATTACATCTAAAACAAACGATAGAAAGAAAACACAAATAATTGAATTAGAATGCATGCTCTTCATTTGGAGAATATATGAAGAGTTAAGATGCAAGTCCGTCAAATGACTTTTCGTTTAAACAAACAATGTCTGTCAGGCTCCTATTTACATTCAGCGATACCATATATTTTAGAACGGGCTGAATGTGGTATTAAGCAGGCTTTGAAGCAAAAGTAACTCATAACATGTGTGGAGAACATTCAATCAAAATATTAGCACGGTGTCATTGCCAACCAAAGTATTAAAAAATACAGCAAACTCCAAAACTTTCAATCTAGATAGGGATCTATAACATTACAAACAATACATTAAATAAATCTCACATCACAATTTGCCTTAAAAAATGCTCAAAGTTAAAGAATTTTTATAAATCTTTTTTTTCATAATCTTAAAAAAAGCCATTATCAATGCAACAGTATACAAACGGTAATTTAACTTTTGCCATCATATTTGAACTTTAACACTAATAGTGTTAAACAAATCTCTTTTGTCTCAGTTTTAATGTAAAAAGACGCTTTTTTTCTTTCTACATATGCAAAGTGCCATTAGAAACCCTGGGAAAGGAACTGGAAGCTGGAACAAAAATCGATAAAATGTTTGGCTTGTAATATGATTTTACTACCCACAATGCACTGCACACTAAATCTGTTTTCTTGCTTCTCATTTTAAACCTACTTTACTCTGGTAATCCTAAAGGTCATTGATACCTTTGTTTTCTCTTACAAGTATATTTACTTTCGTTTGTCTACTCTAGAGCCATGTGTGAAGTTGTCCGGTTGTTGTGTTTTCTGTCTTGCAGAGTGTGAGAAAGCTGCCGGCTCATCCTTATGGATCTATGTCTTTCTCGGGAACATGCTTCGTGGGATCGGAGAGACCCCTGTCATGCCTCTTGGGTTGTCCTACCTAGATGACTTCTCAAAAGAGGAAAACACTGCCTTTTACTTGTGTATGATTGATTTCTTGTTTCAAATACTACATCAGCAATTCTGACAGACATTCAAGGCCTAGTAACAACCTGGTAGTTACATTGTAACCCCTTAAGACTTTCTTCACTGGTAAATTGGATTAATTTGTAATCTTGGATAATAATTATATACCACACCGCAATGCCCATCCAGGTGACATGAACCCAAACATTTTTGCAGAGGTCATGAATCTCAACCAACTGACGTCATCAAACGCTTGTTTTTAAGATCTTTTATTCTTTGTTTACTATTTACCTCCATTCATGTGAATCCGTTTGCATGGTCATTAGTATCTGTATGCAAATCTTTGATTTTAATAGAAAATACAAACATTTTCTTTTGTTATTGGCAGGATTTCTGTGATTTCTCACAGTGTCTTAAACTTTTTTTATTTCAGCTTGCATACAGACTGTGGGAATTATGGGGCCCGTGTTTGGATTTATGCTGGGTTCATTCTGTGCCAAGCTTTATGTGGACATAGGAGCCGTGGATTCAGGTTATACTTTTTAACAAACTATTACAAAACTATTACCACACTAGTACAAAAGCCTCAAGCTATGTGTGTTACCAAGCAGTGTACAGATTGCATTCGAGTGCTGTTGTACTCAATATTAGCACTCTTGGAGTTATAAAGACTTGCAGTCATTGTTGTTTCTATTTATAGTTAACAACAAGAGAATTTTGATCAAGATATTTCAAACTTTTCCAGTGGAAAATAAAATTGATGAAATTACCAATATCTCACATTCCTTACATTAAGTTTCCTTACATAAATCTGATACATAGAAATTAGTCCTTCACCCTTCATTATGACTGTTGAAGCTTAACGTAAATTGTGCAAAAGGTGACTGTTTGTCCTTGAGCCTCATCGATTTATCAGGCCATATGTACAAATCAGTTTTGAAGGTTAACTCTGTGATAGCCCTCCGTTTTCCCAAAAGTCTGCAGCCATACATATTGTTATATGAGATCTGCAGTCACTAATAACATGCGTATATGTGGTTTAATGAATGACAGGGCTTTATGATAAAGCATGTGTGACACATTCTCAGTGTTGCTTAGGTAAAGATTATCTCGCTGTATAACTGCTAACTGGAAGACATATAGAGTCCTTAATGAAACACTCTTGAAGAAACCATTACACTAAACTGTTTGTGAGGTTTCAAATGCTAAAAAAAACTTTTCAGTATGGAGACAAAACATATTGTGACACTTCATGGTTTTCAGACATGAAGTCATAAACTACACTTAGGACATAACAGGAACTGAATAAGATACATCAACTTGTGTTGTACAGTGACATTCATACAGTTTTAAGATTGACCTGAGCAAATCCCATGTCCGTGCTTGTTTTAACTTTAGATACCATCACTATCAACTATAAGGACTCCCGTTGGGTTGGCGCCTGGTGGCTGGGGTTTATGATAACTGGTGTGGTGATGTTACTAGCTGGAATTCCCTTCTGGTTCCTTCCCAAGTCTCTTCCAAAGCAAGGTAAGAGTGAAGCTGAGAAGAAATCAAACGCCCATGAGGGTGAGCAGGACACTTTCATTCCCGACAACAACAAACAGAGCTCCAAACCGGCTGAGGTCTCCATGCGCGATATGGCTAAAGGTATTTTAGTTCTTTTTATGAGATATATAATGTATGTTTTCATGATTTTGTGCAGGTAGACTAAGTTCTTGATACTTTCTAGATTTCCTGCCGTCATTGAAGAAACTCTTCAGCAACTCAATTTATATCCTCATCATATGCACCTCATTTGTGCAAATAAATGGTTTTATTGGAATGATCACATTTAAGCCAAAATTCATGGAGCAAATCTACGGCCAATCAGCATCAAGAGCCATCTTTTTGATAGGTGGGATTGCATTTATTTTATAGCATCTCTCTGTTGAAGGTTACTTTTTGTAAATGCTTTAGCTAGCATGAACTAATTGTAAACAATAATTCTAAAGCATTTTTTCATCTTATTCTAATTATTGTCAATGTTAATTTAATCATTTATACACTTTTTTTATTAAGAAAACGTTTTAACTGTTAACATTAATTAACGCACTGTGAGCTGACTTGAATAATTGTATTGAGATATACTAACGTTATCAAGAATTAATTCACTTTAAAAACATATTGTCCATTGTCAGGGTTAATGTTAGTTGATGCATTCACTATTGTTAACAAATACAACCTTATTGTAAAGTGTAATTGTGATTTCCAATTCCTGTGAAGTGAAGTTATACTACTGAAAAGGTCTCTATTATTGCTCCCGTAATCTGTATAAAAACCTCACTGTGTGTAAATAATATAACTATATATATCGCTTTGTAAACATTTTGATTATGCTTCGATGGCAACATTTTCTAACCACATGAACTCTGATTTTGTTCATATATTTGTCGGTTGGAACCATCTCAAAAGGTCAACATTGTTGCCATGTTTTGGAGATGCACATTGTAGTTCTCTACCTTAAGAAAAAGGGTTGTAATATCGTATAAAGCTGTTAATCCTATCAATCCTATACTGTAAAAATAATAATATTTTGTCTTGCCAGGCATTATGAATCTACCGGCTGTTGCCTTGGGAATTATCACAGGAGGGATTGTAATGAAGAGGTACAAGATAAACGTTCTTGGTGCGGCAAAAATGGCCATTGTTGCCTCTCTTTTTGCTTTTTGTTCTCTGCTTGTACAATATTTCCTGCAGTGTGATAATTCGCAAGTGGCTGGACTCACTATGTCTTATCAGGGGTAACTATATAAGAAATTTTACCAAAATTATTTGTGTTTAGCATTGTCTGGCAACTTTAATGGACGTAATGTTGTATTTGTGACAGCACTCCACAGGTGTCATACCAGCAGAATACTCTGATCTCTCAGTGTAACACCGGTTGCTCGTGCTCTCTCAAGCATTGGGATCCCGTATGCGCCTCCAATGGCATGACCTATGCCTCTCCCTGCCTTGCTGGCTGCCAGACCTCCACTGGGTTTGGCAAGGACATGGTAAGCTATCCATACTTTTGCAGATAGTGATGCACGTCTTAATCTGATTTGTGCACATTTATGAGGTGATGGTAAAGAACATGAGTCCCTTCAGTGATGACATATATATAGACATGACACCGACCATAAGTTAATTTTTAACGAATACTTAGCAGTAAACTGTGAAGGTTAAGATTGAACCTTTACCATATTTTCAGGCAAAACACTTGTTGTTTCTACTTAAACAAGTTTGTTACATGTGGTAAAAAAGTTTTGGCTGCGGAATGGGCTGAAACACGCTCTTTTCCATGGTATGCATAATTGACCCATAGTAAAGTGTTTCAGTATATAATAATTGAGAAGACATCAAAAATTCTTCAGTTTTCTTCAGTTTCTTTATTTTTTTGCTTCATTGTGAATTTCTACACAGACATTTTGAAAAGGTTTTGTTTTATTGTAAACCAGGAGATTATAGTTATTGAAATGACTGACAGTCTCACTCTTTGCATAGGTTTTCCACAACTGCACCTGTATTGGTGATTCGCCTCTTACGCATGCAAACATGTCGGCAGTGCTAGGCCAATGCCCTCGCAAGGCAGACTGTGACTTCATGTTTAAAATCTACATGGCGGTAACGGTTGTAGGCGCCTACATCTCTGCTTGTGGGGCCACACCATGTTACATTATTCTGCTCAGGTATTGAATGTACACAACATTGCAACTACATCTATCTATAACATATATACGGTACAATATACAGTATATGGATCATTCTTTCTATGCCTTAATTTGAACAACATGCATGTTTATATCACCGTTTAACCAGAACAAAAATCCATCTACAAATGATTTTGAGATACTGGTACTGACTACAAGTACTGATGTAAAGTATACTGTATATTGACTCTACTGCATAACCCTATCGTCAGGGCTGTATTCATGCCTCTAGATGATTACAATGTATTATTTTTGGGGCTTTCAACGTTAATTGTGTTAAATATTTGAACGCGTTAATCTGAAAAAATGAACACACGTGTTAACGCTTTAAAATATTTAACAAAAAAATAAATGCATCATCCGTTAATTTTGACATCCTTTTTCATGCGTTACATTATATCATCACATCAGCCTGTGAAGTATTCACGTGTATAACATGTGAGTTAAAAATGTCTCACTTTTTGGCAGTTATTTTGATAGAATCCCTTTTTATTTACGCCGGTATACCTATAGTGGATTTGTAAATGACTTATCAATCTTTAATGAACACATTTACAAGTGCTTTATGAATGAAACCTTAAAGGAAAGTGTTGCCCATTCATGTTATGCGTGATAAATATTCTAGCAGAGACAATGTAATAGCACAAATTTGTCTATGGGGAAATTGGGTTGTGACTTAAATATTTAAAAAAGACTTAATCTATGACTGTGTTGTATTTTAGCATATTCAAAGTCATCCAAAATAAAGTTTGTAAACCATTTAAAACCAAAGATAACCAAATTAAACATTCTAAACAAGAAACAAAGACAAAGATAAATCGTCAAATTAATAATGCATTTTCTAAAAAAAAAATAGAAGGAACAGAGTTTTAAGTGACCTTATGCACACTTGTTCTATTTGAGAAATGTTGAAGCATAAAGGTAATGTGAATTTAATGAATGGCCATGTCAAAGTCCAGATCCTAACAGAAATGTTTTGGAAAACCTGAAGCAATGTGAGAAAACTCCCTTCGAGTTAAAGCTCTGTACTTTGGCCAAATGTTTTCCAGGCTGATGTACACGAGTTAGTGACACCAGATACTAAACGAAAATGTTCACCTTGTCAATAACATGTTTTTGTTATTTCTCTTAAGTATAAATCTTGCCTTAAGATATAAATGACACTTTTGGCAGCATATTTTTAATTTCTGAACAGGAAATGCACCATGTAGACACAATGACCAATGTGTGATTGAACCGTAAATTTAAGGAATCTTGATTTAAAAAACATAAGAATGCTTATATTCTGTTATTTTTCTCAGATCAATAAAACCAGAGCTGAAGTCTTTGGCCCTTGGTATACAGACTTTGACTGTTCGGACTTTGGGTAAGAGGATTCATGATGTAATCGTATTAACCCTAGCGTGAAAAACAGAATAATGTTTAGCTAACACAAGAAATGTTTCTAGGTGGGATCCCTCCACCCATTTATTTCGGAGCCCTAATTGACAGGACATGTCTTAAATGGGGCTCAAAGCGATGCGGTGGTCAAGGGGCATGTCGCATTTATGACTCGGTTGCCTTCAGGTTAGTGAAATTACACTGGGAAATTGTAACAACACAATTATAACAATTAACAATAACAATTCACAAGTATAGCAATACAATATCATATAGAATCATAAAGAAACCAACATAAAATCATATTTGTTTAAACAAATAAGTGTACTGTATATACTATAGTGCGGCAGGCATGAAAACACTGTGCAAAAAGATTCATGATCCTTCTGAAAAATTAAGGCAACTTCTCTGGAATGTGAAGTATTTATTTCCAGTTCCGAGCTAGTAGCTACAGTACAATTAGTTTTAGTGAATAGTTTTTTACATGGGGCGGGGGGGGTATTTGAAGTCTGCATTACGTAACGTTCGCAGCGCCGCTATCGAGAGCGTCAAACATCGTTGTAACCGCCCTGCCAACAACCCTGTAGAAAGATTTGTGGAGCGTCTGATGTAGACCAAAGTTTACAGGGCTGCGTTCTCTGTAATCCTCTCAAGCAGCAGACAACAAAGGGGCATTAGGTAAGGGATCAAATCAAGAAGGAACAGGTGTAGGGCATGAAATCAATTACAAGCAATAATGAGGAAACGAGGGAGCGGGGACAAAGACGAGACCGGAGAGTGTCTGGAAGACCATTAGGGCCATAATTGCCTCTCTCCACACAAAACACTAGGCTCTGTCATGATCCTGCCACTAGATCAATAGAAACATGACATGATGGGGCAGAATCATGAACAACTTCTACGTTCGGATTGGTTGCTGCCGAACCGCATCATAGCTCATTACCTTAAAGTTGACCTTATTTCAACTCACCTTGATCGAGTTGCGCCTCGCCGTAGCTCGCTGCCGGCTCACAAATGACTTCTGGCAACTTTGATGCTCTCGACAGCGGCTCTAGGTTAGGTAGCATTTATGAAATTAGATTTCTGAAATGAAGTCATTACGTTAAAATCTATATAACAATTGTAGATATTAGCACACAGAACAACATTGTTTTGGGCAAATGAGAGAAAAGGTGTATGATACATATTCTTCTTTTTTGCTCTACAGAAATACTTTTCTGGGTCTTATTTATGGCCTGTACGCTTTGTCCTACCTGTTATGGGGGGTCCTGTACAATAGACTGTCTCATCGTCAAAAGAAAATTGATCTTAAGAACCAATTAAACCAGGATGACACTACTAGAGCCATCAATGGTAGTGGACATGCCCCATCAGCCATCATCAAATGCAGTGAAAATCCTGACCAGGAGACAACTATCTGAATATAGAAAATCTCTGCAAAGACAAGGTCAAATTGTGTTAATTTGTCTGTTAATTATTAGGCATTTAAGATGATAGACGTGGCAGAAGTATTAGATGCAGGTTGCTGGGTTGTTGTGCTAGTGTGAGACATTTCACGTTTTACAAGTATTATATCAAAACCAAGTATACAAGTAAAACAGTGAGTATTTTAATGGAGAAAAAATACATACGTTGTATGCAATGTTTGTAGTCAAAGAAAACATGTCTTCATTTGTTAAATGTAGTTCCTCAGACCATTGTTACATAGAATGACACACTGTCAGATCATTGTAAAGTTCTCATATCATGTAAAAAAAGAGGTGGGTTTTTATTGTTTTCTTGCACTTATGTGTTTCTAAATTCAAAACACTAAATAAAACAAATGCACAAACAAAACAGGCAACCAATTCTTAAAACATAATTCAAAAAACTGATCCTTATAGTATGTGGACAGTTGGATCCATGTGTTCTATGTTTCATGGCCCAAGGAAAGAAAGACACCATACAAGGCATTTAAAGGAACCATCGAAACGGGATCACATTTGTTGTGTGTGTGTGTTTGTTTGTTTGTTCATGTTCATGCAGCAAATGCAGGACTAAAGTTTTATTTTGTGTTCTCAGTTTGGGTCCAGTAAAAAGTGCATTGGAAAGTATTGTTACAATCTCTACTGTGTGCATAGCCATGATTTTTTGACGTCTTAAACATATGTAAAATATCTGTGAGAACCTGTTGATAAAATCAGTTATGAAATGTAAAGCAAATGTTAACATGACCGTGAATCAAATAATAAGCTAGGTTTGTCTTCTGTTCTGTAAATGTTCGTTTTTTACACGAGACGCACAACTTTTACTGTCACCCCAAAATAATTGTGGTAATGTATCATAGTGATTACAATTCACACCTGTACCTTCTAAATGTATCAAATAATGTTTGTCTTGCAACTAACCTCACTCATCCTCCCGATAGATTCTGGTTACATATATCTTTTGTTTTGTCTTATTTGTATACATTGCATTGGTTTGTAATTCTCTGTCGAATAAAGTCTCACGTCCATGGATGTAAATAATGTACTGTTGTGTATATTAGTACATGAAATATGGTGTCTTCACATAAACTAATCATTTTGTCATTGTAACGTTGCTTTTAACATGCAATACTGTTCTCAGTTCTGAAGGTGCCTCAACTTTGTTGACCATTAACCTAAGAATCGAATGTTAAGCATCTCCATGGTGATTCGTCCTATCTATGTTGCATGTCTGGTATCTTGAACATGGGTAAATATTATTATAAATTCTTAAATTATGAGGGATTCTAGATTAGTCATTTTTTGAGTATTATTAGTCTCTGTGAGAACATTTTGGGTCAGTGATAAAATCACATATTCCCTTGAAATTCACGTTCAAGAATGTGTAAATCTTAATCCTCCTCAATTCTGTTAGGGTAAAGCTGCTTGGAGAAATGGGCGTCAGAACTCACATGCTGTATAATATATTATAAGACATTCCTCAGTGAGGTACACATGGTGTGACAGACAATTCTCACAGTAATAACAGCAGATTATGCATAACAACAATCAATCCACCTTAAATCCCACCTGACTGTAACCTTACAGAAAACAAAAGACACCATTTAACTGTTAATCGGCTGGGCTGGATTATAAAGTTCACTCAAATTTTGTGTCCAAAAGTCAATGTTTTTGGCACGTGTTTTATGAGACTATTAACCTGTATTTTACATTTTGCACTGCATAAAATTTCCTTTTTTTTGTGCAGTGTAGAGTGACCTAGCACGTGTACCGACACTGAAGTTAATATATGGCATAATAACCAATTTAAGACCTAGAACCATGTATGTAATCGAGACACGGGTTCTGAGCTTTTATTGGGACAAAATTGGGACTCTTTCACTAGCATGTGTCAGGCTGTTGGTGTCCTTCTGAGCTGAAGCGTTGCTGGAATAGAAATGTGGAGCAGGTTTTGTGTAGACTGGCTTTGAGAGTAAAACAAAGGCAGAGAAGTACATCGGTTCTTCATTGGGGAGTACACACCCACTTTCCCATGTCAGGTACAGCTCACTTTGGGACACGATTCATTGTTTTCTCAAAACCCTAGACATTTATTTTCATCTTGCTCAGATGTGTTGCCGCCTCAGTCTTTTCTACAGGGAGGGGAAAGTTAATATGAGAGGATTCTCAAAGTAAGACAAAAAACATTACAGAACGGCTCTTTCTGTTTCAAAAGGTTTGCTATTCTTTATTTATCATATTCGGTGTTTCATTTCTGTTTGTAAACAGTGTGTTATTGTACAACTAGAGATTTTTACATAAGATGTTTTGTCTGCTTAAACAACTTGTGAATATGGGGAAATAAAACGTTGACCTTTACCTGCAGCAAAGTTTGAAACAGCTTTGTGTTTCGGAAATTCAAGGTCAGTTTTTAATTCTATACCATTTTGCTGACACATATAGTGAGAATGTTAGAGTGTTTATGTGTGTTAACTGTATGACTGAACTGACATTTATGTTTTTTTTATGGGATATTTCCCCCAAAAATGCAAATTCTGTCATAATTTACTCAACCGCAGGTTGTTTGAAACTTGTTTAAATGTATTTGTTCTCATAAAAACATAGACATATATTTGGAAGAATATCTATTTGGATCACACTTTATTTTAAGATCCGATTTTTGTTATTAATAAACCATTTACTGTGACTTTGCCTCGTAATCTACTAATTTGTTGCTTATTGATAGTAAGTAAGGTAGTTGTTAGGTTTAGGGAAATAGAATATGGTCACGTTGAATATGTGCTTTATAAGTACTAATTCACTACGAATAGGCATCTAATAAGCAACTAGTTAACATGTTAATGCATTAATTTACCTTTCGTGATTGAATGAACAAAAACACACAAGATTGTGCCAGAAAGCACATATTTTGTCTAGTATTTTCTCAAGAGCAGTCTTCAACGAGTTAGATAAAGTCTTAAATGAATGCCAAGAGTAGTAAAAATGGGAAGCGCATTTTACAGCTGCATATCATTCTAAAATGTCCTACTGTGACTCCTGTCAACAGGGGCGGATTAAGGGGTTCAAGGGGCCCCTAGGTTGGTCTTTGGATGAGGGCCCCTTTAGGTGGCTCTCAGGTGCCATTCACGGTTGTAGTTTAGTTTGGAAAGGAGCACGGTTTGCATTAAAAATTGCTTATGTAAAAATTGTCACGCAAACTCAGGTGCACACCAAACACTGCGCATGCGCTTTAGCAGATTACAATGTATTAACTTCCATAAAACACATGTTAGAGATGATAGCGTTGGTAATTAACCTTAGATTTAAGCAATAGTGAACCTTCATTGTTTTGCGAGTTGTAAGTGGATTCAAAGCGGCAAATGAATGGTAATACGATGTTTCCATATTTAAAAATAAATGATAAATAGTCGGTTTGCAAGCAGCAGAAAATCCTGTATGGGGCTGAGTCCACCGAGGCACACGTTTTTGAAGACGTCAGCAGCTGGCGTTTTTTTTCGCGCCAAAGTTATCCAAAGTTGAAAAATGCTCAACTGCGCAACAGCCGCGTAAAAGCGCCTCGGTGGACACAGCCTCTAAGTGAACACACAGTAAGACAAAGTGTTGTTAACTCTGCCTTGCGCATAATAGCATCAAGTGAATGAAAACACAATATATTGACTTGTGTTTTGTTTACTATCATGTGTCAAGCATGCTCGTGATGACGTAAGGTGGATGCAAAGGCATCGGGGTTCGATAGATTCAAGCTGAGATATAAACCAACGAGGTGAGGGGTGTCAGTAGAATCGCATTCGGATTCAGACAAATTCAATTCTATAGTGTTTCACCTACATACCTAGTTACCAAGAAAGTGGTGGTAGAAAAGACTGGAATCGTCCTGTAAACATGACAGAACTTCGTTCGTTTTTAGGGTTTGCCAGCTATTATCGTCGGTTTATCGATGGATTTACGAAACTGGCTTAACCTCTTCATGAATTGGTAACTAAATTGAGTAGCGCCGTAAAAAAGGGCAAGACCCCACGGTTGCCCTTAGTTTCGGTATGGGACAAAGATTGCGAGAACTGCTTCCAAACCCTGTGAAGACAAAGTTGGTGACAACCCCGGTTCTGGCATAAGCAGATTTCCAGAAGCCTTTTGTTCTGGAAATAGATGCAAGTCATCGGGGTTTGGGGGCCGTTTTGTCCCAGGAGCAGGGTGGTAGGCGTCGTCCCATTGCTTACGCCAGCCGGGGTCTGCAGAGGACAGAGCGTAACATGGAGAATTATAGCTCCATGAAACTAGAATGTTTAGCTCTGAAATGGGCTGTATGTGATAAGTTCAGGGAGTATTTGCTTGGAAATGCTTTGTTGTCTATAAGGACAATAATCCACTCTGTCACCTGCAGACCTCAAAGCTGGGTGCTCTTGAGCAGAGGTTTAATCGCACTTTAATCGCTTTGCTCGCACTCTTCATGACCTGCTGCGGACAATGCCCCCAGAGAACAAGAGGAAGAGGCCCCAACACCTACCCCAGCTGGTCTATGCTTATAATCCCACAGTGCATTATTCCACTGGCATGAGCCTCTATTTCTTTATGTTTGGATGTGAACCTAAGTTGCCAGTTTTTTTTTTTTTTAAATCAGTGGGAAGGAACTGTCGAGACCCCAGAGAATTGGATTGTGGAACATCAAGGTAGGCTCCAGGCAGCGTACGCTGAAGTACAGGAAAGGTCGAAGGAAAAGGTCGAAATAAGCACTATGAGGGTAGAATCAATGATCAGGGTTTTGGAGAGGGTGAGTTTGTCTACCTCAGGAGCTACCATCGGGGACGAAGTTAAATTCAGGATGCATATGATTCGTGTCTGTATAAGGTTGGCCAGGTGAGCAGGGTGTGGTGTACTCTGTTGCTCCCGTGTCTACGGCAGGGCCAGTGACGCAGGTCCATCCGATGGAAATGCCTAAGGCAATTAATTATGTTAGTCCAAGTAATGATGATACTGCGTCTGAGGATGAAGATAATCCAGTATTGTTTCTTCTACGGATTCAGATAGCGATTCTCCTTTAGGGGCAGTATTGCAAGGTGACTGTGACATGCCACCGTTGGGGTCAGCTGAGAATTGTCCCTCGGAGTCCCCCCCTGGGGTTGAAACTACTCCACCCATAGGACTACGGCGCTCCAGTAGGAGTACCGCAGGTCAGCATTCCAACCCTTATAGATTACCTATGACTGAAGTTGTTGGGGAAGAATTGTAGCCTTGGAAACATGTATGTTTCTAATTTTATTGTTTAGGATATAGGGATATCGGCAGGGCGCCGATAAAAGTTTTTGTCTTCGATGGAAGAATTTATCATTGTTCTCATAAACTCTGTTTTGAATAAACTCCTATTTTTTGGAATACCTTGTCCCCTTGAGCGTACTTTAAAGCCCAAGGGTTTTCTACCCATGCAAGAACAAGGCGAGGGGTAACACATTACATCAAATTTGTATAAAAAGACCATAATTTAAAAACCAACCGGTATAATATCCGTGTCATTGTGGAATGACTCCCTGAAATATTACCTATGACATGGAGAGCTAACTACCGCTGAAGTAGATTTAAAATAAAAATTCTGCCAATCAGAGAACCCTCATCAATTTGCGTATAAATAACTCACTCGTCTAATACCTGCGCTAAAGTCCGATTTTGCGGTCATATGATATGTAAGACAGGTAGGAAGGGCACACTTATTATAATGGGTTTGATTCGATGAAATTGCAAATCCAACAAAATAAGAATGTTGGCTTTCATTCATAAAATGATGCTGTTTAGGAAATGTGTTGTTTCTACAATAATTCTGAGATAAAATGTGAAATAATTAGAATTTCAAAGCAAATTTAAAAACCTAAAAGCTGTGTGTGTTAGTTAAAAAGTTAGATATTTTTTTAATTGATTGACAGCACAAAATTAACATGTTAAACAGGGTGAAAAGGGTGGGATTAATCATAATTAAAAATTGCAATCTTTTGACAGCCCTAGTCAGATCTGAAAAATATCTTTCTCTGTTTTCATCACAACAAAGTAATTTACGCAGGTAGGAGTACGAAATTACATGAGTAAATAATGACTGAGTTTTTAGGTGAACTGTCCCTTTAAAAAAGTTGCAAATTTTTAAAAAAGCAGAAAATCTTCTATTATTTACTTACCTTTTGTGTAGTTCCAAACATTTTCGGCTAGTTTTGCCTGCTAAACACATATTTTAATGTATGTTAAACTTCTATTCTCTCCACACTGTGTGTGAATGGGGACTGCAGGAGTCAGTTCTACGAGATATGTTTAGTTTACCCAAAATTCACCATAATTTAAAATTACAAATTTACCCGAGCTTTTGGAGTGAATCATGTTCAAGTGAACATCATGTAAGTGTCAGAACTGAAAACGCCCTTGTTACTGAGGTTACATCTGTTATTGACACAATGCCCAGGGAACGCCAGGTTCTGGAATGCACCTGTCTATGACAACATTGAAAGGTTGAAGACCTTCTCCAAAGAAAATATCAACGACTCCTTTTTAGCCCCGCCCACTGGTTTGTGCATGACAGAACTGAAGTACCACAAGTGGTGCGGAACCGGATAGAGCGAGCAAGCAATAAACCAACACGCCGTTAAAGATAGCTAAATATTGTGCCATTCCTGGTTGTGGAAGAATACAATGCTGCATAACCTTCCTTCGGATTCCGATATTGGGAATGTGGGGTTAAAGTTTATTTTTAAAGACGTTACAGCATATGTGGGAAAAACGGAGCGTTTGAAAAAAATCTCAGAGTATATCTCAGAGGATTCCTTAGTGAAAAAGGCACAGGTTTGTGGAGAGTTTAAAATTAAAAAGCAGTGCTGTGCCGTCAATATTCGATCTGATAGGAATGGTGCAGCAATCTTATGTGAGTAAAACATTTTTGTAGACTATTGCTTTTTTGGAGATCACTTGACGTGCCCTGAGCACTATTCGCACGAGATTAGTATTACCTGGGGACCTCTAGTCACTTGTATTAATTGCAGAGGTTGCCGGTCATCTTAAGCCCATGCGAATCGGGATCTCTGTGATTTTGTGGGCTCTTAATAAAAATTTTCAAGGTTTTTATAATCCTTTTGCGAATAATGGAGGCTCTTTTGAAGTGTTTTGGTATTTTGTCGGGTGCTGGGGGATATCCATAAGTTACAGGGAGTCTCCTGTTTGTTTATTTATCATGGAAACTCTCGTAACATTTGAGACCAGCGATCGCAGTGATTTTTTTGTCCGGTTCGGGATCACTGGTCTCAAATGCTGACCGTACCGGTCATACTTTATATCATTAAACGCAATACATGCAAACTATACGCAAAGCCTTGCCATCACATCCGGGTCAGTGAGTAAATTTGAGTAAAATCATCCCGTGCGAATGCGTCACATGAAATACTGATGTGGGGAGGTCATTTACAAATCACAGGAGGTCTCTACATAATAATGATGCAATGCGAAAACTGTGAATGGTTCAAATGTGTAACCTAACATTACGTCTCTTACCAGATTCACAGAAGGTCCCATCTATGCAAACTGCTATCCAATAAAGTTTATTGACAGGATTGCCATTAAAAAATGGCCGAGCCAACAGCAGACGACTATAGTAAGACGGCCAGCCAACGGCATCTTTGCATTCCAGATAAAAATTCCCCAAAGGACTCCTGCTGTTCCAAATTAAAGGTATTTTATTGAGTTTGACATTATTTCCAACGTTACAATTAATCTTAACATTTTCTATGATCGAATATGAAGACATTATTTTGTTTGAGCAATCACAATATTTTCAATGGTTCTCTTTCTACTCTTACTTCTCAAAAAGTCTTTCATCATTGCTCTTTCCTTTGCCTACTTCTCCAAAACTCTGTGTGGAGCCTACTTGAAGAGTTCCATCACTCAGATTGAGAGGAGATTTGAAATTGCCAGCTGTGTTGTTGGCCTTATCGATGGTGGTTTCGAGATGGGTTTGTATTATTACAACTCTCTAAGAATATCTCCCTGAAAGCATCACTAACATGAACTGAATCTCCAACAATTCAGTTCAACAATTTAATTTATTGTCAATGATTTACAATACCTCACAAATTTTGTTTTACAATACAAACGTAAAGGTTATTATCGATTCCTGTGGATTTTCCTTAGGTTTGGCTGACTGACTGTTATATGTCGTTGCAGGTAACTTGCTCTTTATGGCCTTGGTCAGTCATTTTGGGGCGGCACTGCACAGGCCTCGTCTTATAGGGATAGGCTGTTTCCTTATGGCCATTGGATCAGCTCTAACTGGACTGCCACATTTCTTCATGGGGCGGTACATGCATTATACACACATGTAATCATTTCTAAAGTGGGCATTTGTTGTTATTTACTGTAATGATAAACTTAAATTTTCACTCATACAGGTACAAATATGACACAGTAATACAAGGGTTTGCTAATAAGACAAGTATGGCTTCTTGTCAAAATCCCATGGCTCAGAGTGATTACTCAAATCCACACATCCCCTCTTCAGATGACATTGGAACAGGTAACTGATTTACTTAAACAGAACAATGCAAAACGTTTTGCACAATATGTGTATGAACGTTGGCTCTTTCAACCCTAGAATGTGTAAAGGATCCGGGATCAAGCATGTGGATCTATGTGTTCTTGGGAAATGCTCTCAGAGGAATCGGAGAGTCACCAGTCACACCTCTTGGCATCTCTTATATTGACGATTTTGCCAAAGCAGAAAATTCTGCATTTTACATTGGTTAGTAAAAAGCAGGTCTTTGGATATTCAGATTTTTATCAAATGATTACATGATGTCAAAATAGGCAAACGATTTAAATAATCCCTGCAATGTAATATTACATCAAACTTTTTTTATGTAAAGCATG
This sequence comes from Triplophysa tibetana, assembly GCA_008369825.1. Lineage (NCBI taxonomy): Eukaryota > Metazoa > Chordata > Actinopteri > Cypriniformes > Nemacheilidae > Triplophysa > Triplophysa tibetana. The sequence goes on along the minus strand of CM017897.1, from coordinate 13,135,733 downwards.
CCTTCAGACTATCACATTGCTGGGTCCCATATTTGGGTTCCTTCTGGGCTCCTTTTGTGCCAGACTTTACGTGGATATTGGATTTGTCAGTGTAGGTAAGCACCCAGAGAATATTTTCAGATGAATTTGTATTCATGTACAGTCTGAAAAGTGCTCCTTGGGTCTTAAGGATATTTGTGTATTGTATAATGATAACAGTATTAACATTTTATTAAACACTGTCCCCCCCCATGGCCTTTCCCCTTCAGAGACTGTGACCATCACGTCAAAAGATGCACGCTGGGTAGGTGCTTGGTGGCTTGGGTTCTTTGTGTCAGCTGCCTTCTTACTGCTTGCTGGCATCCCTTTCTGGTTCCTGCCTAGATCTTTACCCAAACAAGGGGAGGAGGGAAAAGAAAACTCTAACGTGGATCAGAGCCACAACATGGACTCAAAGAAACTGGGCAGCATTGCAAAAGGCAACTGACTTCCACCTTTTAAGCAAATGTTGTCCATGTAATGTCCAATATGTAACACAAATGGTTGAAGTTCATCCAGACATAACATTTTGCATTAAACAACTCATATTAATGTTGAATGGATCTTACGAGTCTTTAGTTAATTCACAACAATTGCGTATTTCTTACTTTCTATTACAACTGTGAAGGATTCCTGCCTTCCGTGAAAAGGCTCCTGAGCACTCCAATATACATTCTGTTGCTGTGTGAGATTGTTCTGAAGTTCAACTCTTTCAGCGGCCTGTTCACCTTCAAAGCCAAATACATGGAGCAACAGTTTGGTCAGTCTACATCAAGAGCAACTTTTCTTATCGGTAAGTTTTAATGTAAAAGAAAAACAGCATCTTATTAAATGACTAGGGGAAAATGAAGGCTTTTTCTCAATATCTACTAACAAATGGTTAATTGTAAAAAAACATCCATAAAAAACAGCTTAAGTGACAGAAATATACTGTGAAAGAATATTTTTCCTGTAAAGTTACATAATACAAGGACTTGAATAGTTTTTCCCGATTTTCTAGAAAATGTGTGGCCTTTTCTGTAATCTAACAGTTTTTTGCCTTATTTTCAAATTAAACTGTAAAAAAAATGAATCTTGTTAAAAAACGGCAGGGTGCAGTCTTTTTCTGTAATTTTACTATTTTTAACCATATTTCAAAAATAAAAAGTGCAAAATCTTTAAAAAAAAAAAACTATTCAAACTATATAAAATATATTTTTGACTATAGTAACACATTTAAAACATTAAAATCTAAAAGATGGAAATAACGCATGTAGGCCCGGTTTCACAGACAAAGTTTAAGGCTTTAAGGTTTTAGTCCCAGACTAAAATGGATATGTGACCGTCTAAACTTAATATAACATGCCCAGAAAAATCTTAAAATATATCAGTGCCTTTTTTTGTCTCAAAGAGTAAAACACGACTTGGTGGCGCTCAAGCCACAATACAGTCTTGCCGAGCACTCATTGACGAAGAGGATCCAAGATGAATTCTTCTTCTGTCAAGCAAATGTGTCAGAACGCATTAAGTTGCGCAGTAATACCTTGTGTACCGGGTTGTTACTGTTTTTCATTGAGCAGAATTTATGTCAGGAAGTAAATTTGCACATTCCCTCGGCTCATGGCCAGTGAAAATCGTTTGGTTATGAACACCTAAAAATGCCCTGGAAAACGCTGGTGTCAAGCGCGTGCGATTAACGTCCTGGTCTGTATGTACCTGAAGGCTATAGTCCCAGACTAAAATTAATGTTTGAGCTGTATCAAATAACTTGTCCTGAGATATCTTTAAATGTCAGTGACATTGTTTTAGGTCAAGATGCACATCAGTAATGTTTTTAAGGCATTTTTTTAAAGTTCCCTTGCAACAAGGATAAACTTTTGGGCAAGTATATCTTGGCTACCAACAGCAAAAGAGCATTTGAATAAATAAAACACTAAACCAAAACCAAGAAAATACAGAGAAACAGGTTTGACTGTAATTGTAACAAAAACACATTATGTCTCCAGGTGTCCTGAACCTCCCTGCGATTGCCGTGGGAATATTTTTGGGCGGTTTAATAATGAAGAGGTATAAGCTGAGTGTGGTGGCTGGGGCCCAGCTCTCTTTTATTGCCTCCATCACAGCTTACCTTCTGCTCCTCCTCCAGTTTGGCACAAAGTGTGACAATGTGCGTGTGGCCGGGCTCACTGTGTCCTACAATGGGTAAAGTGTTTGTATATGTTTGTAAGTAAAAACTGGCTTTCAGTTTCGTTGACCACATCATTGTGTCTCCAACCAACCCTTTTCTCCAGCTTTTAGGCTACTGTTTGGTAAATGAAATGCTGACTTGTAACTATCAGCAATCTAAAAATTTCTCCTCAGGACTGCAAATATATCACATGATGAACACTCACTGGTTTCTCAGTGTAACCAGAACTGCTCCTGCTCTGTAAGTGAATGGAATCCGGTGTGCTCAGAAAGTGGCATTACGTACACATCGCCATGTTTCGCAGGATGTACCAGCTCCACCAGACATGGCAATGTCACGGTATCTCATTTTGTTCATGTATTAATGACAAAGGTGCTCCAAAACTGTCCTATAGACCTTTTAAAATAATTAAAGGCGTTTCGTTAAAATCTGTTTTCTTGGTTACCCCATACATTATATATTACGATAATATTTATATACACTTTTTGCAGATATTGATTAATCAGCCTACAGGAACTCCAGAATTACTGTTGTAATAATTTCTCTTTCGCTTTTGGGGATCACAGGTTTTCCACAACTGTAGCTGTGTCCTCACACCCTCACCAGTAGAGGGCAGTAAGTCAGTATCTCTGGGCCAGTGTCCCCGGGGCCCCGAATGCACTCAGAGTTTCACCTCCTACATGGCAGTTTCTGTCTTAAGCTCCTTTATCAGCTCGCTTGGCACAACCCCAGGATACATGGTAACTTTACGGTCAGTTACTACCTGGATATTTTCTAATTCTGTTTCATCTGAGAAATCAATTCATAGAATATTTGCATTACTTTTTCATTCTTGGAGAGGTATAGATTTTTTTTTAAATGCTTGTTCGTGGCAATGTTTCCAAATTGTAGCTACGTTTAATTGTTATAAAAATGTTTTTTTGAAAAAAAAATCACTTGCTTATTTATACGTTTTTATAATTACCATTTTTAAATACATGAAAATAACACTTTATTTTTTACACAGAAAATTAGGTTATGCATAATTTGCTTTTTTCACTATTTTCAGATATACCTACAGTACCAATCAAATCTTTAGAAATACTTAATTTATTTGGATTTTGCACCTTATATAAAAGTAAACTCATTGCAACCATGGAGGAAAAACAATAGTAATATTTACTTATTTTTTTTGTATTTTTTGTTAAGTAAATTTTACATTAAAAACTGTGTGCAAAACTTGACACAAAAAAATGTACTGTGTGGAAAACAAAAAATACGTAAATCCTTTTTTTACAGTATGAACATTATGATAATTTCTGTTGAGACTAAAAGCATCTAAAAAACAAAATGTCGTATTTGATAGTCCTTTTGCCATCCTCAAAAAGCTTTCAAAGAGCATTGTAGAAGTTCCCATCTATCAAGGACTTTATTTTTAAAATAAGAAATAATTGTTCATTGAACAAATATGTATATGATGGCACAATTACATTTTGTCTACAAAAATGATGTCAGACATTAAAAACATTTCAGTCAAGCCTTTCCAAACTTTTGACTGGTACTGTTACTTTATATGCTTTACATTCTTTAAATATTGTCATTACATTTTCAGTTGCACTGCACCTGAGCTGAAGTCACTAGCATTAGGTGTTCAAACACTGATGATGCGAACTCTAGGTACAAAACACGTATCTATTCAGATTGCTTTGGGCAATACAAGTTCAAGTTTTAAGTTTTGTGGCCCAATGAAATACTTTTTTTTGAAGGTGGTATTACTGCACCAGTGTATTATGGAGCCTCCATCGACTCTACATGTTTGAAATGGGGAATGAAGAAGTGTGAAGGCAGAGGTGCCTGCCGTATGTACGACTCAGATATGTTCAGGTATGTGTTTATAATTATACATCCCTGTCCTCATTAGATGCATTTTATAACAGTCTGAATTTGAACTGAACATAAATCTAAACATCTGAACATTTGATTGTGAATGAATGTACAAATAAGGCTATGCAAACGATGTGAACAAAGCCTTAATGTTCTGTTTTCAGAGTCATCTTCTTGGGCTTGTTCACATGTCTGAATGGCTGTTCCTACGTCTTCGCCATCGCTGTCATAGTTCTCCTGAGAAAACAGTTTAGCAAGGATGAGGTCATAGCACTACAGCAAACTGCCAGCAAGCGAAGTGAAACTGAGCTTCAGACTCAAAATATCTGCATCTCTGATGGATCCAAAGCTGACATCATACCCACAGAAAACACAACATCAATAACCAGGACTAAAGAGCAGCTTCCACCTTCTGTTTCTCATGAATGGAACTCTGTGGTGGGTTAGACTGACCATTAGTTCAATGAAGAATGACCAAGAAAATCAATGACAAGGATGGCAGACCATGGAAATATCAGCTGGAAATACATAGGAGTTCACAACTTCCCAAATATCTGGATTTTGAAACAGTACGAACTCAGACCTGAAATCTCTAAATAAAGACATTTGAAAAAAAAGAATTGATAAACAATGCACATCTCACCGATTGTTGACATATTGGGACACATAATAAAACTGTATTTGCAGTAGGTATTTAATAAAGGCACAAAAATATACACATACACAGCAACCAATGTTTTACGGTGTGTTCTTTTATCTTACCACCTTTAACCTTATCATTTATTATTCTCAGGTTGGGTCAAGTAAGTCAAGTCCGGCCTAAATCATTAGCATTTCAAGTACTCACAATTTGGTCGAAAGACTCCTTTGTTGATTAGAGAGGAATAGATAATGACTCAGTATGCAAATCTCTTCACTTACTGTATGCCCTTCTCATCAATAAGTAAATGTTCTTCAATATAAAGATATTTTAACAAAGTTCAAACAATCTGGCACATAAAACATCCGGCACCTAAGGACTGTGGGTTCTCCAATAGGTGTAGATTCCACATGAAGGCACTTAACTGCTGCATAAGTAAAAAAAAAAGGGCTTTTCGCGGCTACTTGTTGTTTTATTACAGAGAGCCTGCTGACTGACCATCCCAGCTCAAACAATTCCATCCTCAACCAGGAGCAAAGATTGACTACTAGACACATTAATGCTTAATTTACAACACTTGGTATTTAATGCTAAATTTACATCAATGACAGCAGTTTGAAGTAATAGCTCAGTGACTTTGATTGGAGGTTCCTGGGTGGGTGTTTGTGGGGAGTGGGGGGGTCTGATTTAGTCTTGTTTTGTGGTCGATGTAGGACAGCAGAGGAATAAAGTTACATTATGCCATTAAAATTATTCCCTGGTTGTTCCTCTGTTGTCTTGTTTCGATCGCAGAGTGGGACCGTGTTGGACCTGCACGGTTTCGGTGGGTGGGGCTTCCTGGGCTTGGCCTTTCCCGAGGTTATTTTTTCCCCAATTATTCAGCATTTGAGTTTGGGTTCCTCGCCACAGCAGGGCAATGTTGGCTTTCTCACCGGGAGACTGCATTTATTAATTAATTTAATAATTTATTAATAATTATTTATTAGAATGATCCAGATCTATCAACACCATGCACTGTGATGTGTTTTTCCTTTCTGTGTTTATCTTATTTTCTCCTCTGAAGCTGCTTTGGAACGACTGGTAACGGACACCTGAAAAGCAAATGTTATGAATAGTTTTTTACAATTGCTGTGCGATTTTTACATTACCCAATTTTCTTAACTTTTAACACAGTTAGGCAAGGCAAGTTTATTTATATAGCACATTTCATATACAAGGGCAATTCAAAGTGCTTTACATAAAATGATTGACAAAGAGAAATAAGACGTATCTTTAAAATGCAAATGATTTAAGAACACAAACACTTTAGATTTTAAGAAACAGTAAAACAGCAATAAAATTGATTAAGATTATGTATTGTTTTTAAGTATTGTGTAATGTCTTTGAATACTGTCCTTGTGTTGTGCGTTGTTAGATCATCTTTGATAGACTATGAGATGGCAATAAAATCAAATAAAAATGATTTTACCAAGTATAAGTATGTATAAATAGAAAAAATAAAAATAAAATATTTACATAATAATTAATTCATTTCAAATTGAGGGACAATGTACATTTAGTCTTTTTTTTCTTTATGTATTCTTTTTTTACATTATGTATTATGTATTCATAATGTAATCTGTTTTTTCTTTTTTAGACATCTGTACCTGCACGTGATTATCACTGTGACAGCAAAGGTTAGACTAGAGCGGTTCAGCGACCCAAGAACAATGGAGTGTCAACCAGAAACAAAAGTCTCAAGGCAATTGCTGCTCCCCAACTCTAAAGGCAGGAGTTTTTCTTTTTTTATTGCTTTGCTAAGAGCGTGCACTTAATATTTCCTATCAATTTGAGTATGTTCCAAAGAGAACTTTAGTTGCTGCACAGAAAGCAAACTTTGGTACATACGAGTTTACATTTTTAGCGTGCAAGTTTGATAAGCTTCATCAGCGGGGATCCCAGTTCACAGTCTGTTTACTAAATTACAGACTACATTATCCACCCTAAATAGTATTCAAAATGAGAATGAATATGTCCTAAATTTTAGTATATTGCGGTATTGCAGTATGCTGTGCAGCCAAGTGTATTTTATAGCAGAAAACACCCAGACAGGATCAGATAGGACCTCAACACGAAGCCAAGAACTACCCAGATGACAATGTGTAATTTGGGAATATCATACCTTTGAGTGCTTTGAATGACCATTCAAAGTATTTCAAAGAGATGTTTAATAAGTTTACTTTAAACACACGGATGGTCTGTTTCCAGTAAAACATGAAAGGAAGGAATTTAGTGATGCTAGACTACAATCATAAATTTTCACCTGATAATTCTATTTAATTATATAATAGAAAGGAACAGTGTGAACATTTTGATGAACATCTCCCTCTGGCTTCCACAGACGATGTCTGACATTAAATCTGTGTTTGTCTATCTTCTGCTTTCTTTTCTAAAGATCTTTATTGGTGTGCTTACCTTCTCTTTTTTCACCGAATCCCTGACGGCGTGTTACACCAAGAGCACCGTCACTCAGATCGAGTGAAGGTTTGATATCTCGACCTCCACTGTTGGCGTCATCGATGGGAGCTTTGAAATGGGTGAGTTGAGGTGTGTAAAAAAATATGCTGTGAGAAATGAGGGCTAAGGTTCACCCATTTGATGAGCACTTATACCAGTGACGCAGACCGCTGATGCTGTAATGTGACTGAATTAGTCTCAAAGAGTGCAAATGAAGTTTAGAGAGCGATACATTTTTGACTCTTGTTTGATGATATGTCTGAGCTAGCTAAAAAAATGTATTATTGTGCTGCCAAGGAACACATATCATTTCTTGCAGGTAATCTGTTGGTTGTTACCGTGGTAAGCTACTTTGGTACCAAGTTTCACAGGCCCAAGATCATAGGAATAGGAGCCCTGGTGATGGCTGCAGGCACACTGTTAATGGCTCTACCTCACTTCCTGATGGGCCGGTGAGTAACTTAGTACTGGAGGGCTGTTCAAACCACAGAAATATATTTGAAAACTTGTGTTTTTTTAAACCATTCATCCTTCACTCGAATGAGCTGTCACCCAAGTTTGAAAAGCACAACCCGTTTGCTCTCTCAATTCCTGTTTTAGGTTTAAAAGCAATGTGCTTCTGTGTAGATGTTGCAATGCATTCTCAGTATCTACTGCCTTACCAAGTATTTTTCAATTTCCTTTTTTGTCCCGATTTCTGTTTGTATTTCCACTAGCCGGGTTTACCTTACCCGTTTTATGCGCATTTTAAAGTTTTGCATCAGAAACGAGTGATGAAATGCCACATTTCGAAATAAAAACTGCTAAAAAAGTTTTTACGCTTTTTTATGCTTGAGGTGGCTTTTCTTTTAGCAAAAAAGTTTTAATGTGAATATTGAGCGATGGAAACACATTTGCAGAATAAATTTGTCAAAAAATTCATGTAACCACACTATGAGATGGCGTAACCCGGCTAACCAAAGTGATCTTGTTGCACAGCATCTGAAATGTTGTTATGGTCATTAAATGTCTGAGTAAAGTTCCAAAGTATTTCTATAATTGCCTCACAAAACTGTGAAGACTGTGCTTGCCAAAAGCTCCACAAAAGCTTTTCTTCTGCTTGGAAGTAATTACATGAAAATTATATTCAGTTGCTGTCTTACTAATATTTAGTGCCAGTTTATTAGGAAGTGACCGCTAAGTGATGATTATTTGCGAATGTTTTATATAATATTTAAATTCGGCGCATAAGCTTAATTCGCAACTTTAGATGGAAATGCTTCAACAATTTTTTTGCTTGTTAGTTAGATCATTCCTCTGTTTTTATTTGTTTGATGATGGACTGCATTTGTGTTAAACTTAGCTTGGACCTCGATTACTTCCACATACACAGAATACACTATAGTTTTTAATGTGGTTTTGTCCGTTTTTTTAATAGATACGAGTACAAGACAGTTGCCACCCACACTAATGATGCTGATCATTTTACCGTGAGCTCTCTCTGCTCACCTGTCACCCAGAATCCTTTTCAACAGCCGGTTCCTGGTAATGCTTGTGGGTCAGATGTATGTGGGTGTAACTGTAGTGATATTTTAATTTCAAATTGCTGTCTGTGTTAAAATAAAACATCTGCATTGTGTGGGTTGTGTAGGGTGTCAGAAATGGGAAGAGGAAGGCTCGCCCATGTTGGTTATTCTGCTAGTGGGGAACACTATCCGTGGCATTAGGGAAGCCACCCTAGTTCCACTGGGAATATCATTCATAGATGACTATGCACGCCCTGAAAACTTTTTACATCGGTGAGAAAATGATTGTTGGGTTTTTATCACACCATACTACTAATGGTCATCAAATTGGATCATGGGACTCTTAAAAATATAGGTGTTTTTCAAGGGTTCTTCACAGCGATGCCACAGAAGAACTATTCTTGGTTCCACAAAGAACCCTTAATTTGGTTAAAAAATATTAAGTAGCTCAAAATCCTTTATTTTTATTTTTATCCTTGTCATCTTGATTGTAGGCTGTCTGCACACGGTTGCAGTGATTGGACCTCCGTTTGGTTTCTCGCTTGGATCTCTCTGCACTCTAGTCTTTATGTGGACATAGGCTTAGTTAACCCAGGTGAGTTTGGGCCAAATCTTGCAGGTCACAAAAAACAATAATACATCTTAACTGTAACATACACTCTTAAATAAGGTAATTCAAAAGGTTCTCCTATGGAATCGCTGTGAAAAACCTTTTAAGCATCTTTATTTTGTGTACATTTGGCACCTTAACCAATGAAACTGAAAAAAAAACAATAAGGCTGCAGTTTTTACAGGTATATGTGTACCCTAGGAGCAAACCCATGACGTTTGTTCGGCTAACGCAATTTAATTCAAGTTTATTTATATAGCACTTTTTACAATGTGCATTGTTCCAAAGCTGCTTTACAGGAACAAAATAAAGAAAATCACAGAAGAGTTAAACATAGCACAGTGCATGGTGTTTATAGAACAAGCAAGATCATTCTAATAAATAATATCTAATAAATAAATCATTAAATAAATGCAGTCTCCCGGTGAGCAAGCCAACACTGCCCTGCTGTGGCGAGGAACCCAAACTCTAATGATTGATTAAAGGAGAAAAAATACCTCTGGAGAAACCAGGCTCAGCCGGGAGGGCCAGATCCCCTCTATCGTGTCATAGCTGCACTCAGTGACCCCGACCCCAAAGAAGCAGCCCACCACCCGCAACCCAGGAAGTCCCACTTGCCGAAACCGTGCAGGTCCAACCCGGTCCCACTCCGTGATTTCAACAGAAAACAGAGGAAAAATAGAAATGGCAACATGTAACTTTATTCCTATGTTGTCCAACATCGACCACAAAACAAGACCAGACCCACAAAGCCCCAACAAATGAAATCCCCACAAGCAACAAGCATTAATCTAGATTTAAATTGGGAGAGTGTGTCTGACCCTCGAATAGTATCGGGAAGGCTATTCCAGAGTTTATGTGCAACGTATGAGAAACTCTACCCCCTTTGGATGATTAAGTTATTCTAGGTCTTATCAAAAGTCCTGAGTTTTGAGATCTTAGAGAGCGATATTTTCTACAATGTAAACTATAGGAGCACACAACTGCTACAGCATGGCTTTCACGATCAATAATAATTCCTAGATATAAAATGTTTGCATTTGTATGTTTTTATCGTCAGACAGCATGAGCATCACACATCAGGACTCTCGATGGGTCGGGGCCTGGTGGCTGGGTTATATGGTTGCAGGAAATCTGACTCTTCTGGCTGCATTGCCTTTCTGGTTTCTTCCCCGAGCTCTTCGTGAAACTCCTCAGAGGAAGAGCAGCCCTCAAATCAGCACCAACACACACCCAGTGTTAAGGAAATAGCCAAAGGTACAGTATGTCACACTTATAAAGACCATAAACATTAAACATAACTTGCGTCTAAGTAAATTTGAATTAGTTGGGTTTACGCCTACCTGTAATTGCCGCTAAAAGGTGACTCCACAAAGTTGGGTTGGGTTGAATACTTTTGCGAAGTAATCTTTTCAGTATCTACGCTGTTTTCTTCATAAAACTGTTGTGTTAAAAACAAAGCAGTGATTGGTCGAATACTGCAAGTGAGTGACGGGAATGTAACACTTCTTACCATATTTGGAACATCAGGTTCCAAAGCAATTGTACTTACAAGTACGCCCACTTTACTTGCGTACACATTTGGGCGGTCTTAGTCAGATCGTATCACGAACTGACGTAGATGTGTGGGGGTGTGGTTACACGAGCTGTTTCAGGCAGGTCTTGGTGAGCATTCGCTTTTAGATGGAATGCATCTTTTGTTCCAACACTTTAATTTATGCAATTTTACGTGTCTAATACATGCATGGGCAATTTATAACACACCATAGACCCAGAAAAATATGTATTCGTGTCATATATCCCCTTTAAATTAATCACTCAACACGATTTACACTTGCTCCCATCAACAAACTGGTATGTGCAGTGTTTCGGTCGTTTAATCACGATGAAAATCGGATTATGTGCACGTTTTTTCAGCTGCAGAAATGCCTGAATCCATAACCGTTTCCTTTTTATTGACATTTGTCTTTAAATTTGGCTCCTAATGTGTTAGAGTTCCATAACCCAAAAAAGGGTTGCTATTTTATAAATCTGTTTTGAGAGTGTGCAGTACATACGCTAATACTTGCATTTGAAACTTTCATGTTAATTTGGTATACTTTTTCTCATTCACGCTGAATTGGTAGGTCTTGTTGAAATATGATTAAGATAATGTAGTTCCGATTATTAGTTCCCATTTATTTGAATGCTGTTATTGACTCTACCTGTCAGAAATGTGGCGGAAGAGGCGCGTGCAGAATGTATGATATATCAACTTTAAGGTGAGCAGATCAAGCCAGTACAATTTCATGTGCAAACGAAATCCTATAAATGTACTATATTACAGTAATGGGACACTCTTACATTTCATAGAAAATCATAATACTGTAAATGCATATAAAACTATTTTATTCTCATCAGGTTCCTATTTCTGGGAATGAACAGGTGTTCGCGGGTGTTTGGTTATGCTCTGTTCTGGATAGTATTCACATACATTAAAAGAAGAGTTGAGACTTATAAAAAGGGCGATGAGGACATAGAACTCTAGAAGCCAGTGCTGTGTGATTCAAAGACAGAGGAGGCTTTAAGAACAATCAGGAGGTTCATACAACTCTGAAAGAGTTTGCATGATGACTTAATAGGTATTGTGATTTTTTTGGTGTTTTTTATCCTCAAAGTTGCAGTGTTATTGTCATTTCAGTATTTTAATGATGAGAACATTAACAAAAGTACAAAAAAGAAAAACTTTTATAAAAAAGTGAATATAGTAAAACAGAGAGAATTGTTGAGGACTTTTATAAGCTCATTATTTAAATTATAAATAAATTATTAAATTAATTGATTCCATATAATACATAAAAAAAGAGTATTGAAAATAGTAACTTAAAAAGAAAAAAAACTCAAAAAAAAATGCAGTATGCATACACTAATACAGACTTTATAATTAAATTGTTGTTGAACTTGGTGTTGATAAGATACTTTTATAAGGTATTAAGTAAAAATCTATTTTATGTCTCTTCAAATGCCATTCATTGTGTAAATTGTTTTTGTCATGCACACTTTCCTGATGCAATGCAGTGTATATATTGTACCACCTAGTGGCAGTGTATTGTAATAAAGCAATGTATTTCGCAAAGGCAACCATGAAAGAACACATGTGAAAATTGACATTCTATTTGTAATCAGAGATTAAGGCATTCTAATATACTATAAAAGCAAGATTCTCTCGCAATACATTCATCAATAGCATTAAATTGCATTAGTTGTGCGTTCAAAAAGCAACAGACTCCCATCCCTACGCAGTAGGATCTTATATTATTTATTTTATAATTTAGTCTGAATATATTATCAAGTCTTTCTAATTGTCCAAATATTTTGGGGGTCCACTTTATTTCTTGGAAAGCATAGGCCTATATAATTGTATGGATACATTTTAGTCCTTGTGCATGTTGATCCATATCGCATTTTATGTCATCAGTTCAAATAAATAGTGAGTGACTTAGATTCTTTCCTAAAATTCCTGGAAGTAAACAAAAAAGGATAAGTTCTGAACTTTAAGCATTGTTGTTTAAATGTCATTGAATCAGAGTTTAAAATATTCTTGGTATTCCAGTTACATGATTAATCATTCTAAGTTGAATAAAAAAACAAGCCTAATATTCAATGAATGTAAAGTAATATTGTTTATATAACAAGGCTGAATATTTTAAGACGTGACGAATGGACAGTCACTGTCAATGATCATGTCGATGACGAAGGTAGTGACGAGTGTATATGTCGCTTTTGACCCACACTGCGGGTTTGAATTCTTCAAGCTAACCCCTGTTTCCAAACACCCCTGATATTTGCTAGAAATTAAGGGCTATATTTGGAGGAGTGTGATGACATCACAAGTGGTTGAGGGTAGGAGCCTATAACAGAGGGAATGGAGGGAGTGTGTGTGTGAACAACAGAGAAACATCTGTACCTTTTTACCAGTACCCTACATTAGTAAGTTGTCCACTGGGTTAAAAACTACAGGAGGTGAGTGATTTTTATCCTTTACATATCAACTGTAAACTTTTAGTAGTGCCAATATCTATTTGTCCCTATTTAGGAAAATAAACTAGTTACTTATACTACAGATTCTTAATGTCTACAGTATTTAATTTAAAAGCACCTCAAAATGAATCTTTAGTAAATTAACGAAGAAGCATGAAAAAACGATTGAACGATTGAGCCTTGTACTGACACTAACATTGTCATGTTTTATGATCATTTTCCATAACTGTTGTAATAATCTATAAATGAATAATGCATTACTGAATAATGTTTTTTTCCTTTTGTTTTGCAAAAGAACACTGATATATTGATGTCTACAATGTATCATCTGAAACTGCCTATCCAGGTTGTTCTCGTCTTTGTGATACTGCATCGTGTTGCCACAGTTCCTCATAACAGGTACATTTCTTGACTCTTCGCTGTATAAAGACTTAATTATGTTACTGAATAGACTTTTTGCTGAGGTTGGTTCAACCTAATATAGTCTATTTTAATTATGTTTAAATTTATTTGACCAAAATACTGCCTGATATTGCTATACTACTCTATAAAAGATTATTGTTTACAAGAAGATTGTTTACTTAATCTGTAATAGACTTTTAAAAAATAAATTAAAATGATGATTTTTTTCTTTCTTTACATTAAATTATGTATTTTAGGGATAAACATATACAATGTTATACAAACCAGACAATGTTAAGAAAGAATCCCAGTGTGCTCCTTTTTGTTTCGCTACATAAATTTGTAACACGCATTCCATTTGGTGACATTACTATTCCAAAATACTACTACGAGAGAAATAGTAATGAATGAAGAGAATTGTGTGTACAATGTAATCGCAATATATGATTCAATCATCTTACATTTTCTGTTGAACCACAAATTAATAAATAAACCACTTCATTTGGATGACAAAAGAGAGACATTTTAGGATGCATGCCATATACTGTGTAAGTTCATTTGAGGAAAATGATATTTTTGGTATATTTCCGATATAACAAGTGTGTACGAAGTGTGTATGTGAGTGATATGACCAGTGGGCACAACTGATTACTTTACAGTGAAGAGTGTCATAGCCATAGAAGTGGCAATCTACAGTCTAGGCAGCTCTGGATGAGATTGTGTTTTGTGTCCTCTTATTGTCGAAAGGTACTTTCTCTCGTCTAATGAGAAGGATGAAGATTTGCGGGAGGGCGATGGCTGGCTGGTTACAGATTTGTCTGATAACCCTTTTATAAGTTTCATGGGGCCACGGCCCCAAAGAGAGCTGACTCCAGTGAACAGGTATATGACTTTGAGATCTTGCTATTTTTAATAGACAGTATTAAACCTTTGCTGTTTTATACAGTACTTCTGTGGTTTTGAAAGGGAAGAAATGATTAAGATACTACAATTTTTTTCGTTATAATTAATATTTAATAAACACAAAATATTTAGTCATTTAGTCAAAATACATTGTAGACATCAATATATCAGTGTTCTTTTGCAAAACAAAAGGAAAAAAACGTCATTCAGCATAAGCAATGCTTGTAAATGCTTATTTAACATTTAGCCACCCTTTGTTTTTGTGTCAGTATGTCTAAGTATTAGAACAATTATACAGCTTGACTAACCCTCTCCACTACCCCACAGTCACCATATAGAAAAGAGGAAGTGTAATACAGCCACCTGCGTCACCCAGAGATTAGCAGACTTTCTCGTCCGATCCAGCAACACCATCGGCACCATCTATTCGCCGACCAATGTAGGATCCAGCGCTTATGGAAAAAGAGACCTTCTCCAGGCGCCCATTTATGTACCCTTCTAGTTCAACTACTACACTTGGAGAAATAATTTAAAAAAATGTTACATAGCTGATGATGATGAAGATTATTCTGTTTTATAATGCAATTTCTTTTTCTGTGTAAATCTTTGAAAGCCAGTGCCTTTCAGTATTATCAATTGTTACAGCATTGAGTAAATCTTGCATGACAATACGTTTCTCAAACAAAGTGTCTTGATGGCATAAAAATAAATGTACTATAAAAACATATTGAAATAGCGAGATTCATAATTTGTTTTGATTTTTGTAATAAAAACATCACTAAAATATCTTTGAAAAATGCTGAATGTCTTTGAACATGTATACTTGGCAAACGTTTCTACTCAAAGTGAATAAGAATGGATTCAATACATACATTTCCTGAGTATGCGTATTTTCTATGGCCTGTCTGGGAAAATAAAAATTATTTAAATTATTTTATTAATAAATTATTTTATGAACAATAGACTGGATAAAATCATGAATAGAAATCCATCATGAGGCTGAAGCAACCAAAATATATAAAAATTGATCAAAACAGTCAAGTACCATGCGTTCAAAACATGGTTAACTATCCCACAACCATTAGGTAAGAACCCTGCCTGACACCATCTGATTGGATTGTGAGTCCTGCGTCTCTATTTTTGATAAACACACAGAAAAAGTTAATGCACACCAACATTCGCCACCTGAAGTGCTCCTATACGTTGATTACTGTAAGCTGTTATTACTGAGAAACAGGAATATGAGCCATAAAAGAGAGTTATTTTGTGCAGCATAATGACACATTATTGCCATCTGACCCTATTTACTGTCTCCAAAAATATTGTGCCTGTATCTAATATAAAAGAGTCATAATACAGTCGCGGCATCTGTGTTTTTTAAGATGGTGTCTGTTGAATTTCAACTAAATCAAACCTCGTTCAACAGCAATGTTAAAGTCTGACAGCAGGACAAGACACATGAATGATGTGCTAAAAATCGAGGTTATCACATAAAAATATTTTTGAAGTTTCAAAAGTTGCATGAAACTATGCAAGAAGGTTTGAAACTTTATTAAAGGCAAAGAGTGATCCGACACCTTATTAATAATAATAATACCCAGTGTTTATATTATTTTGTCCAACCCTTATATATCTCGGCACACACAAAAAGTTCTCTACTGTCAGAATGTTTGTTCTTTTGATGCCAATACAATATGGCCATTCTTAAAACACCTCATTCATCATGTTTGACTGTCATTTTGTCCACATTTTGTAACTGACTTTCAGAAGGAGAATGTTCTGGTCATTTTTCTTCTGCATTTCATCACCAAACTCGGTGTCCATCAAGCAGCCACACGCTCTCACGTTCTGTGACTAGTCTAATGAATAGATTTTATAGACCCAGAGAAAGAATGATATGTGTAAATGTGGACGAGCCAGCTGTGATACAGACAAATAAATCAAACAGAGAAACACAGGCCAGTAGCATTTCACATCAGGCCTAATGAAAGTTTGGGCTGTATATGTCCAAAAGGTCATTTACAAAACACACCAATCGATTTCTATTCTTGAGGTGGGTATCTGTAACAAAATATATTTAAATGCCATGCATTTGTTTGAAACAGATTTTAGACAATATTGTGATATTTAAATGTTTTTGTATATATACAGTATGTGCGGTAAATATCCAATTATCATAAATATTATATCACAAAGCAAAAATGTGTATGTACTGTATGTGCTATATGAACAAATAAAACCTGGTATTGTGGGCTGAAAATGAAGCATCACATCTCCTTTTAGAATGAACGTTGCCTAATTATTATGGCGTTGTACAAAATATGTGTTTATCCCACCGTGACATCACTTCTATTCTGATCTAAGCGTATCAAACAGCACGGGTGGCTCTTGTGCTAATAAAAAAACTGAAAACAGGATTGGATATGGTCACAGATAATTTGGTTGTTGTTATATCTATCATAATGACGCAGATGACCCCACTTAGTCCATGAGAGGTTAAAGGCTACAGACACTGTTTAATGCAGTTACTATGGCTGCATTGGCTGGCACAGAGATCTATCAGATCCATTACTTTCATGGATACCACAAACAGAGAAAGATAGGCTTCAAATGTGACTCTTCATTTAATGTGGTTAATTCACTTGTTCTCTTTCATTAGTGTAATGAAAAGTTTGTTAATAGCCTGTCACATTTTTTCCAATGCAGCAGATGAATAATGTCTCTGATCAGAGGTCAGATTTGGTTGTTGTGGCACGGGAGATTTACAGTTGCCAAAGCTCCTAATGGCGCTCTCAGTTATGTTTTATTTCAATTTCTCTCAGATGTTACAATTCTATCTGGAGGATTAACTGAATATATTTTTTTTTAGAATAGAATTTTAGTGTTATTTTCTATTTTCTTATGAGTTAGTGTTTATACTGTATATAGTGAGTGAAATAGTTCAACAGTTAATCTTTATTGTTAATAATTATATTAAAAACATAGTAAAAATTCTTATTGTTATAGATGCTGAAGATTAAAAATTAAATATAAATCAGCATCACATGTGCATATAGAAAATACTGTAGGTTAAAAATAACTTGAAATATCTACTCCCATAAAAGCTTATGTCCAACAAACTATTCATCCTAATGTCCAGGGGCAGCTGTTCTATGTGCAATCAAATGAGGGGGATGACGTGCAACAATTGGGGCAATGTTTTAACACGTCTGAGGGGCATATCAACATTATCAACATATCAACATTTAAAGCTCTGATGCGATAATTCAGATAACACTTCAATCTGTTGTCCTGATAAATTTCCACTCGTTCTGACACATTTGACACTCTTGGTTTATTTTCGTTCTGTGACTCACGAAAGCTACACTCCCATATAGAATCAGGAAATGACATGTTTCATTTTATACATTTCAAAGGTAATCATCTTTAGTAGGATTACCATTTGGAGTAGCGTTTCCAATGTGAAGTACAGTGTAGGCAGATTTTGAACCGTTTAACCTTAAATTCAATTTGTCACCTCTTAATGTAAAAAACTAATGAAATAAGATTGAATTATAATACTGAAATTGTACATTGTATCTTTCTAAAAAGCCTAAGTTTCACCACAGACTTTACAAACTATAGAGAATGTGAAGCTGTCGTCACTCTCTATGTTGCATGTTGCAGTGGCGCCGCCATGGGTGGATCATACATCGAAAGTGAAAGAACCAGGGTCTTTTCCTGACGACTCTGCGTAATGCTATTGCAGTTTTTAACACAACAAGACCGACCTACCATAGTTATATCCTAATCAAACAAGAAAAACGAAACACTGCATTGAACACACTAGTAGCCATACTCCCAAGATGGCGCAACATTCAACGCAGTGTGACGTAGCTTCACATTCTCTATACAGATGTAATCCACTAGCTGCTATTGCTCTACTTTTATACGGAAAATAACAGCACATGCTGGGTTAGGTATGTTTCAATGCTGATTTGGCCAGCTTAAACCAGCTATGGACCAGCACATGACCAGCTAAGGACCAGCTTAAACCAGCACATGATCATTTTATCCCAGAACATGACCAGTTTTAAACCATCTGAAACCAGCACATGACAAGCATATGCTGTTTTTTTCAACAAGGTCAATTTATGTGTTTAATTTGTCTAATTATTTATTTTTTGGAAACAACATGTTGTCTTTATGATAGCACACTTGAAAGTTTCTGCTAACACGACGTATGGGTCTATAGTTGACATTACCTGTGCAAAATCGGAACACTTTACATCCCTTATCCCAAATACTAAGACTAATCGTGATTTTTGCCTTAGCAACTGATACGTTATATTTCTTTTTTAATATCTGCAAAAAAACATTTTAATTTTGTATTAACTCGATGAAAAGTACTGACGTATTTCGCATGTTTGGCCCTAGACGCTTTCCGTAGTGTTGTGATAAAGAAAAACACGGAAGTCTACGGGTCAATCTTAAAATAGTCGCAATACGCTTTGTCCAGCTGCGTTTATGAGTGTTTTCTCTGGTCAATCTGAATATGAATGTCTAACACAGCAATCGTCTATAAAACGACGAACAGTGTTTTTGTTCAGACTTAAATAAAGTTGAAAAGTTCGTAATAGCACACGAAGCTTAAACCATGTGCTAATGTTCAATGGCTTCAAATAGGGACCCATTTGTGATCGTAGGTGGGGGGATCGCAGGAGTAACTTGTGCAGAACAGGTAGCAACACGCTCTTTACCCATCCAGTGACTGGTTGGACAACTAACGTAGTTAATAGTTCATGTTACTTAAGCGTTTCGAGTCTCATGCTTTCCCATTTTCCAGCTCGCATCGCAGTTCCCATCTGAAAAGGTTTATCTTCTGACAGCCTCCCCATTAGTTAAGACGGTTACAAATTTCAAGCAGGTTTGTTTCAAATTCACATTCAACCAGGTTTGACATTGAAGTTAGAATTTTAAATTCAGGTTTGGTTAATATTTTGAATAAACACAAACAGTTAGAAAAACTATTGCGTTGACTGATTTTACATCTTCAAAGTGTTTTTTACTGTCTATATGAAGGTTTCAAAGACCTTGGAGGAATTCAATATAGAGGAACAGCCATCCAGTGTTTTAGAAGAAAAATATCCCAATCTAAAAGTCATACAGTCTACAGTCAAACTACTGCAAGTTAAGCAACATGTATGTTGGAGCAAACACATTATTCCTAAAAAGTTTTCCTTACTAGGTTTTAACAAATCTGTCCATTCCCTCAGCTTGTGCAGACAGAGAATGGCCAGACGTTCCACTACAAAAAGTTGTGTCTCTGCAGCGGGGCCAGACCCAAGCTTCTTACCCAGGACAACCCACATGTTCTGGGCATACGAGACACAGACAGCGCTCAGGTACACTGGATTTCTTTTATGGTCAAAACATGAACAACCTAAGGATGAGAGGTGTACATTCTGGTTTTTATTGTATATCCATGATCTTGTTGATATGTATATTTTTTACTTGTGTTTTAATGTCCAAAGAAAGAAAAAAAAATCTTTGAATGTTATTTTCACAGGAGTTACAAAAGCGCTTATCAACGGCAAAAAGGATTGTTGTGGTTGGAAATGGAGGAATCGCTTTAGAATTGGTGTGAGTATCTTAAAGAAAGCACTATGAATAAAATACTTATAAATACTATACAAACGTATCTACTTGTAAGAAAATGTGAAGTTTAACTGGACAGTGGACACGTGATCTTTGATGTCTTTGAAGACTTTTAAAAGTTTATTTTGCTAATTTTCCGTGTTTATGCTGTTACATAATTGTATTTTTGTAATTATTATTATTGTATAACGTAACTACGGTTCTATTGTATCTGCTATATATTTTTGCAGATATGAAATTGAAGGTTGTGAGGTGATTTGGGCTATAAAGGATAAAGCCATAGGAAACACATTCTTTGATGCCGGAGCTGCCCAATTTCTCATTCCATCCCTTGAACCTGACAAAAAAGACAGATCGTTGCCCTGCAAAAGAGCACGTTACACTACTGACAAGACAGGAGGTATGCGTTCACCTTAGACATTGGTTTGGGATGCATTTCCCCCCAAATTAATCACATCTTTCACTATTAAAGACTTTACTGTTCTGTACTTCAATCAGTGTGAAAAGCTCACAGTAAACACAAAAAGAGTGTGTTGCTGCCCTCTTGTGACAGATCCTTTAAAAATAAAAATCTTTACTTTACAAATATTCTGAGATTAAATTAGACTTTAGACAATATGAACACACCGTTCTATTATTTATTATTATTGGTGACAATCTAAAATAGAATTGCGTACTGACATACTAAATATTGTTTGCTATTTACATACTGTATGATGGGTGCTTTTTAGATGGTTTTAGTTTACTTTCCACTCTAAATCATCCATAGAAAATGAAAAGTTATGCAACAAAAAAACATAAGAGCAAGCCTTTCTCTAGACGTTTGACTGGTAGTGTATTTTATAGCAGGCCAGAGTGGGGTTGGCAGCGCCCTGGGCCCGGATTGGCATGAGGGAGTTGAACTGACAGGAGCAGAGAAGGTTTTTATTCATGTTTCAATCTTTTTCACTGTACTATCGTTTTTTATTGCACCAAAGCTTGCAAACTGTGTATATTACACATCTGTTTTAATAACCTAAATCTGATTGGTCAATTATGGTATAATTCTCCACTAATCTCATTCTTTTTCTCCATTTCCCAGAGTTCCAGTAGCACCCATATAGAATATGAGTGTGAAGTTGAGAAAATCTACTCGCAGCAAGACTTCTTGATGTCTGATCTCAACAAAGATAATTCTAAACTAGGTTATTAGAAAACATTCACATAAAGTTAAGCTCCAATGTTTTACAACTAAACTTTAAGCAAAAACATTATAGTATTTGTCTGTTTCTGTAGGAATGTGGCCAGTTTATGTTCATCTAAACAATGGGATGGTTTATGGCTGTGATTTCATTGTCAGCGCAACAGGGGTGGTGCCAAACACTGATCCTTTTCTCTGTGGTAACAATGTAACTATAAAAAAGAAATCATCATTACAAGTCTGACATATTTGATTCTGCGGTTTAGAAATAAATTCTCAAAAAGCATACTCCATGTGCTATATGTGGATAACTGTATTTTTTAGCTGTTTATTTTGCATTGTGTGTGTCCCATCTAGTTTGAGCTGGCAGCAGATCATGGACTTAAAGTGGATGATCACATGCGGACATCAGAGCAGGATGTGTATGCAGCAGGTGATGTGTGTACCATAGGCTGGCAGCCAAGTCAACTTTGGCAGCAGGTACAACTTCACCTCTGGTATTATAGTTTAGATCTTTGTGGAACATGTAGTCAACTGTTTTCTAAAAGGTCCAGTGTATGAAATTTACCCTTCTAGCGGCGATAAAATGAATTGCAACCAACTGCTCACTCCACCCCTTCCTGCACCCTTTCGAATCACAACGGCGGCTGATACAGCACTAAGATGACGTTACACTTCCGCCTCTTTGCCGTAGAAGAGAACTTATTTACGAAATGCGCTCTGTAGAGCAGTTTGTCGCTTTAGGTTCCATGCAAGGGGACATGTATTTATATGTAGAAGAAATAGCTTATTCTTAGGTAATAAAAACAAAACACTTTATTATGAAATGTCTTTATACTCTTCTGAAGACATAGTCATAATATATTGCATTTCTTTCAGTAGATCCTCCAAAAAATTACACACTGGACCCTTAAATAAACACAACTAGTAATCTCGACATTTCTTAGTTCATGTTGCAAGTTAAAGACAGAAGAGGATTTTGGTGGTAAAGTCTTTTTGTCTATCATGTTTGTGTTTGTAAGATGCGCTTGTGGACTCAGGCGCGTCAGATGGGCTGGTACGCAGCACGTTGTATTGCAGCAGAAGTGCTAGAGGAGTCTATAGAGCTGGACTTTTGCTTTGAGCTCTTCTCACACATCACCAAGTTCTTTAACTACAAGGTAATTCTCTCCATTGCTGTGTGGAACATCTCTCGCTCTCTTTGTTAATTACTCGCTTTGGTTTTCTTTATTGGCTTTATGTAGAAATTGTGCAGATAGACGTCCATGAGTTGCTATATTAGAATTAACTGAATATTTAGGAATTTCATTGTTTATTAGAAATATGCACTTTTTATTTATTTGTATATACTTTTTAGTATACAAGAATTTTCTCAAATGTTAGTTACATATTGTTCAAATACGTCCATCAAAAGTTTTGAGATACCAGTACACAAAATTCCCACTATATTTTCAAAATATAAAAATTCAACTTTGTAAAATTAAAAACTGAAACAAACGTTTTTCATATTAAAACAGAGAGGTATACTGATAATAAACCTCCATAATAAGTTTATTGTATTGACGTGAGGAGAGAATCATTTCAACTTACATTTTTAAAGCATCATTTGCAGTCGTCATTTCATTAACTTTTTCTTTACTTTTCAGTTTATTTTATTACATTCAAAATAACAGTTCTGCATCCTGCTTGATACTGTTTGTCAATTTTGCAATTTGCAAACACCATACATGTGTTTCATATCTTTTGTTTTAGGTGGTTTTGCTGGGAAAGTTTAATGCACAGGGATTGGGTCAGGACCATGAGCTTCTTTTGCGCTGTACTAAAGGTCGCGAGTATGTGAAGGTGGTTCTATCTGGGGGCCGAATGGTTGGGGCTGTCCTTATTGGAGATTCAGATCTCGAAGAAACCTTTGAGAATCTCATTCTCAACCAAATGGACTTGTCCCGATATGGCGAAGAACTGCTTAACCCTAATATTGACATCGAAGACTACTTTGACTGAATGTTTGTTGATAGCCAATCACATATAGATAATTAAGTTATACATTTACAGTAAATCATTAATGTATTTTATTTAGCAGCCACAGACTGCAGCTTTATGAAATAATTAAATCATTCTGCGTATGGTGATCTACTTCATAATTCTTTGATACGGAAGGTTGTGTTAATAAAGGTCTACTTAAGTTCACCTGGCTTGTAAAAATCTACAAAGTAATTATCTTAATTGACAATCTATAGAATGAACTATATCATATCTTCGTAAATCCTTTTATTCAAGTATTAAGGAACTTACCATAGGCTAAAAAAATTGTAATAGCAAAAATAATTTTAGAATCTATAAAAATAAATAAGCTAAATTACATTAGGCGCTAAACTTTCACAGGACAACTTGGTGCCAAATTATACAGAGTACTTTGTTATATCAACAGTCAACCTTGTCCGAAGTTCGCGGTGTAATTTTCACCAATATCATATCAGCAATACTCAAGTACATACTCAGGATAGATCTGATAGGGATCAAAGATAACAAAAACCTTTGGGTTACCAGTATTGTCTACACAACTGTCATATAAGCAGTCATCCTGGTCATCATTAGGTGTACAATAATCCTGATGTCCTTGTGTGTACATCCCAACAGTAACACGAGACAGCAGCATTATTTTTGTGCCACAGGCATTGGTTTTACTGTATCTGGTAGCATACGATGCGTGTTTTGCAAAGTAGGTTCCTTGAAAGAAAGAAATGCTGTATAGTTATTTCATATTTTGTACATATTTGTACAAATCAACCAAGAAAATCATAATCACAACACACCTTTGCCATATATGTGTACATGTCCCCTGTTTGATAGTCCGGGGTTAAAATTAAATGTGCAAATAGAGTGCAAGTTATTTGCACTTGTGCCATGAAACAACATTTGCTCTTCAATATTCGTCTGTCTTCTAATCTTCTTTAATTGGATTTTTTTCCTGTCAATTTACAAATAGTCATATGTGTATTTTAAATATATAATGCAAGAAAATATATAATGATATACATATAACGCATTTGTATTAATATAGTGATTTTTAACATCTGATTTGTTTTCTTAACATGATTGGGCTTTTATAGGTGCTCTAAAAAAAAGTTTTTTACAAGTTTGATGATAAAGTAAAAAAATCGGTTGAAGAGGATAGAAAATTTAAGAATTATTTTCTCACAAAATCTGCCCAAAAGAAATTGATTACAGATATATTCAAGAACTGAAGTCTGGCCTGTTTATAGGATCACTGAGGTTTTGAACCATTATTTTTAAATTGAAAATTAAACACATTTCCCACATATGTACATTAACTACATAAACACAAACAAAGAGCAAAGAAATACGTAATAAATAAAATTGTTGGCCTAAACTGTTATGAAAATAATTTTATAATGAGAAGCAATCCTTATTACCTACAAAACAATTGCCAAAGGTCAATATTTTGTATTCTGAAGATCGAAACAATGGGTTGCTGCAGTAATCCAACATTCCTGACAAATTGCTCAATCGTATGATATTCACTGGTATGTCTGCTCAGAGTGAATGCCTGATTAAAAGAGGTGAAGTTTTATTTAAAGAGGTTTTCACCACAAATACATTTTTGACAAAAACGTAATTTTGTGAAGGTTAGTACCTGATAAGGTTGCTTGGGATCAAGATTTTCCCAGTGTGGAGGTGGGGAAAGATCAACACATTTGCATCTGTTTGCATGACAGGTTTTTAATTTTAATGAACATGAAATGGAGCAAATGCACCAGTGTATTTGACCGTAATATCTTCCATTGACACATTATGTAATCAAAACTATTTGGATACCTCAAATATGTAAAATTCCGTGGCTTTTACAATATGGATGCTGAAAAAAGGATTGTCTTTATTTTGAGCACAATATCAATTATTTTTATATCCATTCGTGTTTAATTTTCTTTTCTTTTTTTGCGGCAAATGGACCAATATGCATTCTTTGAATGTCTATAGTGTCCACTTTCGTATTGGAAATAGTGTTTGAATAATTTGTAAAATCTCACCTTAACCCATTCTCGTTCAGAAGACTGCGTTTAATGTGCCTTGTTTGTCCAGTATTTAAATTGACCTGAATGTTTGCTGAAATTGAACACATTTGAATGCATAAAAACTGATAATAAAAAAATCTCATACCTACATTCATCCAATTTTATGACTGTTATTGTTATAGAACTTGAATACAAATTGTAACTAAATCTGCTTACCTGCAAAATTAATCTGGAAATGTCCTGCCGCAGTGGTAATGTTTATAACCCCATATGGGTTTCTAATGTAATATGTCTCTAGTTGAGCACTGGACATAAGACCAAATTGCTCATCCTAATATAAAATAAAAAATATGTATATATAAATAATTAAGGGAAAGCTATAAAATGAAAAGACATTAATGACAACAATGAAATAATACAAATAATTACCTCAACTCTCTGCCAGACACCACACTCCGACTTGTAAAACCATCTCCACTGTATATCAGATGTGTCCATAAATTCCACATCATCCTCGAACATCCTCAACTGTCTTTAAATCTAAAATTTTACTAAATCAAAGCTTTAATCACAAGTTACAGTGGATGCTGACTACAAAGAAGAAGACTTTGCTGTGTACTGAATTTCTACACAGGCAAATTGCAGGGCTGGACAGAATCGGCCAGTGCACTGACTACATTTGGTTACAAAATAACACCACGCAACACAGTTTTGCATGTAAGTCTGAGACATGTTTAAGTCTACATGTCAATACTCACTTATGCACAAGCATTGCATACCCATTGTACTTTTACACCGCAGTGTCTTTACAGCATCAGCAGTGTAATTAACAGTTGCAAGTCTGATTTAATTAATTTAAGAGTTTTTTTTAATGTACTATCAATATTGTTAATACAGTATAATTATCATTTTTTTATTAACTTTGTTATTCTCTGGGCTGTAGGAAGGCCATGTTGCTTTAAAGTCAATGTGTTGTTTAAACCACATTGAAGAACAAATCAGTATGAAGTTATTTCGAGACAAAGCCAAAATCAGTATGCAAAATGAGCAATTGTACATCAACGCCGCTGCCAAATTGGACAGGGCAAAACTAACCTGTTTGGTTCATGTTGTTAAAACATTTAATCAAATATGTTTAATTCACACACACATCCAGAACCAACTTCATCAGCTTAATAAAAAATATTTAAAGGTTCTCTAAATATCCTTCTCATCTCTGCCTGACTATCCTGAAAGCCAGCCTTTCAATTTCCAACAACCAATTCAATACCAGTATAACAATTTCACACTATGTTTTTTTATTCAGAAGGTTTGACTTAAATATACCTTTTTTAATTTAAGACTGGTATAGTTAGAATTTTAGCAATTCTGATTCTGCAGATCAGTCTGATTCTTATGGATTCGAAGTTGAAGTAAATCATTTAGATATGTGTATAGTCATTTAGCCTGCTTATTGACTGGTTTGCAAAAATGTACATATTTATTAGCATATTTTTATGTATTTACCCAGAGCAACCATATTTTTTCATCTTTTACAATTTGCATTACCATACATTAAACTGTTACTAAACTGGTAAATTTGTGGTCCCTGTGCTTTACTGCAAATACTATAGTTTAACTATGCTTACTAAAAATATCTTTAGTTTTCATGAGGGCTTTAACTGAGATATCAGCAGATCACAAATTAACAAATGCATAATCCAAAAATATGCACACAGGAATTTATAAGATTATTTGAAATGTTAATTTCAAGTATCCAATTCCTATTCTTTTCGATTCCTATCAGATTCCTATAACCTTTCGTTTCTGATACCGAATTGGAATTTATTTTCAATTTCCGACCCTAGACACAGACATGAAATAAACATATTATGACATATTATTTGTAGCCTATTAATACTGAATCAAGACTATATTTCAATAATTGATGCAAGATTAAAGAATTTTATTTCAGGTAAAGATTTTTTTCTTGACTGATCTAATAAAACACAGAAACAATTTACCCCATTCGATTGCTGGCCTATCAATTTTGTAGATTTGTTAATAACTATACATTATATATTTTTTAATATTTTCTAATTCGTCCATTAAAAGGCAAAACACAATCTTTTTTCGTATGGCAAGTGACTTTTTTATCTAAAGTATTCTTCTATTATACTGTGTAGCTTGATTAAAAAGATATAAATTAAAAATATGTATTTTTATTAATGTACTAAATCTCTTATTGATCTGATAATAATGTATCTCTTAAATCTATTAAATGTAAAACAAACTTTCGTCAAGCATAACCTTTATTTAAAAATATAGATTAATTCAAACTTTTATTTTTTAACTGCAAAGGGAAAATACATAACTTTTTTGCCCATGTGAGGGTCAAGAATATTACCACCAGTCGGTGTTGGAGAGCCATCCTCTTGCAAATTTTGGCTCTGCACTCACACAATTTCATTTTCTCTAAATCAGGAAACGCTTCACTTCCTGCAACACAAAGAGAAACATTTTGCTTTGTTTTTAAAAGTTTCTGCATGCCGTGAAATGGCAGAAGCCAATATTTCAGTTGCTGAGGAACAGTTTAGATGTGCAGTGTGTCTGGATCTACTGAAGGATCCAGTAACTATTCCATGTGGGCACAGCTACTGTATAAACTGCATTACAGAATGCTGGAATCAGGAAGATGAGAACGGTGTCTATAGCTGCCCTGAATGCAGAGAAAACTTAAATTCAAGACCAGCTTTAAATAAAAGTTTGATTCTGGCTGAAATGGTGGATAAACTGAAGAAGATCAGATTCCAAATTCCTGCTCATTGTTATGCTGGACCTGGAGATGTTGGGTGTGACGTCTGTTCAGAGATCAAATACAAAGCCATCAAATCATGTATGGTTTGTCTGACCTCTTACTGTCAAAATCACCTTGATCTACATGAGAAATTATTTAAAGGAAAAAGGCACGATCTGATGGATGCCACTGCACAACTACAAGAAATAGTCTGTCAACAACATTATAAACAGTTAGATATCTACTGTCGTACTGACCAGCAATGCATTTGATGTCTGTGTACAATGGACGAGCACAATACCCACGACACTTTAACAGCTGTTGCAGAGAGGACAGAGAAAGAGGTAGGCCTAAAAACAATACAATTATTCATACCTATATTTTATTAACGCACGTTCTAATGCTTACAGTATTACTATATAATAAATGCTTTGAATATTTTTCTCTACCTTTTTTAGTTTTAGTTTCTCCCCAAAGTCGCCGAGATTTTGTTGGCCTGTTGAAAACTGTTAAATACACACACATACTTACTATGTTTATGCGATGGTTTAGATGAACAATAATTTTAACAAAACAAAGAAAAACACATACCATCCATTAAAAACGATGACACATGCAAATCCATTCAATTAAGGACTCCCTTATTATCAATTCAAGGCAAAGCTACTATAAAATAATGAGCGTGAGTGTCATTTGCCTTTATATATATATGTAATATTTCATATTACAGTTCACTCGAGAAGGTAAAGTACTGGAGATGCTTTGTAGATATTTGCATTCATATAATAACATGTGATTAATTTTCAAAGACTTACAAAGTATATTGTTTTTTTAGTGAGATGCATCCAGATCATTCTCACCCCTAAGAAAAGTTCATTCGTAAATGGGAAAAAAAAGAGAAGTTAAAAATCTGTCAACACATCCCTCCATATTGATGAACAAAAACATTTGTGGAGACAAAAAACAAACGATGGGGAAATACAAAGCCTGATTTGGATCAGGCTGGATATTATCATTCAAGTTTTCAATTCAAGTTTATTTATATTGCGCTTTTCAGAATGTGTATTGTTTCAAAGCAGCTTTACAGGGCAAACAGGAAAAACAGAAAAGGTAAAACACAGTACAGTGCATTGTATTTATACAACGAGTAAGATCATTCTAATAAACAATATATAATTTATAAATAAATAAATAAATGCAGTCTCCCGGTGAGCAGGCCAACACTGCCCTGCTGTGGCGAGGAACCCAAACTCCAATGATTGATTAATGGAGAAAAAAAACCTCGGGAGAAACCAGGCTCAACCGGGAGGGCCAGATCCCCTCTGATTTTCATGGTTTTTAGAAGATCGGGGAAGAAGGCATGTTGTCCCAGAGGAAAAAAGTTAGTCTTTGAGAACGGGTTTCTCAAGCCAGGTGGCGCATTAGACCAGGGGCTCATCTCCTGTTTCCAAAATGCATCACAAACTGCTTGAGAAAGCTGTTCTACTATGATAATTTGTGATGAAAATTAAATTATGTTCAATAAGATGTACTTGTCTTAACTTCCTCATTAGCTAAGGGATGCTTTGCGTTTAGGTGGTACTTGAGACTGGAAGAGCTCCTACAGTACATTTACATTTATTCATTTAGCAGACGCTTTTATCCAAAGCGACTTACAAAGAGTTAGGGAGCAACAAGCGATATGTCATACAGAAGACATAATACATTAGGTGCCGAAACAAAGTTAATTGTTTCAACTTAAGCTAGACCGTTCTCAAAGACTTACTTCTAGTCATTATTTGGGTAGCACACATATTCTGAATGCCTTCGGCAGAATTCAAATGAGCCATTTTAATCTAGATTAAAAAAAAAATTATCCATGCCCACCACTAATTTTAATTATAATATTAGAAGATGAACTTGGCAAACATCCTACTCAGAATATTAGTAATGTACTTACAGATGGAACCAGTGTTTCCCCCTAGGTTAAGGTTTATCTATCTAGTCGCAATGTTATGAAATTACATTCTGAATCTATTGTTTGATTATTTTATACTATAGAAATACTGTAGTTTTTCATCGGGCATATACAACAAAGATGCATGCTAATTCTTTGTATCAATATTATCTTCAGGACCCCAAATTTAGCAGTAGCAACTGTTGTTAATCTACTCTGATCCTAAATAATTCATTGTATTTACAATGTAGTAAAATGTACGTTTTTTAATGTTCAATTTAAGAGTTAGTCTTAAACTCTGTCATGAGCACAAAACTACATAAGAAAGGGATTTCCTAACAAGTATTATGCCAGGAGAGCTTTACTTATAGCAAAAGCTCACCTGTGTAGTTCAAGAGCTGTAATGTAACGGCATGGTAAGTGTACATTTAACAAACATCCTTTTACTCTTTACTGTTTTTACTGTTACATCGTCCCCATCTAGTGGTCATTAAGTGGCACAAAAGGCAGGTGTAAAAAGTAGGGGTGGGTAGAGTAGGAAAGTCTTAAAATAAACTTTCCTCAATATAAATTATGAAACATGATATTTCATAATCTCCCTGAGATACACTGTAGCATTAAAGGAAGCATCCAAGTCAAAGGCCAAGGACTGGGTGCACAGGGCTCGTCTGATTAACTCGTCTGTGATTCCTCTGCGGTTCGAAAGCTGTAAGTGATGGTCGCAGCAATAATCCACTGCGCTTGAGTCGGGTTTCAGTGGACAATTTCTGTTTAGAATACGTAATGGCGTCATAACGTGATGACATAATTCCAAAGGATGTCAAAAATTGGCCCTGCTGGTCCTGTGTGACAAATGTATACAGTTCAACACAAAATGCACGTTTAACAGTAGGCCTATATGCTGGATCCGTGTATTAAAATGAAGGTAGGATTCATGTTTATTTAATTAAAAGTCGAGTTTATGCAGTGTTATTTTCCATTTGATTTATTTATATAATTACTTCATGAAAACTGTTTCTATACCTTTTCTGTTACTGTTCGTGTACCTTTAAAACATAAAAAAATATATAATTCAACAACTCTGATAGCAATAGACGCTATTCTGTGAATGGTTCTGATGGTATGAGGAAATTGACTGTAAAAAAACTAAACATTAAAAATTAAGTAATAACAAATAAAATGCATCACACAGTTTAAAGTTTGAAAGTATTTTCTTGTTATATCCAACATGTAGCCCTATGGATGATTTTATATCCTCAGGTAAACCCTTGCTTACAAAAAGGTTGGAGACCTTTGTTGGATATGTCATACCCCTCATTTACAACCTTACACCACATGATATTTGTTCCTCTGTCATATTTTCAGACCTTATTTTATTATGTGTGTTTATGTGGTAGATTAGCAAATTATTTTAACAAATTAAGAAATGTCACTTTTTATAATGTAATAGAATTGTGAAGAGCTTTTTTTACTTGCGGAGAAATTGTGACCAAAAAATTGCTTTTCCCTTAGAATTAACTTAAAACTCTTTAAGTCATGTTGATTGAATAGTGTAAAGTAAAGTGTATAACAACAAGGACATCTTGGGAGAATGTCATAATCATAAAAACTACCCACACAAATATTTCAAATTATGCCTGAGGCTGAACTATAAAGTTTTCTCAGTGTTGCGTTTATGTGATAATTGTGTTATAAATTCCAATCCAAATCTATAAAAAAAAATATTTTCTATAATGTAAATTAGATGTAATATGAAATAAATATGCATATCATTTCAAAACCTTTTTTTTGTTTTAAGGAATTGTACTGTGGACTCCCATTCTGCAAGCAGTATAGACTACAACAGACATTTGTATACATAAAAGATGCATTAAAAATAAAATGAACATGAAATCAAGGAATATTTTTGTAATCTCATTAGGAAGATTGATAGAATTGTGACCATTTAGAGAACTTCATCAAAACAATACCTTTTTAATATGCTGTACTTGACACAAAAGTTCCACACTCAAAAAGAAAGGTTTCAGTTGGCAGGTAATGCAAATTTGTGCTGTGGTGTGACGGAAAAAACTAAACTAAAGATAAATCTTTCTTATGCTCTTTTATATGATGAAAATAAATATTAATAATATAAACAATGTCAAATGAAAAGTTTCTGTCACACCACAGGAAACGTGTACCCATTTTCAGTCTGCTTCAGTGACAGTTGTGAGTTTGTGCTAATCTAACTGAACATACAGTTAAAGCATTAAGATGAAATATAAGCTAGTCACATAATGAACATACATGAGTCTAAATAAATTCAATAAATAAATATCGTTGACAGGAGGGTTTTATAAGGAATCTCTGGAAAACGAAAATATTTTATCAATAATAAAAATGATATCCTGTCAAAGTCTCTTATTATGCTCGGTGTTATTACCGTTTGCTGGTAAATTTAGCTGTTCTGCTTGTAAAATTGTGCACTGAATTTCATGGCATCTGCCTGTATATGTAACATACACATGGTTGAAGTGTCTGGTAAATAATTTCAAGTAAATGGTCTTTTAAGTTGATCCTTTCAATATAATGCACTTTTACTTACATTTATTGCATGTTTTTTGACAACTGGCCATAAACACAACTTTCTTTTGTTGGACATAAACTTTCCTGGAGCTTATATACATATCATGAGGTAGATTATGAAAAACCGTAACTACAACAAAAAAGTTACATATGCAGATGAAAGAACATTGCTTGGGTATCCGGTATCCATGAAATCACTGAGGGTAAATGTCTACAAACAGGTTTTTCCATAATACCATAGTATTTCACACAGCACTCGAGTTTCCCGAAGACTGGACTCTTTTACATTCAAAGAGAAAGAAAATAAATGGGATGGCATCTTTCATGCAGTTAATCATTCAAAATGATTATCCAAACTCTGCCTAACTCCCTGAATATTAATATATATAAATGAATAAAAAAGAACAGTATTAAAATGAATCAACTGTTTTTAAAAAATATGTTTTTCAGAGTTTCATAAACTAATTCAAATGAACAAATACCTTGCTGTGTTAACATCTGCATGAATATCAATACATGGCTTGATGGGATGCAAAAACTGACCATCAAAGCAAGAAGAAATGGTGCCTATCGATTTTTTGTCCACATTTACATATATACATTTTATACATGTCATCCCGGCCCCCAAAGGCACTTTCAAAGAATCGATTACTTTTCCAACTCCGCTGTGAGAAAATTAGTGTCTAAGTTTATTAGAATGGAAAAAAGTAAATCAGGTTTTTTTTGGTGCTTGTTATCTTCAGTAAAATTCAATAAGGTACTCTGGATAGATCTGGTTGCTGTCAAATATGACAAAGATCTTGGGGTTCATCATGTCATCCACACAGCTGTCATAGAAGTTGGCAATGCTCGTGTCCTTAGAAGGCGGCCTGCAGTACAGAGGGTGACCCACTGTATATTCCCCGACTAGAACCCTTGCCAGCAACATACACCTGTATGGTGGCTCATTCTGGAAAATGGGAGGTGCTAGACCATGTCTCTGTAGTATAAAGTTATGCTTGCTAGTCGAATGGCAAAACTTGCTGGAATACTTCGCGTCACGAGCAAAATAGCTTCCTGTGGACACATTTATAGAAATGTAAGCAAATTAAAATATGTTCGCTCAATGACACTAATGTAAAAATGTAACATCTTTGTTTTTAATAAAAATCAATAGACTATTATTTCAAATATCTAATGTTAAGTGTAGTCTTATATGTTACATATGTTAACATGTTTTGGAACTAGTTCTTGTACATCTCTACATACAGTACTTTTACAGTAGCAGAATAACATTGTGACCCTACCTTTGCCATAGACATCACCATTGCTTCCAGTGAGACGCCAATCAAAGTTGTATGTACATATGGCCTGTACATTGCTGTGGCCTGTCCCGTGAAAAAGCATCTTTTCTTCAATGTCTAGGACACGCTTGACCTTTCTCAGCTGGGCCTTCTTCCTATAATACATTGACATTTTTTGTTAAAAAAATGCTTTTATCCAAAGCGAATTACACATGAAAAAAATACAAATATAGCGTAAATTATTACATAACCATAATAACCACTGGGTCTGGCGAACAATATGTTTTCTTACTAGCTCTGCTAGTTGTAGTCACTTGTTTAACTTAGCATATTCTTTCTTTTACTTCACTTTTAAATCATTATTCATATCTATTAATGTATTCGCTAAACAACCATGTAACAAACGGTATACTGTACAATCAGTTTGTCATTATCACAAAATGCATATATTACAAGATAATAAGCAACCGACAGTACGGTATACTATAAAATTAATATTCAACTGCTTTTTGAAAGAATTACAAACCTGCAGAAAAACTCCCACAGGTCCAGGTTCTGTATTCTCTGAATGGATCTGATGGGCTGACTCATGGTTCTCTCATATAACCGGGCCACTTCTTTATACTCGAATGTGTCTCTGTTTAAAGCAATTAGCTGGATAAAAACAGTTATAGTCAAAAAGTGCAAAACTTTTGTAATAATGAGATTTACTTTATACTTTTAAATACCTGATAGGGCTCAGCTGTATTAACCCTTTCCCAGTGACTCGGAACAGGAAGGGCAGAGTTATCACAGATGAATCTGTGAAACAACACTACAATGATCACAAATGTATTCATGTAATAATACTGTAAAATATGATTAATATTAAAAATAGAAGTTAATAATAAATTATAATAAAAGCTTTATATTGTGTTTACCTAAAATCAGTAGCTGAATTTAAGGCTCTTTTGATGGGCCTCTCTTTTCCAGTTGTCACATTTACTTGTTTCATAGCTAGAAATAGGAAAATGTTAAGACAGCCCCAAAGTCGTTATCTAATAAACAAATCTAGAATGATTATAAATACTTCATTTGTTTGATAACTTACTGGAAAAGTCTAATTTATAGGTATATTTTGCAGTGTAGAAGTCCATTGAACCAGTCAGATTTTTCAAGTAGTTTTGCTCAATTTGCTCAGTGGTGACAGAACAACCTGTGCTGGGAACTTCCTATAGCAAACATAAACACAAGAAAAACATTGAGGAAAAGATGCAGAAGGCCAACTGATGACGTGCTTTTTATGCATCAAAGGAGATAGACATAAAGACATACTTCAAACATATGCCAAACGCCACATTCAGCAAGGTAAAACCAGTTCCATTTGGCCTCATGTGTGTCCATCTCCTCGTCACATGACTCTTCATTGGGGGGCCTCAAGCAGACCCCCGGGCTCTCCAGATGTTTGTCAGTAGCCACACAGTGCATCCTCAAATCAGATACACAAACATGTCAATCAAGTCACAATGTGATCAAAGCCTTCACAATCTAGTCAAGCTGTCAACCGATATGTATTTATTGATAAGAAGCCTCAATAAGGAACTGACCCTCTGATTTGTGTCAAGCGTTTCAAAAATCATAACAAAATGATATAATATTGTTAAACTTTTCCTTTTCCACACGTTTTTAGAATGAACGTTAACTGTAATACGTGTTGTTTTAAATGCATTACGCATACCTTTCAAAATATTTGATTTCCCTTGCCGTTACTTGTTCAAAGAATGTAAGTCCTCACCGGTATACGCCAAGCTGCATTTTGCCATAAACATGAAATCATGCATTCATTTAATAATGTTTCGTTTCCTCGGTATCTCCGATTCTCCGGATGTTGTTATCGGTCGCTTCACTTCCTCCTTTGTCAGACATGACGTCATGGGTCCTTCACTCTAAAGGGCTCCGCATACTACATTCGAAATCGAAAAACGACCGTCTGTGACCTCATTTCGACCCAAATCTGGTCCAAACGACAATTCGTTAAACTAGTTCGCCGCAGCAAACAGAACTCTGCGGAAAGTCCGCGTTGGCCGGTAAACACCCTCAAGCCACCATTGGTCCATGGGCATTACGTAATAGTGGGTGTGTAATGTAGTGCCATCAGGTCTGTGGGACATAACGCGTCAGTTTATTTAGCTGAGGTGAGATAAGTCTATATAAAAAAACGATAACATTTTAGCAGCATTAATGTTAGTACAGATGTACTAGGGGTTGGCGGATAGTTCCGATGCTGAGGTTGTATCGAAAAGGATCGATCCTCACATAAAATGTTTTACTACAGATTTTATTAATTTACTAATTTAGCAAATAATTGTTTAATAAAGAAGTACTATTTATTTCCCAAACACCTAGTTTTGCACACGCTGCTCTTCCCTGTCCTGCTGTGTTTGGTAGTCCGCTATCACGTGACTCAGCAATGCCAAGCGCAGGCACGCACACGCAGCTGCAGCCAGCGAAAAGAAGTGTGGAGATTTTTCACCTTTGTGAATAAAAACACTTCGAAATTCGATGTGTGACAGTGGGCCTTTGGGGATAAAAAGCCAAAGATTATAAGTATTTTTATTATTTAAACACTATGTTACTCTGTTTGTCAAACAATTGTGTGCACTTTGTTTATAAATTCACTTAAAAAAGTGTAATGAAAGGGAAACACGTTAATTTGTTATATTATTGTGTATAAACATAACACTGAACAAAAACGGAAAATAAGTTTTAAAAGCTTTTGAGCGTGAGAAGTAGTAGCCTACTAGGATGGGGAGAAATTGTTTTGTTATATCTCGGTTTTCTGTACTGTTAATCTGTTACTATTTTCCAATAATAATTTGGTGCAAGGTTCATGCTTGCGAATTATATTACAGGAATAAATAACTAAATAAATATATTTATTTGGTTTAAATTATGTCCCAAGTTTTAACATCTACATGATGAAATAGCCTATAAATTCAATCGAATGCTTCTAAAAGTATTGGTATCGGTATCGATATCGGCAATACTGGCACTGCATTTATTTGGTAGATGTTCCCACACACCTCTAAGATTACTCTCACCACGTGCCTACGTCATGTAAACACTTATTGCATAGGTCATGTAAACCCCGCCTCCAGAAACAAATGGGTGTTAGATTGTTCGAAAACACTTTAAAAACTCAACGTTTTCGAGATTCGTTTTACCCCAGAACGCAGAACGAAAGCTTAATTCGCCTGGACTACGCCGTGCCCTTTAAGTGCGTTTGCATCTCCATCTGTTTCTATACAAATTAACTGACACTGAATTCATCCAGAATTCTTACTTTGTATTTGTAAAAACAAATATTTTCAGATCCCCGTCCAAATGTACACTTTTTATTTTAGTCAATTTTGGGAAGTATGTTTTAAAATAAACGAACGAATTATTTAGGCCTGAATATAATAAAATAATTTCCGTTTCATATGTTGGCTTTTCCCACATACATAAATTGGATACCCTTTCTTCCATCTCTTTGCAACAGAACAAGTGTGGGCTTGCTCTTCGGCTTTTTTACACGGTTTGGAACAACGTCACTTTATGTAACGGTAGTTGTCAGTATTCCAAAATAAACATGAGATTTGTCAGGAAAGTCCTAAGTTTTTCCCCATTATATAAATGTTAAAGGATTGGTTGCATGAAAATCTCCAGGTAAATAGATTTTAAATGTACTATTTAATGTACTATTAAATGTAGGCTAGGCCTACAGTGACTTTACGGTAGCTTTGAACGAAAGTTTTTTTAAATTAAAATAGGAATCATATTACAATGTTCATTGAGCTGTAGTCTAACCCTTTGAGATACACAAATAGCTTCACTTTTTACTCATTACTGTATGCCATCTTGTTCATTTATGTAAGCCTATTTGTCATTTTGTAACCAGAAAAAAAGAACAAGGTGTTATAACACGTTCCACAAGACACTCTCTCCATTAGCATTGTGCGCAGAAAGCGACACGCCCTCTGCGCTAGTAAACTGCACACATTCACGCAGAACACTGCAATCCACGTGGACTCTTGGAGCATGCCGACTACTGTACTCTGTGCAGAACTTTGGTAAGTCCCTGTTTTTTTTCGTGCAGACTTTTAGAACAATGTACCTATTTAGTGGCTTATTATTACGTACATTAAACTTGCAATAAAAGATTTTAATTTCCCGATTTATTGAGAGACTATCGGTTAAATGAGATTTATGCACACTTGAAGGAGTATCACACCGGACGCATGAAAAATCTAGAATTATCCTCTCCACCGTTTGCATACTGGTTTTCCCTGTTTGCCTGTTCAGGAGGGGTAGAATTTAAAGTTTAGGTATTCATTTATCTTACTTTAAAATGAAATGTAACATCCTGCTTAATTTATTTATTATTACATGTAGGAATTTATAGTCCGTATAATATTTGACCTGTGTTTGTCTGAAATAACCACGCTGTGTGTTTGTGTGTGCGTCGTATAACCATAATCTTTTACGTATAATCAAAATGTATTTCATTTAGGCTACATCTGCTTTGTAAGAATGAAAATTGGGTAACACTTAATTCGCTGCCCGTGGTACAGAGTACTTACTTAACTTACACAAGTATCTTGTGTAATATCATGAAACAAAGTGTGCTTACTATATAACTACATTATGCAACAATCATACCTATAGGTTATAATTATGCACATGTAACAGGCAGGTACTGTTACACAGGTACGGAAGGAAATTGTTACAAACCTCGTTCAATGTAATTATATTAATTGTATAATTGTAAAAAGAACTAAAAATAAAGTTACTTGACTATACATTTTCAGTTGAATTAAAACATGTAGGCTAAACGCAAAGTGGTATTTTAACTATGCTGGGATTCTCGTTATCAAAACAATTAAATAACGCAAATGGAAGTATGAGAATTTTGGAATGATAAAATGTGACACAAATGCTATTAGTCTCTTTTAATTAATCTCTTTTATTTTTAGCCTACTTCTTATTTCTCTGCACAACCTGCTTATTTACATGTCGGTGAAATTAAAATGTTTCTATATGAATACATTATGTTACAAGCCCTTTATAGGCACTGCATTTATGTCAGAAAACTAATTCCAAGCATTTAAGCATAGGCATAAGCCTTTACATCTAATGTTTGAATAGTTATTTGATATTTGTACGTATACAGGCCTATATATAGTAGTCAGTTATAGTTTATGTTATTTAAGTACTTGTAATGGATTTTTTTCCTGCAAAACGCCCTTATTCCAGTTAATTTACACATTTTTATATACAATAATCTGTATTACCCCTTCATAACCATTGTTATGTTTGTGTGATATTCAAAATGAATATATTAATATTGTAATATTATTATGCTTTGTCAGATCGTAACAGAA
Organism: Triplophysa tibetana; assembly: GCA_008369825.1. NCBI lineage: Eukaryota > Metazoa > Chordata > Actinopteri > Cypriniformes > Nemacheilidae > Triplophysa > Triplophysa tibetana. The sequence continues at coordinate 13,096,296 of CM017897.1, read as the reverse complement.
AGACAGCGATAAAGAATAGAGATATAGAAAAGAAACATGGAAGAGACTAGACACATTAACGCTGCTGATGGCGCTGCTGTGGACCCACAGGACCAAAAAGAGTTTACAGATCCCAACCAGCCCGAGGCCAGAGAGAAATGGGCCAATAAGACTGAGTTCTTGCTGTCCATGGCTGGAGAGATCATAGGCTTGGGAAATGTGTGGCGTTTCCCCTACCTATGCTACAAAAATGGAGGCGGTAGGTGGAAGTTTGTGGCTAAGGGGTGGCACATTGGTTAAAAATGTAACTTCTGTGAGAATGCGGAGTGAAAGAGGCACATGCCTGGGGGGTTTCGAAACCCCTGCAGTATGAGATGGGTTTGACCTTTTAGAGTCAGCACATCAGAACTGAAGCATTTGCTTCATAGTGTCATCAATAGACTACTGTGTTTTTCTGCATCCCCCTTTTGCTATGCACATGCTGATATAGACATATTTCTTGCTTTTGCTTATACTTTTGAGGGGATTCGGGACAAAACCAACGTATGGAGTCTATACTTTTTGATTTTGACACCTTGAACCATGCAACACCTTGAACATTTTTGAAGAGAAATGTGCTATGATTTTAAATAGACAAAAAATGGTTAAATGGACAAAAAAATTCTACAAACCAGAGCCATATTTAGAGATTAGAATATCACAGGGATTTGGGAGAAATTATTAATGACCATGTCTCAAAAAACACTCAGAACACTCTAACCCATGTGTAACCCTTTCACAAGCTTTGAACCGTTTTAGACATGTTTGAAAAACACTCTTCACTTTACCAAGTGCATAGTGAAACAGCCATAAGCTATGGAGGCACGGTTTCTATATTAAAATATAACAAAACTTCAAAGATCTTGAAAGAAACATAACTGAAGTTAAGTAAATCCATTCTTCTCTGCTTATGTAAAAGACATTTTAATGAAAGAGTTGCCCTCAAGCTCCCTAACCAAATGTGACATGTCAATGGCTTAAACAGTTTTATTTAATAATAGTTCACTTCTATTTTCTACTATCTCGCTAAAGAATATGATAGCATGCCATGAGCCTTTCAGCCTGAATCAAAGTCAACGACTTACGAACCTATCTTATGGACCTCTCTCATTGTTTGGTCAATCTAGGTGTGTTTTTCATTCCTTATTTCATCTTCCTGTTCTTTTGTGGAATCCCAATATTCTTCCTGGAGACTGCGTTGGGTCAGTACACCAGTGAGGGAGGCGTGACTGCTTGGAGAAAAATCTGCCCTTTGTTTGAAGGTCGTATGCATTTACGTTTAGACATACATGCATGTTATTTAGACTTCTCACTAAAATGTCAGCATTAAATAAAACAATTTCATACATTTAGTTTGTATTGTTGTTTGCAGGGGTCGGTGTTGCCTCTCAAGTTATAGTTGTATATCTCAATATATATTACATTGTGGTTCTGGCTTGGGCACTGTTCTATCTGTTCAACTCTTTCTGGAGTACTCTACCCTGGACGTCCTGCAACAACTATTGGAACACAGGTGTGCCTTAACGTAATAAACTAATACTTTACAAACTGTATTCATACTAGGATTAATACATTGAATAACTTGTGGTTTGCCAGATGGCGCTTTCATCATCGCTTTGACCCTTGCCTATATTATTTAATGGTGCTTATTGAGGCAAGGATTACTATTTCTATTTTTAAAGCCTCCAGTTGCAAGTATTGAAGGGATAGTTTTACCCGAAATGAAAAGTCTGTCATGAAACTCACTCTCGAGTTGTTCCAAACCGGTATACATTCTTTGTTTGGTAGAACACAAAGAAATATGCCCCAGACCTGCTGTCCTACATTTTTCAAAATATCTTCTTTTGTGTTCAAACTAGTAATTTTCCTACTATGGTAGTAAATAGGGTACAAGGACTGTTTGGTTATAAGCACTCTTCCAAATTTCCAAATACAGATTTGGGACAACTCGAAGATGAGTAAACCATGATTTTTGGGTAACTTTACCTTTAATGTGTGTGACAGGCAATCCCCTATGAAAATAAAACTAGGTTTTAAAACACTAATCATATTTTTCATGTCCAATTGCATGACCATGATGAGGTGTGCTATTGTAAGTTATTAGATTTTTTAATTTTGTCAGGGCAAAACTATAGAGTAAACTATAGAGATCGGTAAACTATAGAGATGTTTTGAGACATAGCGATTGCATAGAAACGCCTGATTATTGTTTACGTTTAATCTTATCTTGTTTGTTATTTAGTTATTCTAAACAATGTTTTTTTTCATAAGCAGCCTGAATATTGATTTTTAATAAAGCCTTTATCTCTTATTACAAACAGAAAACTGCCAGAATGTAAGTGTTTCATACACAGGTGTACAGAGATCTCCTACAGACTGGTCATTCCTCTTCAATGAAACGGAGAAATTTGGCCACAACTACAGCTTGAGGTAATCACACTTTCCAACATCTGAGAGCAGGAAACAAAAGGACTTGTTTTGTTCTCCCGGATGTTTGGATTGAAAGCTTTAAATGCTTGCAAACATGTTTGACCAAAGTTCCGCTTTGTATAAACAAAACAGTTTTTGTAATTATTCATTCCTTAGATTTAAAAAAGGTAGGATGAACATGCAGGTGTGTACGACAATATGTTTCTAGTCTTAACTTGAAATCACACAGTCCGTATGATTTGTGTTATATGACAACAGAAATAGATTTAAGACATAAGACTTGCTCTGTTGTATAGAGAACTTGTCAATACCCAGAAACGGAAGTAAACAGTTTGTTTGAAATGAGGGCTGTTAAATACTTCCATTCATACTTTTTAGTCTTTCTGTTTTCAGTGCTCAAAATGGATCTGAATGGCCGCCTGTTAAAGTAATCTTCCCTGAACAAGATTACTGGTTGTGAGTTGGCTACATATTTTTTTACATTTTAAATACATAGATTTCAGAGCAAAAAACAAGTACAGAACAGTTCAGAAATACGAGGAAATAAATAATAGAAAATTAAGAAATATAAAGAATACATGGAATATTATTGCATATCATTAATTAGACAATAATGATATTTAATAACTGTAAATACATTTGTCTGTAGGATTGTATTTGGAGTGTTATGAAATGAGCAAAATGCACAATAATAAAAACTTGAACAGTTTCAGTTTTGGAGAGTTAAAGCCGGATCCGTTACTTTTGTGTCTCTATCGCCATCTCTGCTGGAAAGATAAAATTGAAGGATACTTTCTTAACTTCACATGTTGCAAAACCTGACCAGACAGCTCATATTATAAATAAATCCTTATTTTAAACTTCTGACTATGGTCAAATCGTGAGAGAGTTTTCAATATTGTTTTTTTTACTTGCTCAATAACTGGTTTTGGCTATCATAAAAAAGTCACACATTGCAGCTTTAAAGAGTCAGATCAGAAAAAAAACATTTCGGGTTTCACTTTTACTTAACGTAACCTTTTTAATACTTAAAAAGTATTTGGGAATATCTTGAGGAACTCTCATAACTTGTTCTTCTGTGACAATGAGCGACCCCTTCCCTTACAAAGGGTGGGAAAAATGAAAAACGTTCATGTGAACATCTGTGAAACAGAGACATTTAATGTTTCATCATGCAGACATGATCAATCTGGGCTGAACCGTGTATAGTCAGAGAACGTGATGAGAAAAGCATGTTTATTTTTTCTGCAGTATTCCAAACTGAAACCCACAAAACTACATCAAGGAAAAGAAACATGTGTTTCAACCATGGGTATATTTGTGTTTGTGTTTTTTTTCGTTGCAGTCGTTATCCTATTCCACATTGTTTTTGACATGCATGTTACTAAAAAAAAGAGTTCCGTGTGTTGTTTACTATGTATATTGCTTTAGTGAATTGATTGGTATTGTGCTGTGTGTCTATCCTCAGTCATCGCATGTTGCGGGTATCAAACAGCGGCGGTCTGGAGAGCGTGAACGCTGATCTTGCCATGTGTCTTCTGCTGGCTTGGGTCATCTGTTATTTCTGCATCTTTAAAGGGGTCAAGTCCTCAGGCAAGGTCGGCTAACACATCTTCTATAAAATTATAAGATTTTAATCAAACAGTACTGTATATAGACATACAACTAAACTGATAAGAAATGCTTCTTTTTCAAAAGCTAGTTGATGCATGGTATTTTTTTAATTAAAGATCAAGATTTTTGGTTTAGAATTATACAAGTGTATTTTATTGTTTGTTACTGGTGCTCACCATTTTATTTTGATGATAAACTCTTATAAAGACCCAAGGTCTTCTCTGAATTTATTTATTAGTTTATATTGTGTAACAAATGGATTTTACGCATTTTACCACAAACACTGCATGTCTTACCTTATTTTAATATGGGGTCAATAACGGATATAGTATGCATAATCATTTTAAAAGAATTGTCAACATTTTCTTAAAATCATTATGGGGAGACTGCAGCCTGTAAACTTCCCAAAAATTTGTTTAAAACTACATTTTTTATTTTCTAATTATAAACATTTAAAAAAATAACCCTTCTGTCAAAGAAAAGCCTCTTACAAATGATTAGAATTGTAATCATTGCATTCAAGTTGTATCATACATTTTGGAAAATGTTTGCACCATTTTATTAAAGTACCAAAGTGATTTGCACAGATGTAATGACTCCTACGAATAAAAGTGTGGCGGTGGGAATTAAAATCTGCAGGACAGTGACCCTTCAGGTCTGGAGTTGAATAGACTTGTTTTAAATCGAATACATGTGTGTTTCGCAGGTCGTGTACTTCACAGCTACGTTCCCATACCTAATGCTGTTCATCCTGTTCATTAGAGGTGTAACCCTGCCTGGAGCTTCAACTGGCATTACTTACTACCTTTACCCTGACATCAGTAAACTCTCCAACCCTGACGTAAGTTAAACACAGCTTCGGTTTTCTACCCTTAAAATTGGTAACTTTACAAAAAAGCCCCAAAATTGGATGATTTAAGGTAGCATTTGTATTAAGGGGTACTTCAGACTTCCAATAAAATACAAAAACTCGAGTTCTTTGGGATCTTGTTTTTCTAAATAGAACCAGTAGTGTTTATGTTATTAAACTTAGAAATGCCTCCAGTCATGTTTTAATTGTAAACCACCACATACCATCTGCAAGAAGCATCAGCTAAATATCTTTTTCGTTTGCTATATGCAATCATGAGCCTCTCACAATATCTGTGTGAATATTGCAACAGCTTCGCAAGACTGTAAATATCAGATTGCACTGGCTCTGATTTTGAAGGCCAAAGTTATAGTTCACGAAACCTTTTTAAAAGCAACATGTTCTTTATGTCTTGGGAAAAATTTTCAAAGATTAATAAATATGGATATTTTCTTGGCTTCATGTGCTTAAACTGTAAATAAATCCTGACAGGAAAAAGATTGGGGGGAAATCTGATGCTGGAAAGATTTCTTTTGTGTGGTTGTGAAACAAGTATCATCTTGTTGTGAACAGTAGGAGCTTTATAATCCCTTTTGGAAGTGGACATATGCAGCTACGCAAATATAAAGAATAGGTTATAGAAAACATATCTGTTAGGGCATCCCGATAAACGGCTTTTGTAGAAAACCAAACCATGTCCAAAGGATTTCAGTGTTTCCCTCCCCCGCTTACACACAGGAAGTGTGTATAAATGAACAAAAGAGTGGGGTACCATGTATATACAGTCTGTGAAAAGTTAATAAACACTTAAGTATTACGAAATAGAACAGGGAGGATGTCAACTCTAACCCTGCTTATAGAAAGCAGATGTGCTGTAGTAGAGGCCCATTCAAGGTGCTGCACTAATAGTGCGCATGGCTGTAAACCACTGCAAGTAAGACTGTGCTGTTGAAGATTATATTCTACAAAAAAGAAGTGCCCACTAGGGACATTCTGATATTATTATTATGCTCAATAAAGGCCTCTCTACAAATGTACTTTATATCAGGGGTTTTCAGACTGTGGGTGGCATGAGGTAGGTTGTGGAAAGTCACTTGGCTTTTGAGTGACACACAACAATACAGTTTAGTCCAGTTAATGACTGAAAATAACAATAGCTTTGATATTTTACCATTAGATACTTTGGTATTGTAGTTTAAATTTCATTTATTCTATTTGGGGAAAATAAAAACTCTTCTAGAGGAGGAATGTTTAACTTCTCCCCATATTTCCATATAAAAAATATTTTGGAGTGTATTTAGATAGATTATACCTGTCAAGGTTGTTCTTTGAGAATTGGGAATCGCTGCGTTATATAACGGTTAGATTTGGTCCACGATTCCTTGTTTTAAACCATTATAAAATAACAAAAACATACATCTGAGTGTTTAAAACACTGGTGGTAGCTGGTACCTCCAGCCCTTATGTGCAAGAATACAAGTTATATTTATAGTCAACACCTTCATGAAATAGTTTTGGAAATGGTTCAATAACTTTTTTTTTAAATGTCCATTGGTGCAAAGCCGCTGTGCAGAAATCATTTTAACACAGAGAAAAAAGAAACTTAGGATAGTCATATAAAGAATAGAAAAAGCGCAATAAAATGATTCATGTATTCGTTAAGGTGCTATAATAAATATGGTTTGAATCAGGCTTCTTATCTAAACACAATTGTCAGTGCTAGCAGTATGTCATGTCACATTATATTCTTACACTTTATATAAAATAAAATGTATAACAGTAATAATATTGATTTTATTATTATTATTATTATAATTATTTTGAAGCAATATTAGGCAAGTGTGTACACTGACATTTTTTTTTAATCTTTATTACAGTTTAATATTAATATATTTGTATTCAATTATCATGTTTTACTAAACAAACTTTATATACTACAATAATATAATATAATATAAATATACGTAGATTACATTTTCTCAATGCAAAATGTATTTCTTTTGATTCTAGAGCAGAATATGACTAACATACGTTTAAGAAGACAAAAAGTTCAGATTCAGATTTTCTTTTTCTGCAGGTTTGGCGTGATGCAGGTACTCAGGTGTTTTTCTCGTACGCCGTATGTCAAGGAGTCCTCACAGCGCTGGGCAGTTACAACAGATATAACAATAACTGCTACAAGTCTGTAAAATTCTGTGTTAATGTTAAACATCAAACCTGCCTCACTTCCTGATGTGGTAGATATCAGTACTTTGTCATTTATCGTTGTATATTTGTATCCTGCATTGCACAGGGATTGTATAGCACTCTGCGTGCTGAACAGCTCAACCAGCATCTTTGCTGGGTTTGTGGTCTTCTCTATCCTAGGGTTCATGTCCGAACAGCTTGGTTTACCCATGGAGGATATTGTATCATCAGGTAGATAATATAACTAATATATAAATATACGCTGTTTTGATGTTATATCCTACAGAGTGTTGAGTAATATGTCATGTCATTATTGAATTGGGACAGTCGTAGTTACGTGCTATCCTGCTGTCAACCACAAGAGAGCATCTTTATCCAACACTTGTGATTGGTTTAGATTCTGATATGTACGTAATGAACCAAGGAAGGAGAAGAACGCCACATATTAAAAATGGCTAAAGGGTGCTGTTAGATATATTCACATTGTTTCTTTAAAATTATAATTTGATGTTAATTTATGTTTTGTTATTTATATTTCACATGACAATATAGTTAATAGGTTTGTAATTGGCCCATTTGGGTACAGCAAACTTACATTTTTGGGAAGAACATTTTAGAATTTGTATTTAAATGTGTTTATATATATATATATATAATATATATGACTTAAATAATTGTCTTGCAGGTCCTGGATTAGCTTTTATAGCATATCCCAGAGCTCTGTCTCTGTTACCTGGACCCCAGTTCTGGTCATTTCTGTTCTTTCTTATGATACTTTTGCTGGGCCTTGACAGCCAGGTAGAGTTTGTCTATATCTTTATAATCGTGTTCTTACATATAAATGTGTTATGTATTTACACATTAACCTTTAAGTGTAATATTTAAAAATGACTTAAAAGGATTCAATAATTGTATGTGGTTTGTGGTTTCTGTGCGTTTCAGTTTGTGTGTGTGGAGAGTTTAGCCACAGCCCTCACTGATCTGTTTCCTGGACATTTACGCAAACGACGTGAGCTTTTAGTGTTGGTCATCGCTGTTGTGTGCTTCTTACTGGGTCTTCCATTCATCACAAAGGTAAAGATGGATGAATTAATGAATGTACAGACTTTACACAATCTGATGCATTGGTGCAACAATGCATGGATGAATGGGTGTGGCTGATGGATGCGTGGACAAGAGTGTATGTAGCTTTATATTTCTTGGATTGTGTTTTATAGGGAGGAATTCATCTGTTCAATGTGATGGACACCTATGGCCCCAGTGGAACCAACTTGCTCTTTATCGCCTGCTTTGAGAGCGTTGTTGTCGCATGGGTCTATGGTGAGTTACAACAACCAGTTCTTGTGAATGTGATATAGATATATTTGCTGTTCAATCAACATAAAATCTGATAATGTTTCTGGTGTTATAGTGTTATGAATGATTCAATGCACATCTTTCTAAACATCCGAATAATTCCTGATAAAAAGTATATTTTGAATAAGTTTATTTAGTTATAAACACATTTTTATTGCCGGAATCTTTCATTACACTTCATTGCACATTAATAACCATTAACCATAACCCTTTCATATCGAAGTAATGCCCTTTACATTTTAATAATTAATTTCAATATGGATTAGAATGGGATGTGTCATTACATTTTATTTAATATTATTAGTACATGTAATTAAGTAGTTTCACACTGTACATTGAACACTTTTGATAATATGCATATTCTTTAACTAATTAGATATCATTTATCTGTGCCATCTTCCTTATTCAGTGTTTTGTCTAAGACAACACGCTTGACTTTAAAATAGGAAAACGAGTCACAAAAATGAGACTGTTCTCATTATTGACAGTTCTGGGTCAATTATGCAATGATTTCAATATAGATTTATTCCTAAAATAGGAAAAACGTAAACAGGAAACAAATAAACAACATTTTAAATGACTGCCTTGCAGGTGCAAATCGTTTCAATGACAACATTGAGGATATGATAGGATATGCACCATTAGGAAATGGAGTGCTGAAGTACTGCTGGCTCTTCATTACTCCTTTCATCTGTGGCGTGAGTTCAAATAGTTTCTGTCTTTTCCCTCACTGTTCTGCTCATGTTTTTTTTATCATCCCAGAATACTCACTATTTGTCATTGCTTCATTCTTGCTTATATTGCCCATACAGTACGCATGCCTCCATTCATCAAATCATTAACAATCTCTGTTTTTTGTGTTCCCTATCAAAAGCTACACTCGATGCTGCGTTTCAAACGCTATGGGAGAACAGTCTTTGTTCGACCGGTTGTGGAGCACGTGTGTCAAACGCGGCAAAAATTATTTTGGCTTTAAATAACCTCGGCAGGTGACGTGGCTAATTACACCAGCACCTGCCGGTTATAAATACGCGTGAATGCGGACGCGTCATCAGGTTCTTTTGTCTTCAAGGACCGCTTTGTGTGTGCGTTTGTGTGTGAGGGAGAAGTCTCCTTCTTTGTTGTTTTCGCTAGAACGAACAAACAAACAAACAAGATATTACCTACATTCTTACACTAGTGACCAAGCACTCTCTAGTTACTTAGCCTAGTGTGAGAATAAGGAAAATTAATACAAAACCATGACTGACTCAGATCGGAGATGTGTTCCTCCCTGTGAGAGGATCCTCTCCGATTTCGATAAGCATGAGTTTAGCTTTGAATGCTTGGGGGCTGACCATGCCGCCCAGGGACTTGAGGGGGAGTGTGAACTCTGTGATGTTTTTGAATTCAGAGTTCTGCGTGCTCGGCTCGCGTTTTTTAAGCGAGACCGAGCCACCTCTTCCTCATCCTGGGGCTCGCGGTTTGAGCTTGATGAGGCACGAGAGACGGATCCGTCCGCTTCTCCCGTGCATTCGCCGAACCGCGACGTCCTCGCGTCCGCTTCTGGAGCGTGCCTCGGCACTTCTTCTGAGCCGGCGGAGGACGAGGCTTCCCTTGTTTCTGCGGGGTTAGATAGCACCGCCTCCGAGCGTTCCTCACGCGATACTAAGGCGGTTGAGGATCTAATCGGGGCGGTAACCAAGGCAGTCTACAGATTAAAACTCGACTGGCCGCAGGAACAAGAGGCCCCCAGGGGTTCAAAGCTTGACGACAGATATCTGTCGGGTGGCCAGAGGGGGGAGCCCCAAAATCGGGCTCCCCCTTTCTTCGAGGATCTCGCTCATGGCAGAAACCTCACTCCTCCCGTGTTTTTGTGCCATCGACGTCGATTTACTCGACCATCGTTGGTGCAAGGACACGGGGATACATGGCGATGCCCAGGGTGGAAGAGACGCTGGCTAGCTATCTCTCCCCTGGGACATCGTCATCCCTGAAAAAGCCTTCTCTTCCCACCAAGCCTTGCAGAGTCACATCTGCGCTAGTGGGAAAGGCTTTTCAGGCAGCGGGTCAGGCTGGTGCTGCCCTCAGACCATGGCGGTTCTGCAGGCGTACCAGGCTGACCTACTGGATGATGTCAGCACTGGCAGGGTAATTGACGAAGCAGCGTTTTCGGACCTACACTGCGCCACAGATTTGTCTCTCCGTGCAACCAAGCAGACGGCCCGTGCCATCGGCCGTTCTATGGCTGCTTTGGTTACTGCGGAGAGGCACCTGTGGTTGAACCTCACGGGCATCAAGAACAGGGACAGAGCCTTCCTCCTTGATGCCCCGATCTCGCCTTCTGGACTGTTTGGGTATTCGGTTAATACTGTTGTCACCAGGTTCCGGGAGGCGAGACGACACGAGGAGGCATTCGTCAAATACCTACCCCGCCGTGCCCAAGCGTCTGGAGTGTCGGCCAACCACTCCGGATCAGTTCCCCAGTCCCGGCCAGGCACACAGTCTCGGGTGGGTCCGGTCTACCTGAGGCGTGAGGTCCTCAGGGAGAGTGTGGCGAGTCGCGTCCCCCCTCGCAGAGGCAGGGGAACGGCCCACCATGCCCCTCAGGCCGCATCGGGAGGTCCGGACCTGAGGCGCTTTTTTTCTTAGAAAAAGAAGAAACCCTGAGACATGTGTGGCCGGGACTGTGGGGGTGTGCCCCCCCCGGGGAGGGGTGCCCAGAATTCCAAGAGAAGCTAGAGGCTCCTCTTGGGTACCCTCACAGGGCCGCTTTGCAATCCCGGCAGCTACCAGCCTTTCGAGGATTAGCGGGTTCAAAAATGCTAAATACTTGGTTGTCTCCTGCCATACTGCAGGGCACCGAATGTCTGGCATCCCCCCAACAGGACGAAGTGTCAACATTAATACCCCTTTCAGAGAATCTGACAGCGTGGAAACTACTGCCAGGTATCTCTCCATGGGTAGAAAGGACTGTAACCAAAGGCTACAGAATTCAATTTGCACATCGCCCTCCGCGTTTCAACGGCGTGGTCTCCACTTCCGTGCAACCGGAGCGAGTGCGTCTGTTGACACAAGAATTACAAGCTCTGCTGGACAAAGGGGCCATAGAACATGTTCCCCTATTAGACAGAGAGTCAGGCTATTACAGCCGGTATTTCCTAGTCCCCAAGAAGGATGGGGGGTTGCGTCCAATTCTAGATCTTCCCGGATTGAACCGCTACTTGAAGACACTCAAGTTCAAAATGTTGACAATCAAGATGATTGTGTCTCAAATTCAATGTCACGACTGGTTCGTGACGATCGATCTCAAAGACGCATACTTTCAAATAGAGATCTTGCCACAACACAGAAGATTCCTGAGGTTCGCTTTCGGGGGCGAAGCTTACCAGTATCGGGTTCTTCCATTTGGCCTAGCCTTGTCACCCCGCACGTACACAAAATGCATGGATGCAGCTCTGGCTCCTCTGCGACTCCGGGGCATCCGCATTTTGAATTACATAGACGACTGGCTGATTTTAGCACAGTCTCGAGAGCTAGCACTTCAACATCGGGATGTCGTCCTAGCTCATCTCAAAGCTCTAGGGTTGAGACTCAACGTCAAAAAGAGCGTTCTTTCCCCTACACAAAATACAACGTATCTCGGGGTCATATGGGACTCGATCGAAATGCAGGCACAACTGTCTCCGGCACGTGTCGAGTCAGTACAAAACACCCTGAGGAGCATCAGGTTAGGCCAGAAAGTGACAAATCATTACTTTCAGAGAGTTCTAGGCTTCCACAGTGATACGTCTGGGCCTCCTGCATATGAGACCATTTCAGTTGTGGCTCAGAGCCGGGGGGTTTCATCCAAGGGCCAACCCCAAGAGGCATATAAGGGTGACGCGCCAGGGGCTTTGCACCCTTTCTATGTGGTTCAGACCTCGGTTTCTGACTTTAGGTCCCACTCTCGGTCCGTGTTGTCGTCGCAAGATGCTAACGACAGACGCATCCCTCACGGGTTGGGGTGCGGTCTTAAATGGCCGTCCAGCCCAAGGGATCTGGAGAGGTCATCTTCTCGATTGGCACATCAATTGCCTCGAGATGATGGCTGCATTTCGGGCCCTGAAATACTTCCTCCGGCAGTTGCGAGGCTACCATGTCCTAGTGCGACATGGTGGACAACACTTCAGTAGTCTCGTACAAAAATCACCAGGGCGGACTGCGGTCGCGCCACCTGAACAAATTGGCCCAGCAGATTCTGCCCTGGGCAGAGGGCAAATTTCTGTCCCTCAGAGCAATTCACATCCCGGGGCATATGAATGTGGGAGCAGACTTGCTGTCCAGACAAGCTCTGACAAACGGGGAATGGAAACTCCACCCCGAAGTAGTCAAACAAATCTGGGAAAGATTTTACGAAGCAGAGGTGGACCTCTTTGCTACACAGGAGACAGCACAATGTCCCCTCTACTTCTCTCTGACTCATCCAGCTCCCCTGGGTCTGGACGCGATAGCCCATACGTGGCCCAGACTGCGTCTTTACGCATTTCCTCCGACAGCTCTGCTCCCAGGAGTCCTGGCGAAGGTCCGTCAACAGGGGTCTCGCCTCTTATTGATAGCTCCCCATTGGCCAACCAGAATCTGGTTCTCGGACCTAGTATCCCTCCTAGACGGCTCTCCTTGGGCGATCCCAGTCAGGAGAGATCTTTTATCTCAGGCACAGGGGACAGTGTTGCATCCTCGTCCCGAGCTCTGGAACCTCCATGTCTGGCCCCTGAAGGGCACCAGCTGAGAGGCACTGGGCTCCCGCCTGATGTAGTAGAGACTATTCTAAGTGCTAGGGCTCCCTCCACTAGAAGGTGCTAAGCCCTTAGATGGAGCGTTTTTGATAGATGGTGCCTTGCGCACCATGCAGACCCAATTCACTGTCAGATAGTTTCAGTGTTGGAATTTCTGCAAGAGAAACTGTCCTCAGGGATAAGCCCTGGTACTCTCAGGGTTTACGTGGCCGCCATTTGGCCTGCCACGCCCTGATTGAAGGGGTTACTGTGGGAAAGCACCCTTTAGTTGTCCGCTTTATTCGAGGAGCGAGGCGACTGATGCCTCCTTCTAGAAGGACAGTCCCTCCATGGGACTTAGCGACAGTGCTCGAGGGTCTAGTTAGCGCCCCCTTCGAACCTATGGAATCAGCGCCTGTCAGGCTTCTGACCTTTAAAATGTTTTTTCTAATGGCAATCACCTCTCTTAAGAGAATCGGAGATTTTCAGGCGCTCTCGACCTCGCCGTCCTGTTTAAATTTTGCCCCTGGGATGGTTAAAGCTATTCTGCATCCTCACCCGAGTTATCTTCCTAAAGTTCCGTTCTCCACTGTGCATCTGGTTATTCTTGTTGCTTTTTGCCATCCGCCGTTCACGACGTCAGAGCAGGAACGATTACACCTACTGTGTCCAGTACGTGCTCTTCAGACTTACGTCCACCGCACAAGCCAGTGGTGTAAATCAGAGCAAATTTTTATATGCTATGGGGGCCGCAACAAAGGGGCGGCTGCTATCAAGCAAACAATGTCACACTGGGTGAGGGATGCTATTGCTCTGGCCTATGAGGCGCGCGGTCAAGCTTCACCTCTAGGAGTCAGAGCTCATTCCACAAGGGGGGTCTCTTCTTCTATGGCCTTAGCAAGAGGAGTCCCCTTGCAGCAAGTGTGTGATGCGGCGGGCTGGTCCTCTCGGCACACATTTGTTAGATTTTATAGTCTGGATGTCCATGCCACTCCCGGCTCACGTGTCCTGGAGTCTACATCCCAAAGTCGTGCCTGAGTCCTCCTCTCGGATTGTCCACACACGTCACACAACCTTGGGGGGTCCAGACACTTCCAGCACGGCGGCGTTGGTATTCTCGTTCCCATAGCGTTTGAAACGCAGCATCGAGTGTAGCTTTTGATAGGGAACGTCTCGGGTTACTTGGCTGTAATGGCTGAATGCCGCACTGTATGCGTGCCCGGAAGTCCTTTCAGACAAAGTTGGAACCTGATGACGCGTCCGCATTCACGCGTAATTATAACCGGCAGGTGTGGGTGTAATTAGCCACGTCACCTGCCGAGGTTATTTAAAGCCAAAATCATTTTTGCCGTGTTTGACACACGTGCTTCACAACCGGTCGAACAAAGACTGTTCTCCCATAGCTCGTTCCCGCTTTTTCAGGGAACAGGGTTACAGCCAAGTAACCCGAGACGTTTCCTTCTTTTAGTCTATTTGTAACTTTGATCTTTTGTGCATTTTTGCTAGCTTGCACAGAAATTGTTTCATGTCAGTATGGCTGTTTGGAACATGTTTCTTTCTATATTATTTTAAAATGATCAAATAAGAAATGGTCATTAATTTGAATTACTCATATAAAAAACATCAAAATACTATTCATGTACGAAAATTATGATGCATGTCTACATTATGATGCATGTTATGATTTTGTCTTCAGGCCACCCTGCTATATAACCTGCTGGGTACTAGAAATGTGTCCTCTGATGAATTTGTGCCTGACTGGACTTACAAAATCGCACCTCTTTTCACGCTCATTCCTATGATCTGCATTCCAGTGTTCGCCCTCATATCCATACGAAAGGTGAGAAACCCATCGATCCAAATAGTCAATAAGTCCGCCTGTCCTTCCTTCCTTCTGAATTTCCTATCAAACTTATTTTCTCAAATGTATTTCCTTCATTTAAGAATCAAAACATATTATAAAAAACACAATATACTCTCCTGATTTTTGTCATTACAATCGGAGAATATTAAACTTCTTACATCTCAAAATGTTAAGCTATATATATATATATGTGATTTGTTAAGCTCTTTTCAAAATGATCAATAGAGTTGAAAAGTTCTATGGCATGGAATTGTGCTATAGGATTCAGGTTTGAAACAACAATTGTGGTTTTACATCAGCAAATACTATTTACTCATTCTCATCGTCTTTGTGGGATTATGCGTTGTTATAACAGTAGTAATCAATTTAACATCAATTTAAAATCAAATTGATATAAATGGATATTTTAACAATATTGACTGTTTTCAAAGCCGTTGAACAGTTTTAAGATTTATGCATTTTCCGTGAATGTCCCATTAATGCATGTTGGTTTAACTTTTCCATCTTCTCAGGGTCGTGGCATCATCACTCCCTCTAGTGATCTAAAGCAGATCCGACCGAACAGTCCACGTCTTACAATTTTTAATCGGGTTATCATTAAACCACAATTATCCCCGATCAATCAGGAAGATGTAGAAGAAAAAACCACAGGAGACTTCACCAGTGGAGTTTGAGGATGCACCATTGTGCAGGAAATGTACTGTATGACTTTCTTTGTTTTTATATTAGATGTTATACATAGTAAAATGTGCATTTATTACATTTACAAATTTTATTTGTATTTTTTATACTTAACAGGCCCTTAAATGACTTTTATTGGGTCAGGTTTAGTTATTCATATAATATTATTTTTTACTTCAACTCAAATGCATCTGTAGACCATTTTACATCGTATTATTTTGTTTGTTATAGATTGGTATAAATGTTACGTAGGGCTTCACTCAAAGCTCAGCTGATTAGCAAATGATCATTCATTGACAATGTGTTATACTTGAAGTAAACATGAATTGACAATTTTGTATACATATTTTTATACATATTTCTACACAATATTCTCAGGATAACTGAAACTGGAGCTAAGTGAAATGAGGCAATTTATGTAATTAAATATATCACATTAAGATTATTTGAAACTGTGTGTTATTGAAAGCATTATAAAATTAAACAGCTTAAATAAACAAAACTTGAAAAGTATTGTGAAAAGATACTTGTTCTGAGGCTCAGTATTAAAAAAACTGGATACCAAAAATGTATTTACAGTCGTTCCAAAATAAATATATTTATGGAGTACCCTGCATTTTTCAACTAGTTTCATATATATTACCTATGTTTGAGATATTCTAAGTCATGTTAATTATTTTGTCATCTGTTTTTTTTGTGGTGCCTGGTACAGTGATATATTAGATGCAATCCTCTTTTAACTTCCTTCCTCTTGTATCATTCAAGCATGTTTGCATGCATACCTGGAAGGTAAATGTTTGTTTGTTTTATGTAGACAACTGTGCAAATGATTTCCCATATATGTTTCAAAAATATATTTTCTTTGTCATTATAGTGCTTTTTTTTCTCTTTGCTAGTTTACGCATTATTATTCACCTGATAATTCTGGTCCTGGATTGGTGGTAAAGCTAACCAGCTTTTCGTAAACAGTAATATAACAAACAAAGTTTTTCAATTGTAAACTCAGTCTCTCATCCATGTAATTTGCAGGGACATTCAATTACTGGGACATTTTTTGTCATGACCTTAGGGTCTGTTATTGACTGTCATAGCACAAGGGGTGGATTTAAGGGAGTGGTTTACTCCGAGAGGCCAATTAAAGAGTATCTCAAAGGGCGTTGGATGTTTCTTCTGAACCAATTACACTGTAAGGGGGTCTTATGAGGGTTAAACAGGCCTTCATGGCAATACTTTGAATTATAACCCAGAATAACACAAACGTGCCAGAGGCGAGATTTTGCAGTATTTATTGATAGAGTTAACCTGTAGATCACGGTTTAATGAGTTTCATTTGTGATCCTTTTAGGCCTTTGTTCAGAATATGCATATCCAAAACAACACCAACTACATACATACATGAGAATTATGTTGTGAATTGCCTTGTGTTGTTAAATGTGGTCCTATTTTGCTGCAAAATAGTTTTTTTCCCCAACAAAATCTAAGCTTGAACTGAAATTGAAATGGCAATTATATTATAGCATAATTATAAATGACATCAACATAACATCAACTCTTAGGGGTTACTGTTGGGAATTTGTTAAATCGTCTATCAAGGCGAACCTTTATTACACATGTAAGGCAACTTTGATATATACGTCAAATTCAATCTGGGACTCTTAAACCCCTCACCCATTATAAACTTATTTTAAAATGATTTAAAATGACCATCTATGAATATACTGTATAACAAAAAGTGACCAATGTATCTTCTTTGCTGCCTGATGATCACCTTGTGCCTAGAGTATGAAATTTTTCCTTGAAGGGGTCGTATGACTGCTAAAACGAATATTATCGTGTGTTTTTGATGTGATGTAATGCAATACAAGATTTAAGTTTCAAAAACACTGCATTTTCTACACACCGTGCATGTTTGTATCTCTTCTAGGCCCCGCCTCTCTGAAAAGCGCTGATTTTAATTTTAACAACTGATTTCTCTAAAACCCTGTAATCTGTACACCTAATAAAATTTATATGACCTACAGTAAGTGTTCAGTGAAGAGGGATTCAGTTTATTTAATGATACACTTGGGGGCACAATCCTCTTTCCACAAATGGGCAATTTTCTACAAGATACTTGAGCGGAAAATATGGCAAATAATTGGAATTAATGCGTCTCTTGGGAGGAACGCTTTGCTGAATGTGCAAAATTGCTGCTGTGACTATAGAAAAATCACAAAAATGTCCTTTTAGCATCTTGAACCATCCCCTTTGTCTCCCACATACTGTAATAAAGTGCAAATACACACATCCTTTCTTTCTCAAGAAGGCCCGCGATTAGATCTGTGTTCTTGTTTGGGCCTTTCCCTGTTAATGTGTTGTAGAAGAGACTTGGCTTTGAATAGAGCATGTAAGAGGGATCTTCCAATTTATACTGTAGTATGCTTCTAAAGGTCCAGACTATGACATTTAGCGGTGAGGTTGCGAATTGCAAACAAAAGCTCACCCCACCCACAATAGATGCTGCCTTCAAATTTGACATCTTGCACGGCTCCGCAAATCTACGAAAATGTTTTAGTGTTGACCTGTGTCTTCAAAAACTAGCTAGAAAAAAATCTTAATTTGCAACTGAACATTAAATGTGAAAATTGCTCATTATGTGGCTAAAAAGCTACTTCTTTAAATACCAATCACTTTTGAATATAAAGAAAATCACACATTTCCAAGAGGTGGTTTGTGGGTCAATCTGCTAAACTAGATATAAGCGAACTAGCAATATCATAAGCATGGTGGGTAGCGTTTACAAACTTTTATAATGTGCAAAGCAGCAAGTTAACTTTGTAATCCCTTTGTGTCGTCACCCTGGGCCGTACAGGTTCATTGTGAAAGTGTAATTAGCCTCTATTGATTTGAGGCCAGCATACAACGAATGATGAAGACCAACTCTGACAACTCCAATTCTGTTCCTGTCACTTAACGATTGCAGACAATGACAAACCTAATACAAATAACCTCTGCTTTTCTGATATTGTAAATGCATTAAAAATACAGTTTTCATAGGCTTATTGCTCCCGAGACAAATGAAACCATTTCCTTCATGCCCAGTTCTGAATGAATCAACTTTTTAATTGACATGGCCAAAGTTTTGGCTATGAATATTCAAGAAGGAATACATTAATGCAACCCCACTGATTGTCCTTGTCTTCATCAGAGTCCCACCTTTTGCGAGCCAGAAGGGACTTTTTAACCCCGCCCATTTTTATATGATACAGTCATTATCATAACTGCTGTGAAACCATGAAAATGTTTCAACAGACTTATTATAACTATAATTATTAACATCTTGCCATGAACTTGCCTTGACATGTTAAAATTCCCTAGTGAAGCTGACTTAAAATTTCAATACTGATAAAAATAATTTTTTATCAATACATGCTTTGTTCTAAACGAATGTATTCAGGACATGTAGCTCTTGTACAATGTTGTCAAGCATGCATTATTACATTTTCTTATTTTAGTGATTAAACTAAATGTTCATTAAGCCATTGACTTAATGAAGAAAATCTTAAAGTCTTTAAACAAAGGATTTTTTAGGATTTTTTCTTATTTTTTTCAATACCATTTGCCAAGCGAGTGATTGTTGAGAACTGTTCTCCACACAACATGTTCTTGGTTGGTATCCAAATGATTACTCATAGCAGAGGTGAGTCTGTGAAGTTGATATCTGCTACAATGAGAGCTGTCAAGTTCTCACAACAGGAGACGTGAAATTTCAAAATGTTTTTGGAACATTAGTATAACATGCTGCGAGAGATTCTAGTGAGGCTGTTGGATTAAACATTTAAGCAAATATAAATGTTGGACACTGGACTGACTCGGTTTACTGTAAGCTGCATACAGCATCACATGCAAATACCGTAATAAACCATTATAAATTATGTAACGTTATATTACATCATAATTTAAACAAAACAAACTTACAGTTTACATTTGCATTTGCATTGACACTTTTATCCAAACCGACTTACAAGTAGGAGAGCACATAAACATTTTTTCAACATGCTAAACAGTACCGTTAGTTTACAAGGCCATGCTACCTAAGGATTAAAGCTGGTGTAATTAGAAAAGAGAATCAACTGTCACAATTTTTTTTTTGGTTTGTCAAATAAATGTGGAACAGGTATGTTTTGAGATGTTTATTGAAAGTTGTGAAGGATGCTGCAGTTTGTGTGGAGGCTGGCAGTTGTTTCCACCAAAGGGGAACCGAATGAGTAAAGGTTTATGAAAGCGATTTGGTACCTCAACATGCCTTATATCCCAACATGCCTTAAAGAGCTTTTTGTGTACTTCAAATGGTATCAAAGAATACCTTTTGAAGAAAGAGTTCACATGGTTAATGTCTCCAATTTGATTATTGACCTTCAAACCTACTGGACTTCAGTAGACTTGCTTCCTTGAAACACTTTTGTACCACACCTTTTTCGCTGCCGGTCTCCAGGAATGGTGTGAGGACGTAGCTCCAATGACCGACTAACTGACTGCAAAATGACATACAAATCTGACTATATTTTCTAAGCAACAAACTTCCAATCAGTTCTCAAATGATGAAATCAAGTCCCATCCACATTTTTTTCATAAAAGCCGTTTTACTTAAATATACGTTGTGATACAAAAAAAGAAGAAAATCTCTGTGAATACACTTATTAAAGAGGATGTTTAGGACAATGTTAAGTTTCTCTGTTCAGGTGTGGAGGAACGTGATTGGCCCAGACTCTATATTAACTCTATTGAAGACCTTTGGGATGAATTATAAAGATGACTCAGAGCCTGACCTCAGTGACGCTCCTGTGTCTGAATGGAAGCAAATCCCTACAGCCAAGACCCAACAAAAGGATGAATAGAACTGAAGCTGCGACGAGTGAACATTCTTATTATCCATGCATGCTTTTGAAAGAAAATGTGACACATATAAGTAGTGCGTTCATACTGTGCTTGGTCATATAATATAAGAGTCTGGTAATTCCTGTATGATAGACTCTATCTTGGCCATGTACACTCTTAAAAAAAAGCTGCCTGCAATGTTTCTTCGATGCCATAGAAGAACCTCTTGGTAAAGAACTTTTCATAAAAGATTATTTGTGGTGATAAAAGAGATGGTTGGCATCGCTGTGAAGAACCTTTTAAGCGTCTTGTACCATATTCACTATTTATAAACTAACTTACTATTATAAAGTAATTTTGGCATGTCTTTAACACGCATCATTTTGAATGACACTATTCACACGTCAAAATGAAGTCAAATACTCCATGTAATGTCACCTCGCTAACTTTAAAAAAATATATAAAGTTTAGGTATAAACGTAGAGACAACTACTGAGAAATTCATGCATTTGGAGTCATTTCTGGAGACGTCATGCCGTCTGTATTTTAGGCAGCGTGCCTGCTTCATTTTTAAATTGTAACAAGCCCCTTCAGTGGAACGGAGAGCTCTTCTAAAGGGTACATCCCATGGCAACCAAACTGGCATAGAATGGTTACACACACAACCATATCCTGCCACACACCCAATACACACAAACAGAATGCACACTCTCAATACTGGGGCACTGCGATCGACTCATGTTTGGTAGCCTCAGGCTTTCAATGTGGTAAAGAGATAATTCTGTCAAACTACAGGTCGAAGTTTATTAACTGCAGCTCAATACCAGCCACCGGCTCAGCAAGGCATCAGGGGCCCCTCCAGATACAAAGAGAAAAAAAGGGAAAATCTTTGCCATTGCCGGGACCTTGGGTCAGTTTCTTTTGGTTTTGTTGTGAATGAAGGCACAGGGTGACTAGCACAGACTAGTCATTTAGATATATTCTGGATTCATGAGTATAACCTTCAATTTACCTGCCTGCACAAGATCCAGGGGATCTAATTTCTCAAAGGTATAGTTTTATATTTATATATTTATTTATGATTTTTAATGCAATAGCTGTCATAAGAATTTAATAAGCTAGGAGCCAAACATTTAAAGGATTTAGGACTTGAGCCTGAGTTTTTGCTGCACATAAAAGCGGAAGGTAGAAGAAACACTGGAGATATTTCAAATACTCATATAAAAAATACAAAAATCTAGGAATCTAAAGCAACTCTACTTTGAATTTCATACTGCAAATTACAGCTGTTTGATGACAATGTCGTTCTCTGAACGACTGTTTGCGAAAGGGAGACTTTCATGCATTAGGTTTACGGCATATGTTAAGACAGAAACAAACTTCATAAACATCCATTCAACCAGTGACACTTAAAAGTAAAACTTTAAAGTATTTTTTTATTCATAAAGCTTTTTTGGATTAAATTCAAAATCCTGTTTCTTTTTGCATTTCTGAACAAGCTGAGCTTTTGGCTAAACCAGAACCGGATGCTTTGTCCTAAGAAAACAGTGCTGGACTGATTTGGATTATTGTCAGACTGTTGTGTGACAGTGTTCACATAATGGGAAAGACCGGTAAGAGCACGGTGGACCTCAACTCTCCTTCGGATGTGAAGCAGGCAGTCCCATTTGAAGACCTAGATCTAAACAATGTTTCTGTGGAGACGGAGAAGGATGACAAACTACCAGACAGAGGATCATGGAAGGGCAAATTTGACTTCCTGTTGTCCTGCGTTGGATATGCTATTGGATTAGGAAACGTGTGGAGGTTCCCATATTTGTGTGGAAAGAATGGTGGAGGTAAGAGACAGATTTCAAGAAGCTTCGATCATTGTTATATTTATAAAACCACTCTGGCAGGGCATTGATCAGCGAAATAACATTCAAGGGATTAAGGTTTGAGGAATATCTTTTAATTTGCACAGATTTGCTTGACCCATTATCCAAATGAAAATCTCATGGTAATTTGTAACTATTTTACCATGTGGCTGATTTGTATTAATTGTGTATCTCATGCATTGTTTTGGCACAATCGGCTTTTGCCCCAGTAATGGTTAGGTTTAGGTGATGACCTTTTTCTAATAATCGTACATTCATATCATTCACATTAAGATTATACTTCATACGAAACTGCTACCTTTTACAAAATGTAGCGTCCCTTTGAGATCAGGTTGTGTTTCCCCTTTTAGAAATTGCTTCACCAGTTTGACATCACCAGTTTGACGTTCAATACTAATAGTCATTATATGAATTGATAACATTCAGAAAGTTAAGAAATGTAATCTTCAGAATCGGAATCAATAGCAGCTATAAATATCGGCTACTAGTATGGGTGGAGAAATGTAGTATCTGTGACTCGCAAATACTTTAGGAGTTGGCTTACCAACATCTTACATCAACTCAAACCCTAAAATCACAGCCGCCAAGGCTAATTTAGCTAAAAATGCTAGTTTCACGAGGTGGCAAAGCAAAGACAAATGGTTCCCCTAACCCCGCACCTAACGTCACATGGGAAAAGTCATATCATAAGAAAACATACGGATTTCGTAGGAAATTGGAATTCCCACGAATGATGCATCTCGTGAAATAGTTATGAATTCCCATCAGATTGCGTTGATATATACAGAATTTATACATATGTAAGATATTGCGTATTAAAGTACTTTTGATGGAAAGTCGTGCTGGGTGACACACAAAAAATGAGTGTTGACTGACGCGAAAAAAGGTGGAAATTCATGGTTGATTAACACAAATTAATAGATTACGGTTCGTGACAATTTCTCGAATTCCTGTGAGACTGTGTTGAATACATATGGAAACTTTTGCACAGAGCACTTTCTCACACTTTTTATATAGCCCTATAACTTCTGACAAAAACAATATCATATGGGCCCTTCAATCCTGTTCCTGGAGGGTCATTGTCTCGCCAAGTTTAGCTACCGCTTAGCCTATTTTTAAGCAAAACCTTGTGGTGTGTTTGATCAATAGCAGTAAAATGACCTGCTAGTAGAAAAACTGGACACCCCATCTGATGTTTAACCTTATTGACCTGTCGGGCACAAAAATATTTTGTGTTCAAATGCCGTATTCAAAAAAGGATTATATCTACTTGCATTACTTTGTACTTTTTAGGAGCATTTCTGATTCCTTACTTCACCACTCTGGTGTTTGCTGGCATTCCATTGTTTCTGCTGGAGACGGCATTAGGACAGTACACTTCGGTAGGGGGGTTAGGGGTATGGAAGTTAATACCTATGATGAAAGGTGAGTAATCTGTGCACACACACACTGGTATAGCTGATTATGTTTTTTGTCTAGTTTTTATTTCATTTTGAAGGTGCACTATATACTAACTCATTGGACCCTGAAATAAAAATGTGAAGAAAAATGTATTTATTTTCTAATCTTTGAAAAAGCATTTTACATCAGAAGTAAGAAAGTCTGACCAGAAATCTGTAGGAAAATATTTTTCCTCCCAGTTTTGATAAATCCCTATGGGATCTGAGCGATCGTAAGCAGACATGCCCTTTCTGAAATTATTGTGTTGTGACTTTTGATGTAATGAAACACATGTTTTGCATTTTATGGTTTCATTCTTAAACTCTTTTGTCAGGTGTCGGTCTGGCTTCTGTGGTTTTGTCTTTCTGGCTGAACATCTACTACATCGTCATTATCGCCTGGGCTTTATATTACCTCTTCAGCTCATTCAAAGCTGTGAGTGTCCGTCAAAATCCCAAATCCCTGTCGCCTTCCATTCTTTTCCTAAAACACCTTACCTTTCCTCTAACATCTGTTCATCTTTAACAATGACTTATTCAGTCACCATCTGCACGTTATGGGTGTACAGATTAATTTCAGTCAACATGGAAACCTGCAGCAGAATTGAACATAGCAATAACAGACAGGTACATTTTCTGTTTTCATGGTATAAAGCATTCAATCTTAAAGAACCCATTTTTATGCTTTTTTAGAGCCTTTGATTATGTTTTTTGGATGTTTAACAATGGATGTTCATGATTCTAATTTCAAAAAACTTTTTATATTTCACATATTTCAACTCTATTGTTATCTCTCTTCTCACAAAACGACTGGATTTCTTCCGGTCTATACAAAGTCCCTCCTTCTGAAACGCTCTGATTGGTAAAGCTAACCAGGTCTGTTGTGATTGGTTCCCCGTTTAGAGTGTGTGAAGATGTCCCACCCATACCATCTCAGTGAGCTTCTGCTTCTCAGGGGCTGTGATTGGTCGGTCCCCCTCTCAGTGCACGTGTATTCATAAACTTTGGGTTTAAGCAATAAACAGTAACGCGTCAACTTCACTTCATCAGTTAAACACATGTGGATCACTCAAAGTGTAACGGTGGTCAACTGGTGCATGTGCAAACATCATTCTTTGTTAGAGATCAGATTCCCCTACTATGGTGAGGGAAATGACACCAGACCAAATGGCGTCAGACCGGTTATATTAAATAAAACTAATAACAGAAGCGTTTTGCCTTTTTATATTGGACCTGAGTTGGATAGTAAAACAAGCAGATTGACCAGTAGACATGCAAGCAGGACTTCAAAGGAGGTTTCATAGAAGTGTTTTAGAGGTAGGCTATGGGCACAAACAAACACACAAACAATATCAGTGTATTACACAGAACAGCTTACACAGCCGACGTTAAAGTCATGGAAGCTGTTATTTGACCGTTGGTTATCTTAGAATGTGTGTAGCTGAATTCCTAGTACCAGCTGTAGGACTGTAATGAAAGTAAAGTAGTAAAGCGTATGAATCTGTCAAAAGTTAACGATCTCTGATAAACGATATACTCCAGCGGCTCAGCCTCTCCTCTAAGGAAGACCTCGCCCCATTTTTGGCGTATTTCTTTGGGCGGAGGTTACCGGGAAGTAGAGGGTTGCTGTAGTCCTTGAAATGCGAATTCTGTTTAAGACAATATCTGGCTTGGCACTGAACTTTGAGCTTTATCATTTTGCAGTTATTATTTATGCTCTAACAGCCACATTACACACTAACTAAAGGTTGAAAAAATGGAATCGCAGGGAGTGTGGCCTTTAGATAGCCAGATGGCACATCACAATAGGGTGGTGGGATTTTTCCTGTGGTGTCCATTTCTGCAGCAATGATTCATACCCATTGAAACAGGTACATCCCAACTTAGATTCTCAGGTCTAGTGGATTATATTATACTTTATTTAATGTCAAAGTTATTGTAGATAAAAATATGTTTTGAAAATGTGACAAAATGCTTAATAACTGGTTGTCAATTTAATTTGCGTGGGGACAGGAGGTGCTTTAACTGGGCTTTAATTCATTGAAAATAATTTTAGAGTAAGTAACCCACAGCATTTTCCATTGCACTGTGGGTCAATTATAATTATACACTACATTAATTTTTACCATCCGTGTCTTTATTTGGCCCAGTGAGTACAGCTTCATTTGGCTTGAGCTTTTCAAAAAAATGTTTCAAAGTCTGCTCAGAATTGCTTCTCTTTTTTCAAAGTCTCTCTTCGTTCCTCTTTCTCTCCATCTCTCTCCGCCCCTTGAGCCCCTTAAGCTCTTTGTGGGTCTGTCTTTTGGTCTAGAGAGTGTTTTAAAAGACTCCACAGAACACTGCAGAATGAAGTGCAGTTTCTGCACACTGTGCCATGGGAATAAAAGCTCTCCTGTTAAAAGCAGTGCAAAAAGAAGTCTTGAAAATTAGCCTTTGTTTCTTGGAGACATTGTGCTGCCTTTTCATTTTTTGATGTGAAATCCATTCACCATTCATTGCTTTACTCATTTCGGTTTGTTGTGTTAAATTGTATTGTTCAAGACACACTTTCTCTCCGTCACTCTATCTCGCTCTCTCCTTTCTATCTTGTAGGAGTTGCCATGGCAAACTTGTGATAACCCTTGGAACACTGAGCGCTGCTTTTCCAACTACAGTCTTCTGGACACCACCAACCTGACCAGTGCAGTAAATGAGTTTTGGGAGTGAGTAATAAAATGTTAATTTAATTTAATTTTTGTGAAGATAAACCTGTTTGATATCAGTTTCATTGATATCTTCTAAGTGAGTCAAATCCAATTTGGGCCATGTGCCGATCATGTTCTGTTTGTTCTCTACTACAAATAAAATGGACCAAAAGGTAGCCATAGGTAACCATGAAACATAATGTGTGTTATCATTTAATCAGTCGCATGTCACTCATGATCTGACTGAAATGAACAGTAAAAAAAAGTAATTTACAGTATTTGACCTCCTGGCTTGTAGAAGTTCTGGATGACCAGTAAATTAAACATTTTGAAGCCAAATTGAAAAAGACGATTACAAACCCTAAATTTTACCAACAGTAATAAATCTTTGTTTCCTATATAGGAGAAACATGCATCAGATAACAAATGGTTTGGAGGAACCGGGGGAATTGCGCTGGCCATTGGTCGGAACGCTGGCATTGTCCTGGATTCTTGTATATTTCTCAATCTGGAAAGGGGTAGAGTGGACCGGGAAGGTGAGTGCCTACATCATTTATTCATTCTTATTATTTCTCTTTTTTATGCAGCTCTACACCTGTCTGTTTACTTTTCCTTTTGATTTATTTACATCCTTACTTATGGTTTATCCACTTAAATGTAAATATTATGTAACAGGCACTTTCAACCAGCATCTGCCCATTAATATATATGTTTTGTATTGTGAAATAAAGTTCAACCAGAATGAACATACATGTCATGCTCACCTCAGTCCCCTGTAAATACCTATATCTTACAATTAAAATATGAAACATTGAATGCTTCTTATTTGTATTGTCTATTATCACAGAAAAATAGTGCATGTATTGAACTTTGGATATACAGTATCACCAGAATTGTTTTGCAAAACCAACATTTTTTGCTTCGTGGTTTAGCCAATAGGAAAATAGCGACACTTCACTTCGCACTATGAAGACATTAGGCAACAGCCATGTCTTGACACTGATGTTTAATCAATATAAATAGTTTTTCCTATAAGGAGAAAGAAAAATTGCCCTGTTCAATTTCCCGTTTTCTGAGGATAATTGAATCCACCGCACTGAGGGAAATACATTTTCCAGCAGTCTATGGCCTTGATGGACACCACTTATTACGGACAATAATTATCCTACACAGCACATATCATGTTCTCAATTATGTAGTAGTTTATGCAGCGTTAAAACGATTCTTTCTTCATTTGTCTTTCATGTTCCCCAGGTGGTGTATTTCTCTGCTACTTATCCTTATTTCATGCTCTTCATTCTGTTCTTCCGCGGAGTCACTCTTCCTGGGGCTAAAGATGGCATCCTGTTCTACATCACCCCTGACTTTAATAAGCTTTTAAAATCAGAGGTAGACTACATAAATTCGGTATCAATGCAGCAAGTGTAGGCAAATAACTTTTTAGTTAACTCTAACAAAACTATGTATTCTTTTTTTCTTTCTCAGGTGTGGTTGGATGCAGCCACGCAGATTTTCTTTTCATATGGTCTAGGTTTAGGGTCTCTTATTGCTCTGGGCAGCTACAACCCCTACAACAATAACGTTTATAAGTGAGAACTATTTGATTCTCTTCAAAGTCACAGAAAAACTGTATAAGATGATGCTGCAGAGGGGTATATTATTCATGATACAAAAAGTCCAGCACAAAAACGCATTCAGCTAACTTATGCATATTTTTTCATTTTTTCATATGCATTTATCTAAAACCTTATATTTTGTATACAGTAGTTATCTGTTATCTGTTTTGATGTGATTCTCGTTTATTTTGTAGAGATTCTATCATTGTGTGCTGTATAAATTCCTGCACCAGCATGTTTGCTGGGATCGTCATATTTTCCATTGTGGGCTTCATGTCGTACATCACAAAGAGACCCATTGAAGAACTGGCTGCCTCAGGTCATTACATCAATATTGTCAGTTGTTGTAAAACCATGAATGTAAATTTAAGTTAACGGATGCCTGAGAATGTTTATGGTTTAAATGTAGGTCCAGGTTTGGCGTTTTTAGCCTATCCGCAGGCTGTTACCCAACTTCCCATGTCTTCACTCTGGGCTATACTCTTTTTTTCAATGCTCATGATGCTTGGGCTGGACAGTCAGGTACTTAACCGAAAGACACACACACATTCAATTATGAGGGAAACCAGTTGGAAATTTAATTCAAGAATCTACTCTGTGAATCATATGTGAATATCTCTCTGTCAGTTCTGTACAGTTGAGGGGTTCATAACCGCTCTGATGGATGAATATCCCACAGTCCTGAGGAAGAGAAAGAAACTCTTTATCCTTATTGTTTGTTTAATATCCTTCATTATCGGCTTCTCCAACATAACACAGGTAAAAATCAACCGTCTGAAGATGTCATCTTCACTCTTTCAATGTAACTCACTGTGCATGTGTTCTTCTTCAGGGTGGCTTGTACGTGTTCAAATTGTTTGACTACTACTCAGCAAGTGGAATGTGTCTCCTGTTCCTGGTTTTCTTTGAGACAATCTCAATTTCCTGGTTTTATGGTATATTTCCTTGTACAATTTGAAACTTTCTCTGCATTCTCTGTTCGCAAAACGTGTTTTTCTGTATCTTTGGTGTGTTATAAGTTCCCCATGCATGCATTAGACACGAAAAATTAGAAAAATTAAAGTGTCGGAACAAAAGATGCAAATGCTCACCCAGACCTGCCTGATACGCCTCGTGTAACTACACCCATAAAAATCTTTGTCAGTTCGTGGTATGATTTGACTAAGACCGCCCAAATGTATATGCAAGTAAGGTTGGTGACCTGTCAGTACGATTGCTTTGGAACCTAATGTTCTTTTTAAGTGTAAATATATCATAAATATATCATAAATCCAAGTCAGGTTTCATTGTAGTTCAACTATGAGCAGGATATCAGGGAGCAAAAAGGCAGTATTGTAGTCGATACAAGCTCACACTCATGCAAGTCTGGATATGTTGAGTCCAAGTCCGAGTCTACAAAGCTGGGTCTGAAACAAAACCTAAAGAAATGTTCGAAGGCCAACATGTTAAACAAATACCATACTGCGTATATCAGTGAATTATATTTAATATTATTATTTATCTCAGACCTAACCTTATGTGGACTCAGACTTGACTTGGACTCAACATACTGGGACTAGATTGAGCTGGCCTTGAACTACAACACTGCTTTATAATCTCAATTGGATTGAATTATACAGCACAATAACCACAAAGACATACGTTATGGTTTATTCCAAAGAAAGAAAGAAAGAATGAAAGAATGAAAGAATTAAAGAAAGAAGCAAAAAAGAAAGAAACTTCCATTATCTCTACTTATCTAAACCTGCATTTTTAGTGCAGCACAACAAAACAAAGAATGTTCTGACTGTGTTGATGTGAAAAAGTAAATACAAATACATAACAATACAATTAAAGCCATTATAATAATATTTAAACAAAAGTCATACAGTATACAAGGGCATTGTTCATTATAATGTGAGGACAAACTACAAAGTTATTAGTCTCTGAAAATATTCCCCTCTGCTGTAGCTCTCAATTAAGATCCCAACTTAAATCGTCTATCATTGTAGAAATAGATTTTGTGATAAATCTAAATGTTGTATCTTTTCTTTCTCTCTGTAGGGGCAGATAAATTCTATGGAAATATAGAAGACATGATTGGTTATCGGCCTTGTGGCTTTTGGAAACTCTGCTGGGTTTACTTTACCCCAATAATCTGCTTGGTGAGTACTTCGCTCACAAACAATGTCTAACAAAAATTCACAAAAAAGGCCTCTTTTTAAATTTGTGTTACATTGAACTATAAGATAAATTTAGTGGTTAATTACAGTATAACTAAACACCCTCACGTGCTTATAAAAACCCTTGCTTTTCTGTTTTCAGGGTGTATTCACGTTCAGCGCCATTGAAATGACTCCTTTGACGCTGGGGAAGTATGTGTACCCTGCTTGGGGTCAGGGCATTGGGTGGCTCATGTCAATGTCCTCTATGATTCTTGTACCTGGATATGTCATCTATATTTTCTTCACCACCAAAGGCAGCATCAAGCAGGCAAGACCTTTTGAAATATTTTTCTTTTTATACATGCTGTAACCTTGTTGCCCAAATCTTGGAGAAGGATCTAAGTGCAGATAAAAGTCTTTAATAAATCCAACCATGAACAAGTATCCATTACATGAAACAAGAACCAGAAACACGAGAAGGCAACCAATATTAGTTACAATAGCTAACAACTTAACGCATGAAACACCGTTGTATAAACCACACAACGACTCAGCACTACATCTGATGACTATGAAACAATAAACCAATCAGAACTAGACACATCAGACGAGGGAATCAAGGAAAACAAGATATCATGAAAGAACTTAAATAACCATGGTACAAAAACACAAACCAAAACCCGTGAAACATGCATTGAACACACATCTTTAACGTAGTCTTTATGTTTGGATTTGGGTTTTTTAATGCATTTAGTTTAACCAATTCAACCAACCAATATCTCCAGAATCAAATTTCCGTCCATCCTTCATTTCTCCCTTCAATAAACTTAGAAACTCTTTGAATACATAAATTAGAATCAGAGATTATTCAATAACATATTAATTCAAATGTTAAAAAAATGTATACCAAGTTATGTTTATGTGAAGTTATCAAAAGAGTATTGATTTACGTCTGTCTTTCTCAGCGTTGGCACAAAATGACCAGACCTACTGAGGTCGAAACCCCAGACATCAATGATCTCACGCAACAACCCCTACAGACAGGAAGTATGAATGAAGCCTCTGTCTGATATAATTTCCTGTTTCCCGTACAATGGGCAGGAAAGACAGTGACCTGTGGCGAAATCAGTATTCCGTTCCATCTGACTGTTCTTGTTGGAAACCACTTGCTTGTCACTGTTATCCAGGGTTAAGTCTACATCCCTCTTTAAAGTTGGCTTGGGCCTCTCATAATGTGTATTCCTGGAGAACAGGATTTCATTCACCGTCAGCCAGTTGATAGGCTATCATAACCAATAGTAACTGTTGAATTCGCTTGTATTTTTTTTACCTCTCATGGGGCATGTTTATATTAATCTGTTTCAGCATATTGTCGCAGTCCTCGGAAACCTCAGATGTCCAAATTCGCTGTTTTTCAGGAAATAGAAAAAACTTTTGAAATGATTAAATACTGTGCGGTCAAAGTTGACAGCACTTTTTATTAAATGTTGTAATTGGTTATTGTCTTATTAGGTATTTGCAAAATCCAGTGACAAACATAAAGGGTGACTAATAATGATGATTTACAGCAAAAATAACCCCCCATAAAATATGGACATTCAAGGTTTCAGAATGACAGCAGTGAAGTAGTACAATGGTAAAGCCATGTCATGTCACAAAATAGAACTTAGCAACAGGAATTGCATTACTGTTTTTGAAGGAATGCAATAGTTGGGGACTTAAAAATACAAAACAATTTTAATAAACACGGTGCATACTGCTTAACAAAAGGGTCTTTTATTTCATCTTGATATGTGCATTATTGCATATCTATAAGGGAAGTTGTATATTTTTGCTCCTGTGGTCAGTCTTCACCATTGTAACCACACGTTACATTCATGTAACAGTGTAATTTTAGTCATTTGAAATGAATGTACTTAATATGTAAATATTCTGAAGATCTAGTTGTAAATAGATCATGTTGGCATTCATTTTACATGTCATATGTGTAACATACACTGTAATACACTATTCAATATATATTTAGAAAAGGCTCTCTGGGTTCAAACAAAAATGGCTTTGGAAGCTAGATGTGACATGTAGTACCTTATAAAACATGATTTCCTAATCAAAAAAACCTTTTTACAGAAATTGGCCTTTCCACACTGAAAGAGACAATGCTGTGCAACACATGATATACAACATATATGATGTTAATCATCATGTGTATATGTGGGCCCTGACCTTTCTTTATGGGTGGGGCTTTTAGGACTCAAAACAGAAATCTAGCATGTTGATTACAAAATGTTAAATATTGTGTCTGCTTTGTCCATATCTATAAAAACTGTTACCAAAGCTAAAAAATTGTATTATTGTATTAATTGAATTATTTCTTTTTATTCCTAATAGATACATGTTGGTTGGTTTCAAATTTTAATAATTGTAAAGAATCTGATCAAAGAATAGTCATGTATTCCCTATTGGAACCAATGAATGTGTTTTAGTAGAACCATGCTTCTAGTAAAAGAGTTTAATGGTAACCATGGCTGAAATGCTAACAGACATCTCTCCAGGTATTATAGACCGCCTTGGTTAGGTCCTTCAACTTGAAACAGCTTTTGTGGGCCCGAAGGGGGATCTTACTTGCAAGGGCCCCCTGGTGGTCCCGGGCCTTAACTCGAACGATGTACATTCACATTACAGTAGATGGATTTTACCATGTAACTTAATGTCAGAAGAGCATGTGATGCAAAAATGTCAACAATTGTATATCAAGAATTTCATTAGAGGAACTATGACCTTACCTCAACCTCGCCATTGACAAACAGTAAAAATCCAACAGCCTTGGAAATACCACAGTAAATCTGAACTATATAACAAGTGGTTAGAAGATGTGGGAAATCTTGGTTGTCCATTACTTTGGATTAAACTTGCAAAAGGCTATACTGTACCACTTGGTCCTAGTGATGTAGACCCCTCATGTACCACTGGATTGTAATAGAAAGACTAAGTTTCACTAATATTTCGATGGTGTTAATTTACCAAAGAGACAAATGGACAAAACGTTTATGAAGCTAACATATTCTTAACAATGTGTCTTTAAAATATCTTTTACCATCCAGTCTTATTAAAAAAATTCTACTTTGAGGTTTTGCAATCATAGTTAAGTTGTTAAATTTGGTGGGAATTAAATGAATCCTATAATTTTTTTTTAGTGCGTTTGGAACAAAGAGCAAATGAAGCCAATCAGGCACACAATTGATGATTGATGAACATTAATAAATGCTGTATAAATGCTGTATTGTTATTGGTAAGGAATTGGTTAACGCTAACATATACCACCTTTTTGTAAAACGTCCCGGAAGTATTCAGTGAACATGCCTGTCAAGCTCCCAAAAAAGATATATAAAAAGGTATAATAAAATGTATCCACACTAAAAAGTCAGGGCTCTAAAAGTCAAGTTTTCTAAACCATACCAATTATATTTGAGAAATAGACTAAATGTAAAGTAGTATTGTTGCAAATACAACCCAGTCACACAAAGAACAAATGACATGTAATGTTAAAATGTTGCTTTTTGTATCACAGCATGTATCACAGCAGTTTCAAAGTTTGTCAGATTAATAACAAATCTTTTTATATTTAAAAACCCTGTGTCTATATATTTTCGGCATTTCGCAAAAAAAATGTACATTTCCAATGAGAACAGTTTGTGAAAATGTTATACAAGTCGCACTTTTTTTTTTATTATGACATTTATGGGTAATGTGTTTTCTTACATGTGAAAGGAAAAAGAGAATGGCGCATCTGCTAATGAAAGAAACGGGTGGCTCATTTATTTCGGGGGATTTCATGATGTTCAACTGACAAGCCAAGGCATGATGAATCTGGTTGTGTAAAGGTAATGAAGAGATTTGTGTATTCGCTACACCAAAAACAACCAGTGTATTTCATCTCGAAACATTATCATACATGAGAAAACGACACAGTGAGTAGACGAAGAGAAGATCAGATCGGGAGCTTCAAAGAGCAGCAATATAATTATGAACCAAACATCCTATCATATATGAAAACAGAGAAAAGTAGACACACAGCTATATATGACACACCAATGGTTTTTACTATTAATGCAGCCTAATAAAGCTTAAAGTCAACATGAAATCAAATTATGAATTCTAGACTTACTGTGCCTGTGAAATGTATTTTCTTCTTGTCGTCACTTAAGCTACGTGGACTGCTGGTATATGTTAGCAACAGGTTCAAAATAGCTATTTTTGCATTGCTTTAAGCTTATAATGTGACATACAGTATTTTAAAATTGTGTCAATAGCTAAAACGGCAATTAAAAGTTGGCTAACGTCAATGTAATAACTCTGATAATTGCAAATAATAACCGGTTTAAAAACGAAAAAATACTACCGAATTGTTCGTCAGAAGTGGGGGCGATGGTATGCCCATGTTTAAACATCCTATGAAGGCCCGTTCAACTTTAAAAGAAAACATATATATTCTATCCCTCGTCTATAACATGTCACATTACTTAAGTGAAATAAATCCTCAATGCCATTTCATGTTGACTTTAAAGGTTGTGTGGATGACAAGAAATGGCTGCAGCTGCTGATTAATATGCTGATATATGATAGCTACATACAAGCAAATCAATAAAAAAACAAAGCTATTCATTAGATTTTCAATTCAGCTGAATACGTATGATCAAACCAGACAAACATTCAGGTTAAAGTGTATTGTGCCAACGATGTGCATCTCGTTTGATATTTCAAGTGTCACTTGGCTCGCAAATAAGTTCAAAGTTTTAGCTGTCAAACGGCAGAATAGTTCGATAGTGCTGAAAGTTTGTCTTTTGGGGCGTTCTACATAGTTATGAGTGCTGTTCAAGGTAGACGTTACATTTTCAGAGTCAGGTGACGATAGTGGTGCAATATTCAGCCATCATTTCATCAACTCTTAAAATGTCAGATTAGCATACATTGTCCAAAGATAGTTGCTGGGATCAAATGCTCTCTTCAGAGGGGCCTTATATGTTCCAGGTTGCTACATAAAGTTCAAGTACAAGCATTAATATGTCTCAGTCTTCTTTCAGGTAGTCCCTGAAATTCCTGAGCGTGAGAACAATAGCCGTTGCAAACAGCGTTTACTGGCTCTTTTTTTAGCATTGAGCAATAATACGTTGCCATAAAACTGAAGGCCCTTTCAGATGACTTGAATCAGAACTTTAACCGATGTTCAATGCAAGCATTAAACACCATGGACAGAGTCATAAAATGGTGACTTGAAGTGGATGTTTTTAGGTAGTAAGAAATCTGGTGTACATGGTAAACGGCCAAAGCAAACATATAACGTTAGCAAAATATGTTAGCTTTAAACAGATACAGCAATTTTGCTCTGAATTTTATATGAGATTGTGTTGTACAACTTGATGTATCCACATACAAACTGAATGCATTTTCCTTGACACCACTCGTATAATGTAATGGAGTTAAAGCACAATGAGTTTACCTTAAAATGTTGCGTTATAACATTTTCATTTATTTGTTCCATAGAACATAATGCATGGGAAAATAGTGCCCCAAGTCACGTGAAAGGCCCCCTAGTTTTCTTCTCTAAATTACACACATATATAAGTTAAAGGAGTAAGACATTTTCAAAGACAGGTGATAAAGAAGTAATTCACATTTCACAGGAATACAACATTGGCCACATAAGAAATGGAGGAAGAAACCGTTTTTAAGCTTAATATCTATGAACGTGTACCTTAGAGGGACTCTAAATGATCGCTGTTATCAGCACAAATGCTTGCTCTAGCCCTAAGCGTTCAACAGTGCAAAAGTCCGTGGTGGAGGGTGTCCTCATTATGGCACATACAGTATCATTTCTCAGTCAAGTGCGTATGTACGCTCACACATACACACACACACACACACATTCACACAGTAGATCTATCAGTAAGATAATAAAAGCTAAAAGGATGATATGACATACCAGCTCCGACACAAATGCAGTGAAATTGAAATATTTTGGGGTGTCACATTTTCCGTGAAATAATTTTGTCTATAAGAAAACGCACCAGAGAAACCCTTTCCAGGACTCAACAATACAATTTCTTCAGAAAGGCTTCAGAAAGACAGTAACCGTTATATAAACCTGTTAAAACTACATAACCTTGAAAATACACAGTAATGAATTCAATCTTATTGGTTGTTTCACATATCTGCAAAGTCAGTTAAGTACCTATTATTATATCTTCTGCTTTAATGTGTTACCTTAAATATAGTGTATGCATATAGATAGCATTTTTTCAATATATTTCCTTCATGTATATATATACACATATAGATAAATATGGTCAAAAGTACCCCAGAGTGTTTTTTAGTTCTTAGTTTTTTTATTAAAACTATGTTGGGTTTAACTCTCTATATTAGGCTACGAGAGCCACTTGCGGTCCTCTGCAGTGCAAGACGGGGATCTGGGGGTATGTATTGATGGGGGTGGTTATATGGGGGTGGTGGTGGAGGTAGAGGGGGCTGTGAACCGTCTTTCCCCCCCTGGTTGCTTCCCCCGTCAGGAGAATGCACCGGCGTGGACACCGCAGACTGGATGAGCTGGTGATGAGTGGGGCTCTGGCTGAGGAACGCCTCCATCCGTCCGTGACCGCCTTTGTCCAAGACGATGACCTTGACGATTTGCTGGCACTGGATAAGCGTGTCGGGTCGTATCTCGGCCAGGGCCACGGGCTGGTGAGAGTGCACGGGTGAGGGACTGGCACATTGCAACGGAGGCTGCTGGAAAAGCTCTGTCTGATGGTTGAGAAGGGCGGCGCTCTCAGGGCTCGGCGGCGCCGCATTGAGCTGGTACGTCTGAAGCCTGTTGTGAATTGACACCTAGTTTAGAAAACAGTCAGAGATAGCATCATACGTTATAAGACTGTCCTCCTTCTACCGACGTCAGCCCTCCGGTGAACACACATCACAATAGACATGCGCAAGGTGTTGGGTGTGGACTTGGTGTTTTACGATTGGGGCAGAGGGCAGGAAGTGGAGGGGTTTCGGGACTGTGTGTTTGCGTCTCTAAGGTGTGTGGTTGTTATGAAGAGGACACTGAGGGTCTCTGTGTCTCCCTTGGAAACCACTGTTGCATTATAGGAGAAGAGAACCATTCAGGGAGGAAGGGAGGAGGGGGTATAGAAGGAGGTTGAACAATGGGGAATGGCGTAGTTGGACATCTACAGACGACACCCATTGGAACGCATGCCACCACTATAACTTCAGCTCATACTTATGGTTATATGAACAGTCCTAAGTATTAAACTATGGGACGCAACTGACATAAATGATGCTTCAAATTTTGTTATGTCACAGGGGTGAAAGCAGATCATACCAATCTACTTGACTTAACCACTTAATTACGAATTGCCATGATATTGTGCTGGCACTTTATATTACTGTTACAAACAACTCTTGCTTACTCTCCACTAGCCTTCTTGTAGCCTCCTATTGTGACACTTCTCAGAACTTTCCCGGCCTCTGGGACTGATGACTTGGCTGAGTAATTGAACTGAAGTTCGCAGTTCAGAAAGTGAGTTTATCCAGCTTGATCTCAGGATAGATGTAGGTTCTAAAGGGCTGGCCTGAGGGCTAATGCAAGACCAACTTCCTCTTGTAAATCAATCCTCCTGACTGTCGGACAGCTGGGGCACAAAATGACTGACAGTGCACCACAGTGTTTGAAAGCAGATTGGATAAGGCGACTTCAGTTGAGAGAGGACAAAATGCCTGGTGACAACAGAAGGTCCAAGTAATTAAGTGGCTCTCCGTGTATATTGGCGAAAGGTACAGGTGGGACTAAATCTACCAATTCATTTTAAATTACTGTGGGACCAAGAAGAATGTGAATGGCAGATTCACAGGAGAGATGTGCTGTAGCGTTATACAACTGAGATCAGACCCGGTGCTCGGCAGGGTCGACTGAGGGCAATCATATATTCTGATA
Organism: Triplophysa tibetana; assembly: GCA_008369825.1. Taxonomy (NCBI): domain Eukaryota; kingdom Metazoa; phylum Chordata; class Actinopteri; order Cypriniformes; family Nemacheilidae; genus Triplophysa; species Triplophysa tibetana. The sequence continues at coordinate 13,057,956 of CM017897.1, read as the reverse complement.
GGGGAGATATTTAATAGTTCATTACATGCAAATTGTTTTATTTTTCTGTGATTAAATTGACAGATGATTATTTAATAGATGTTACAAATAAGACGTATTTAATTTGCATTCATTTAAATTGTCAGCTGGATATTTTTGGAGGGCCCCAAGTAAAATCTGGGGGGGCATTCCACCAAGCCCCCCCAGATCCAATCTCGCTACATTTTTAAGACCATATGGTCAGTTAAGTATCCTATTTACTTCAGTCCTTTGAATGTTATACTGTCTAACCTTTTTTTAATTTTATATAGCAACACATTCTGTGTACATCCACTAATCCCCTCCGGACAGACTGATGAGCACTAAACATGTTTTGAAATGTATTAAGCAGATACTGAGTACTTTCAAACTGACACGTTGCTTTACTAGTCTATACTGGTTGGTTACCTTACATACACTTTTCCTGAGTTTTACCTCTCTCTCTCCTTCAGGAGATGGATGGCGTTTCCACTGACCCCTCTCCTGCGTACAATGTGTTCTGACAGTCCTGTACCCTTCAGGGGTATGTGGGGTGCTGACATTTGCATGTGGGATGATGAAGGTGAGGCTTTGCAGTGCCAGACAGGAAGTTTCTGCCACTCTGATTATGTTCAGGATAATGGCAACTCACTAATGTGCTACATCTAATAGCGGCAGAAATGGAAACATGCCTGCAAACAGTCTAAAATGTATGCTGTTGGATTTAGAAAACATACCCACTAATATGTACTCCTGGACATATAATTAGTAATTATATAATATATGATTATAATGATATGATAATTAAATCTTATCATCTTTTTAAATAATAATATAATTTTTAGTTCTGTAGACTCTCTTCGCTCTTTGATTTCTCACCACTTGCATTTCACACTGTGGCAACACTATTTAGATTTCTAATATTTTGTTATAAGATCATATCCGGAGGGGGGAAGATGTGACTAACTATTAAATAAGGCTGCCATGTCTCAGTGAGAAACAAGCATAGCTGTTTGAATAAAATGCCAGCCTGCCGTTGTGTCCTTGAGATCCCTAACATGCAGAAGATATGCTGTAATGTCATGATGCTAATTGAATTGACCTCTGGTTATTGTATTTTCGTTAAGGCTTTGTTTTGCTCCTGTGTTCTTAATATACCCATAGAGATGTTATAGTGCTACATCACATTAATGTTGGAGTTAACTGGGGCTTCTTCTATAGGTTGATACAATGAAACACTGAGAAGGGGATTCGAATACATGTACTTTAATATTAGCAAATACTGCCTGAAAACGCATGTGGTTAAGCTGGATTGTAATTGGTTTGCGAATAAGATGCGCTGACATTACATGCTTATAAATGGCGCAACTGTTCAGGGAATTTTCTCTTAAATTTTTTCAGGCTTGATTGTTTTCAGTGATTGGAAAAAATACTGTAGTTTTTATTTTTTAGTGATAGTATTACTCATTTATGTGTTTATGCGTACCACCACTACCGGGTTGTGAATGATTTCAGATTTGTGACGGGATATTTGTTACAATTTTCCATAAAATTTTGGATTTTCCATAAAATCCATATACAGACCTTTAAATCAGATGAGGTCATTTTCACTTTATCTCTGTTGGATGTTTCCTTTTTTTATCATATTCATCCAGCACATTAAATGTAACCTCTTTCATTTAATTGAATCTCTCTTTCTTTCAGAAACTTGTTCAAATCAATTATCCAGATCGTGTTGGTACCAGTCATGAAATTCTCCTCCACACTGTGCTTTTATTTTAACATGAAAGGGGCATTAATGCACAGATGAGTCTGACCTCAGACCTACTGTTGACTTTGGTTTGTGGTAATACCATCGAAAGTAATTAAGGGTGAACGGTTGTCTGGTTCAGTAGTCTAGTGCTTTTCTCGCCAGGAGGAATATACGGGTGATGTGTTATGTTAATGTTCCCTTACTTTGTATTCTGAGCTGTAATCTGTTGACTGTGTTTGGCAGACGTTTCTAGGGGTCTGAAAGAACTTACCTGTCAGAATACTGAGCTCTTACCTCTACTGCATTGTGTCCACCCTGTAATGTGTTCACCTCCTGTTTGCCTAATCAAAAACAATAGAAAATAATTGGATTTTGAAATGATAATACCCTGAAATAAAGTATGTAATAATATATATTTTTACACTTGACATTAATAAAAATGAGATTTTGTGCATTATTTTAATGATAAATGGGAGGTTTCGCTGTGTAGAATAATGACAAATGCATAAATATGGAATATTTACTTAACATCAACTGTTAAAGTGGTTTTGTCCTTTTATAAGCTATTGTTTGGTAAACAAGAGGAGCAATTCTTCGAGTTTGGTTTAATCCTTCTCGAAAATGAATGTGCATAGTGAACAACATTGTACCTGAAAGAGAACCTTGTCTTCCTCTCAACTCAAGCTGTGTCCCGTTGTTCTTGATGGCGTGAGTTTTGGCACCTTGCTGTTTCTCCAACTCCCCTACACACAAAAAAGAGATGTGAAGGCATAAAAACGCTCTAAACATAACAGTAACATGATCACATACTCCAACAGGTTCATCTTTGAACACCAGATGTCCAACCACACTTTCACCCAAAGCTTGACTATAATTGTGTGCCATTTCTAATCTTCGAGAGATTTGTAAAAAGACTCTGTGCCTGCATCAGGACCCTTTTAAGGAAAATATGCCTTCTGGTTTAATGAAGCCATCTGAAAAAAAAACACTACACAAAGAATTGCCGAGAACCACTTATCGGGTTACAAAACGGAGTGTGCTACCATATTGAAGGCATTCATCGAATAATGAAAGAAGGAAAAAATAGGTTTTATATCTGGAAGAGGTTGGAGGTTGGAAGGAATCAGCGTGACGAATGACCGTAAACGAAAATTAAGTTTTAAAAAGGTGTCCCAGATTCATCTAACGGTTTAATTTAATGAATTTTCCACAGTGTAAAAAGGCATTTCTTTATACTTGGACTTTGAAGCAGATAAAACAAATCGTAATGAGAAGAATTATATATACATATATATATATACTGTAAATATACACATACATTCTCACTTTTGTTCAAATTCTGCTCAAATTTGTTTCCTTTAAACGCCAATTTGATATCCAAATGACACCACACCGCTTCTGCTTTGTAAAGTCTGACGAAAGCTATCGTCTGTGTTTAAAATCAATGAAACACCGTGTGATGGTGCACGTCAAACAAGCTGCCCAAAAAATATCGTGGACATTACAGAATGTAACAAATGAGCACCAACCAGCCTCAGCAGAACACACACTTTTATGTCCACTAGCACACAAGCTTGCTTTTCTGTCTTTCTCCCTCATGGAAAACTAAAGACTTGTTTCAACAATCTATTTCCGCTTCCAGGTCTTTGTTGTTTTGGAGGATATAGGAAAGCCTAACACATTTCATTCACATTTCATAACATCAACACTTCTTAAAATACGTTTCTTAAAGGACAGAATGATGCAGGAAACTGGGGTAAGCAAACAAATACACACATGACATTCGTACAGAAATAAAAACAATAAAGACCGACAAATTAGAGAAGCTATAAACAAACATAAATTGGGAATTGGATCAATCCAAAATATGTAAGTGGCTTCTCATTTTTATGAAGCACTATTTTGCCTTTGCCAATCGGATGGTAAAATAGGTGAAAGAAAATCTTCACTATTACTCTGAGCCCCATCTGGGGATTATTGTAGAGACTTAGGGGTGGTTACACAAGATTTTATGTTTATTTAATGTAAATAAAAGTGAAGGAGCATTAAACATTTTGTCACAAGATTTCAACAATAAGCACATTACACGAAGCTATGTCTACAGTAGTCTTGACGCTATAAGGATAGGAAAGAATGGGATATGAACAATATGAACAGAATATGATGTCACACTCTTGGACTTCTTTTTATTAAATAATACACCACATTAAAGATAATAAAGAATACGAAATGTGAATATATATATGCAGTATTTCTTTTATCTGCAGCATTGAAGTCCTCAACATTTTCTCGTAATGCAACATCGTTTGGATGAGCTTGTGTTGTCATTCTCCCACATTCACATGTGTGTGAATGAAAGACAATGGAACACAACATCAAATGTCCTGCCAAGCACTCTAATCACTCCAATCACTGTAGCAAGAAGCCAAGCACATCCCTCACCGCTCACTTTTTTGTAACCAACCAATAAAGTGACAACCAGCATCTGGTTTACTGCAGCTGCCAACAACTGGGTTACTTCTGCTAACCAAGCCAATGGGCAGCTTTACACTGTTACCATGGAAACACTGTGCAGCATTTAAGCAACGACTGCTGATTCACATCACGAAGCAAGCAAAAGGCACAAATATAAAGATGCATGTAAAGGTTTGAATATTTCATCTTCACACTAACTATAATAATCACAATTTCAGAGTGAATGTTGATGCAGCATTAATGAATGTAACATGCTAGTAGTGTGTTTGACAATTGTGCTTGTTTTCTACCCAGATTTTTTTTATGGAAGGAATCATGTAATATGACTGTACCATGGTATTCTCTAAGGGGTATTTTCTCTTGCATTATAATGTAAACCGAATTGTGAACATGATATTTTGTAATTTAGTCTTTTATGAAGCAACATAAACAGTAAATTAAACAACAAAAAATCCATCTCATATCGCATTTATGGACTATTAAATACTTGATATTCTATAAATATGAAGAATTTTCATTGGATGCATGCCCCTGGCCCAAAGTTAACTTCCGATAACCATTTATTATATTTTAATTTATTTTAAAATGAACTAATATTTTACTGTATAGTCATTGTATTAAATTACATTAAAACCACTTAATAGTTATCGATTCTTTGAACTGGTCTGTCAGTTTGGGCCACATAGTGTTGTATGTGTTTTTGCTGTTGAAACCGTCTATATATATTTGTGGCGAATATATACTTCATAGCTGTATTTGGATTTTAGGTACAGTTCTGTCAGATGATTATATTTTCATATATAATCACATATACATTTTCTGATAATGTCCTAGGTTACACCATCATTAAATATCACTCTCTCTTTCTCAAATGTCATTCAGTCTCTCACACACGCCCGACACAAACTCACATTCTATACGTATCTGCTCCATCTCTGACACCTCGGTGATGGACTCCTTTAGGTCCTCGACGAACTTCAGCAGCTCTTCTGCGCTCTGAGCACAAAAATTCAACACCTGTTTCTTGTCAGAGCCCGAACATGGAGACACAATGGTGATCGCATGAGGATAGTCTGAAACAGACAGAGAGAATGAGTGTTAACTTCACCTCCCTTTCATAAAAATACGCCCATCTGTAAAGCAATGCATTGATACAATGTTATATGCTCATAACAGCATCATTTTTGGTATGATGTTAAATCTATATAAAAGTTTCACAATAGAAAGTGTTCTAAATTAAGTAAGAAAAAAAAAAACGTCTCTTTGTAACAACCATGGACGGGGATCAGTGGCGTGTGCGTCTGGGTATGAAGGGCATACAGGTGCATATGGGCCCGGGGGATTGGGGGCCCCATCCAAGTTTTATTCATGCCGTCTAATACTGTAGAAAATTACTAGATGACTGATCTCAGATTTGGTTTACCCATGGGCAGATATGAGTGGGTCCTCTACACAAAACATTTAGAGTGTAATACGATTTGCTGTATTGACAAAAGTTAGGTGGAAGATTGAAAGAGTCAGATGTAAGTAGCTAAATCTTGAATGTTTAACAACTGTATTATCATATAAATGGCCGTTCACATTTCGCGTGTGCAAAAGGTGCAAATGCTGGCTGCGTCACTTCTACCTTCTTTCTGGCGCTTGGGAGTTTGTGCTCCATTAGGGTCTGCAGTTACGTGACATTTAAATAACAAGCCTGAGTAAAAAACCAATGTCCAGTAATGCGCAACGCAGTCGCCAACAGACGGGAGGGGACCAGTTAAAAGTTTTTGCATGTGGGCCCGGACCTGACTTTCTACACTACTGATGGGGATCTAATTTCTTTGTTGCCATTGCTAGCTAAGAAATATCTCTTCTTCTATTTAAAAAAAGTTACATGAACATTGGCATACAGTACATTATGTGAGCTGTTCAGTGGTCACTGGAGAAGCTACGTGAGAAAATTAGGCATCTGTTATTATCTGTATCTGTCACGACAGGTAAGACATTATATCAGATTCCACAACTTCTTTAACCTAAAATTAGACCTTTAAACACCCGATTAACTGCCAAGAACAATCAAAAAATCTGATTCATTCTGTTTAGCGGCTGCGGCTATTATGACTGATACACGTTTGTTTATTTGCTCATTTATGTGTCTTTCCAATCACGTCCATTATATTTAGTCCATCATTACAGAATCGAGAGGGGCAAAAAATAAGTTCTAGCCATAACACTCATCTTGGTTAATTACAGCCCATCTGTCACACATGTGAGAGAGTGAAAGAGTGAGAGAGAGTGGGAGGAGAGAGATGCTTCTGGCTACCTTAATTGGAAAATGAGAGGGTTTGTTCAGTGCTTGTCATCTTCATTCATCATTTGTTATTCCCTTTGTTGGAGGTAAATAAATGAGGTGGGTGTTGAAAAGGCACTTAATAGTGTAGATCTTGTATGACTTTTCCTTTCACTCTGTAGTGACTTATCTCTTGTGAAGGTGCAAGCAAGTAGTAAAAAAGGTTCTGTGTTGCATTAGCATTTTTCTTGAATTGCATTTTCATGATTTTCAGATTTTTGAAAAAGATGTATCCTTTATTGTCCATTAGAGATTCTTGACTTGCATTTTGCTCATTCTCCCTTCAAGTTGTAAATCTTACATTCGTTCTCAAACAGGTGAAACTGCATGCCCAGTAGACCCATGGCCTTGCAGAAAGTGTAAGCAGCTGTACTCTTCTTCTTCGGACACAGTTTTAAAATCTGTAAAAGAAAGATATGACAATATGATACAACGGAATAAAAATAACGGCTTTGTATTTGATTCTAGAGAGCTTCCTTAACGTCTGTTGTCTGCATAGGCGAGTAGCTTTAAGGTAGCATCCTGACGAAAATAGAAGCTCATTAGGGACTGATTTAGAATTCGGCATTCCACAGAAATATCCTGTGTCACCCAAAGCGGATTAGAAACCTAACTTAGAATTAATGCCAGAGTTTGACAATAAAAAGTTGTCAATGCATTTCAATGCAATACTCTAATGAGAATAAAATACAACAGTATAAACAAATATTGGGACATATGGTGTTTTTTTGTATAATATATAATGTTATATTTAAAGACGCATGATTTCAATTATTATCATAAGTTTACTGTTACGTGGGGTGGGAAAGGAACTGAAAACTGATTTTTTTTTGTCCTTGCTCAATAACTGATTTTTGTTTCCATTTTGTATTTTTGTATGTATTTTCATCCATTGTTTACATTATAATTAATATTACACCACATCAGTCCTATTAAAAATATTGCATTGTGAGATGGCCTTCCTAACAAAGGACACATACTACCTAATAATTTGAATAAATTGAAATATAATTTCCATAAATTGGAGTTCACGATTGTATGGCTTTATGTCAGTAAAACAGAACGCTATTGGTGTCTGGATTTGAGAGTCTATTTACTACACCCCCCACTGGATTACTCACAATTCGGTAATATCAATCTATATTTAATTTTGCAAAAACAATAACAATATTGAAAAATATTAATTCCTGAGGCAAAATATACTTTTCGTTTCCTGTGAAAACTTCCTAGCATTCTATTTCACATGCAATGTGCCTAAAATGTGTCAGTTTCCCCATTTGATAATGATGGGAAAAATGTGTTTTGTACTTTTATCGTTTGGTTTTATCGCAAGATTAACATGAGCTCTTGTAATTATGATTTGAAGGGTTTAATACATCTCTTTGATAGCCTTCCAGTCTAATGCCTGCTTTAATTATAATAGGCATTTAATCTTTGATTAATTTCGTGGGCTTTACTTTGTAGCTCTGACTAAATTACCAGAGCACAGAACTTCATTATTGACCTCAGAATTGTATTTACATGGAGGGCAACAGCTTTACAGTGCAAAGAGCAGAGCATTTCTGCCAGACAGAGAACTGCAACACACCGTTTCGGATATGAAAAATAGAGAATCTAAAATGCGTCACTGTAGGGGGTGAAATACTAATAAGGGGGACCAAAAGGGGCAATCCGGAAATTGTAACTCTATGGTGAACTTGTGGGGACATTCAGTGTTTATGCAATGACAATAGTATATAACATTGTTGTCAAGTCACTTATTTTATATAATGTGGTCAGGAAGACGTGACGGGAGCCGTGAGGCGGGGCCGGTGGCGTAATTGATAGTTGGAATCAGCTGTGCGCACACCGGTCCCGCATATCTCCCAGAGGAGATTGGGAGCATAAGAAGACGAGCGACGGGACTGCTGAGGAGAGAGGACCAAGCCTGGCTTTTAGTTATGGTTTGTGTGCGTCGCCGTCAGTCGTCCGTGAGGGGCTGCCGGCTCTATGTTATTCAATTCTTTTATTAAATGTTTAAATGTTTGCCGGTTCGCATCTCCTTCCTTTCTTTTAAATTAACCTTATTACATATTTATTTATATACATTTGTGTATCCTGTAATGTTTCACAATACTTCCATTTTTATGCAAATGCTCGATGTTTATGCGGCCAGTAAACACATACACACTATAGCCAACATTGAAAGATGTTAAAGATTTTCGTTTAACATTTTAATTTTAACTTTTTTGTCTCTCCTTCTGAAGTGTTCAATGAGTTTGTATTTTGTGCGGTCTTTGTACTTGAACTGAAGTCATTGTATATAAATGCAGGTGACTCCTAATTAACGTGGGTTGTTATGATGGTTTCATGTAGTTCGCAAGCGTCTCCGTCTCTTCCTTCGCTTATTTGACTTCCTGTTAAACAACAGCGGTGTTGCCACCTCCTTTGCCATTTATAAGTGCAAATATATGCAGGCTATGCTAATGTCGTGTATACTTAAAGCTAAATTTTGGAGTATGCTTAGGAATGAACTATTGCCCCACTTTAGGTGTCTTTTACTCTTTCCAGGCACCAGAATTTTTTTATCAATTTCACAAAACTATGATATTTTCTTCTATATGAGTAGACAATATAAATGAATAGCGGGCCCTACTGTATGACAATGAAACCATGAAGAGCCAGAACATTCGTCTATTGCTTTAAATGACAAAAAATTCCGTCAATGGCAGGGACTGCATTGTACTTACATAATAAGTCATAGGTGTACATATGTGTTAAATTGTATTTAAATTTACCGCATTTGTTATTACTATGTAATGTAATTCCACTCTTGCCCCTAAGCCTGGTTATGTGCACAATAGGTCCAATGTATAAAATGCTTTATCTCATATGTAAGTACATCATATTTAATATAAAGTGGGACCTGAATGGTACTCAGTAGTTATTCCTTATTATTTATATTGTGGAGATGGTGTTGTTTTCAACAACTGGTTTTCAGAAGCAAATATGCAAATCTATTAAAAGTGAAAACTAAGGCGATCAGACATACTAAGACTATAGAGCATCACAACATCACTATGTTCCAGAGTCATATTTCACAAAAAGTCTTCCCTGTGTGTCTGCATACATGTTCAACTATAGTGCTCATTTGATGATTTTATTCCATCAATAGAAAATCTATACATCTAATTTAAATCACATTAAATTTACTGTGCTCTTTTTTTCTCAATAAAAGACAAGAAATGACTAGAAAGTCTACATAAAAGAAGATAGCATTTATCAAATGTGCTTAGTTACCACAAGTAGGTCGTTGAAGAGGAAGACCTCTCTCTGGTGAGCAGCTTGCTTCTGGGCTTTGTTGATGTCAGTTACCTCAAACAGTCGACTGCAGCACACCAGTCTCCTATGAGGTACTGAGAGAACCTTAGGATGGGAAAACATAAGAAAAGACACGGTTACAATGATTCTAGTCATAATAGACATGAACAAAACCTCAAATCCTGCAGAATATATGTAATTTTTGAATGGACTTCCTACTTTCGCCTGGCTTATCATTAAATAGCTCATAAGTCCATTTACATTAAATGAGATTCATTAGCCATATACAGAACAGAATATCCATTGCACCAGTAACCTTGAAATCATCCAGAACACCTTAGAATTCATCTACATAGCAATGCGCCTGGCAACCACATTAATCAGATATATTTAGATGCTCATTAATCATAATATGGAACAACTGTTATGCAGTACTGTACCTCCTGCCTAACAGAGTGTGTTTGCTACGTTCTTATATCCTAACAAGCACTATAGTTCTAGACAAACTTAGAATCAGCAGGAATGCTTCATTTTTTCCATTCGGCAAACTTGGGACCTGACCTGTAAAAACCTCAATAGCAGCGAAAACAGAAAATTTCAGAAAGGGAAAGAAGAGAAAATGAGAGAAAGCAGCTTTAAAAGGAATATGACGTCAGGATGTCGGTAATATCTTGTATTGTAACTTTTACAGTTGATCAACCTTATCTGAAGGGTACGTTTTTTATGACCAGGAAGAATTTGTATATGCCGAAGAAAATGGACCAAGGCTTGTATTTAAGGGAGTAACGATTCAATACGGTATACAATAATGGGTTCACAATTACAAATGTAGCAAACTATTTTGGACAAAATATAAAAAAGGAAAATTAAAATATATATATATAGACGTTTTAAATAATATTTGCTATATCGATGAAATCAACAACCTTCAAGGTTGAATTGAACCTTTGTATGTAACTTAATAAAAATATACAGGTCCGTCACTGAAAAACAAAACAGAATTTTAACTTAGTTAAAAGTTAGAAAGCACAAAATTAAACAAACAAAAACATTTATATTATATATGTTGATGCAAGTCACATTTTGGCAGCTCAACCAAAATAAGGAAACAGATATGACATTGTGAAACGATTTCCAAAGCTCTAAGATACATTTCTTAAAGCGGTAGTACTTTACCTAAAATGATAATTCTGTCATCATTTACTCACCTTTGAGGTGTTCCAAATCTGTATACCATAATATTCATGTATTCCTATCATAGTAGGAAAAAATAAAATGGTAGTCAAAAGTGCACGAGAACTGTTTGCTGTCCTGTGTTCTTCAAAATGTCTTTGTTTGTATTCAAAAGAACCATTAAAATGATAGAGTCAATTTTCCTACTATTGGAGTCAATGGGGGGGCAAAATCTGTCTGGTTATACGCATTCTTCCAAATATCTTTCTCTGTGTTCATCAGAACAAAGAATTGACACAGACTTGGAACAACCTTTAATTTTTGGGTGAAGTATCCCTGTAATTCTTTTCTATCACAATATGCCATACATCAATGCAACCTTACATGCTGACAATGCAAAATAAACTATTAAAACCCTATTGAACTATAAAAATACAACGTAAAATGTTTACTTTACACTATTCTAATTGTGCTGGGGATAACGTGGAATTGAAAGTGTAGGAAAACCAGTTTTATAATAAATTAAGTTTTTCGCAGCAGGCCTGAAGCTTCCAGAAAACATGTTTTTGTAAAAAGTACATTACATTTCTTTACATAGCCTAAATCTATTAGAAATCATTCTGTTCTGTTCCCTCCGCATCTCTGTGAAAAGAGTTAAGCAACTCTTTTAGTTTTTCTTTTCAGTGCAAGATGAACATTTGTGGTTAATGGCTGTAGAAAAAATAGCATTATTGTGGAGTCGTGCTTAAGGATAAATGCCAAGCGATTTCATCAAATCAAAGTACGTGATTTAATTTTCTAGAAAATACTGCATTGCAGCATACAAGAACATCTTCAATAGCAGACGAAAAATCCTATAGTAGACAAGTACCTATATCATATAGTAGCTGAAATACGACGACCGCAAGTGATGCAGAAGCTGCAAGGTTATGCACAATATTACAAAACCAAATCTAGACAGGTGGGGCAGGGGTGTGGCCAGGTGATTGTTTTGTGCCATATAGCTAACATCTGTTATAAATATGGAATATCATTGATTGTCATTGGCTATGAATAACCTGAAAAAAGTCACACAGTTGAAGTCACACTGATGTGCAAGGACTATCAGCGTATGCCTCTAGACTTTTATGACTGAACACGTATATTCAAGTATATAATCCTACCAAACACATTTTGCATCCATTTCTGGTTTAAGGCGTTGTCCTCTACTAGAGAACAAAATAATAAAGACATTAAAAATGCATTTAATGACAGCACCAGGTGTTCTCATAACTGTGGAGCGAGAGAGAGAGAGCGGGAGAACAAGAGGATGATGAGATTTGAATGGTCTTATATAATAAAAATCTAAACATGATGAATGATGTGCAATCAAATTTCCAGAATAATTAAATAACAGATATTTATAGTGTATATTTCACTTAACACATAACCACCCATAATTCCTCCCCATTTCATTCCCAGTTTACCATAACACACCTTTAAAAAAGTATGAGGTGTCACTGACAAAATAGAAAAGATTGTTTTAGCAAAAAGCTTGGCTAAATGTGACAAATTCGTGACTGTGTTCATTTCACTAGTCTGCTTCAAAGGTTTTCCATTACACTATATATTTATGAGGGAATTTTGCAGGACACTAAGTGAACATAATTTGAAGCAATAAAAGCAGCCACATAAGCTTTTAATATGTCATTATTATCGTCTCTTTCACCAGCCACATAACATTTGCCAATATACTATGTGTTTTTAATGCTAATGGCCTGATTTATCAATGAGATTGGTCTGTTATCATCCAATTCTATATTTATTTAGTTATTACACCATTACTGTAATTTTAAAATGACAGGCAAATGTCAACACAAAGGGCGAGCTAGAACCATCATAATGACCAAATGGATCAAATACATGATCATCAAACTACATTAAGCTTTACTGATAATGTAAAGTGTTTTAAACACATTTGTGATTCTGTCTCCTCAAGCTTAAATCCCATAGATACTAAGAAACAAAGCTCATACACCAGCTATAGTAAGAAGTTTGCAAACAATTTTGAAGCAAAGCCTGAACGCTTAATGTAGATTATTTATATCAAGGTTTTGAGTTCAATTTTAAGGGAACCGTTGAACACACACATATACGATTTGAAAACATTTACGATACTGCATGTTGTATTAGGGATGGTTGAAAATCAGCCTGTCTAAAACAATGAAAGAAAAAATGATGCTCTTTACAAACCAATTCTGAATCATTGGTTTATGAATTGAATTTGAAATTACTTTTTACTTTTAATTACTTAAAACCCATCTTTTCTGTGAATACTTGACAGACAAATAAAAACAACAGGTAGTGGTCTAGCTTTTGTTGAAACCTTTAACTTTGTATTGGGGTCTACTGTATAACGCTTCAGTGTTTCTCTCTCTCTCTCTCAATGGCGCTGGTGGTACCAAGGCAGCGAATGACGCGTTTGTGTTTACATTTTGAAGAGGTCCGTTCTCAACCCTGCAATACAATTTTGTACCGGCTAGCATGGATCGGCACAATTAAGCAACGAGAACAGTTCATGTTGGATAAGAGCTCTTTGTTTTTTGCAAAATATTGGTTAAGATTATTGGTCATGCTTGGTAAAATGCCCAACTTACTGTTTTCATTCCCACAATGCTTTGCTCAACCTTGGTGACGTAAGTGACGTGGTCTTCATTCGAGCGAAGCTCCCTCTGTTGAATACGCTCATAGATTCCCACAACCATGTCCCGAGGTATATCAGCCCCATCATCAACGCCTGAATAAAACACACACATTTATACATATACATATAAAGAGTTTGGTTCCTAAATGAGATAACTCTGTTTTTTAATTTTTTTAAATCATGTTTTTAATTATGTTAATCATGTTTTTATTTTGTTTCATTGTGTTAGTTAGCTGGATTTTTGGAGTTATTATGATCTAAATCAAACATTTTGGAACCAAACTCTGCATATATAGCCTATAACAAGTGACATCTGACACACAAAGAGTGAAAGGTTAAATATTCATAACGTTAAATATTAATAGCATAAATATTAACACGTCTGCATTCCTTGTGAATTACTTTAAAATGATCCCTCCACTGTGCAACACCCTTAAACTCACAACGAACTTTTTTTAGTTAACGAAAAATGTACAGTGTTACAAAAAAACCCCAGAGAGAACAGCGGATGTACATCAGCGACAGTATGATTATGTTTCGTAGAAGTGATAAAAAGGAAAGATTATGCTGTGAGATAAACAAAGCACTTATAAAAGAGGTCAGATTGACGTCACTGTGCTTTCAATAAATACTGTGCTTCAGGGTGCCTTACACTTTAAAGCTTAATTTGGTTCGCCCACTCAGTTACTGTAGCTGAGTGAAATGAAGTTTGTCTACACATGCACGGTATATGTAAAAAACTGAACTGAATCCTAAAGGATAGAATAGATAGAAAACAGAGGATGTTAAAAGTTAAGGCAAGTTTAGGTTCTAGGCTTTGCATCTGTGACAATGAAATGCTGTTTCAGAGGTCACAATTCATTCTAATCAATTAATAGCTACATGTTATAACATTTTAACATTATAGGACTATCAAACGGTTATTTCCCATTAATCGCATCCAAGATAAAAGTTTGTGTTTACATAATATATGAAATGTCCATTTCAATTTTATATAAAAAAAACATAGACATACATGCATATATATATATATATATATATATAAGAAAAATATTAAAAAATCATAAACATTATATATATTTTAACTAACTGGTATATAAATACATATAAATATGTCCTTTTATGCTTATTTGTTTATAAATACAAAATTAATATTCACAGTACAAAGACATATATTATGTAAACCCAAACTTTTATTCTGTATACAACTGATCGTGATTAATCGTTTGACAGCCCTAGGATATTGTAAAAATATAAACTTTCAAGTGTGAGTCCATGAGAGATCATATTTCTGAAAGTTCAGACAAACCAAAAATAAACGCCACACCTGAGGAAGAATTTATTTTTAAATAATAGTTCATGCAAAAGTATAAAAACGATGTGCTGACCACTTTTGGAAGTAAAGACAGCTGATCTCATGTGATCTGCCTCAAGTAAGGCAAATACTGTAAGTAACAGCAGAGCGGTTAAGCGAACTCCAGCAATTTAATCACTGTCAGTATGCAGTGGACCTCCAGCTGTTTCTGGTTATTTAAAACTTTCCCTTACAATTCTTCCTCTACATTCTTTTTCAGAGTTCTCTATTGTCTTACCCCTTAAGTTGCGGATGAAGTCTTCCAGCATCATCTTGCGGTCTGGTTTGATGTTGGGACTGTACATGTCTGTGTTAAGCAGGATGATGGCGAACGCGAGGATGAAGATGGTATCAGGATTGTGGAATTGCTGAACCACGTCTGGGTTACACATACAGTAACGCTGACTAAAAACAAAAAGCAAAGAGGAAAAAAAAGGTTTTATAAGCAGAGTCGCTTAGCTTTCACACTCAACAATGAATCGTTTTCAACTGTGTGAATAACAATCTTTCTACTGTTTTAAAAGCTTAGCATTTTTTTTCCCACACATGAATGTTCCTGCCACCTGACAATATCACTCAAAAAAACACATTTCACTCTATGACAGCCGTTCCTTCGGAGGCAATTGTATTAATATGTAATAAATGAGGCATAATTCTGTAATAAC
This sequence comes from Triplophysa tibetana, assembly GCA_008369825.1. Taxonomy (NCBI): domain Eukaryota; kingdom Metazoa; phylum Chordata; class Actinopteri; order Cypriniformes; family Nemacheilidae; genus Triplophysa; species Triplophysa tibetana. The sequence continues at coordinate 13,042,224 of CM017897.1, read as the reverse complement.
TAAAAGTAAATGACGTACAAAAAGAAGGTACAAAAGGAAGTAATCCACAATATGAACATCAATTGTTTACTATTAGCTCCTTTGAATTTAAATGAACTTATCTTTCAAGTTGTAATCATGGCACTAAAAGACTCATTTTGGATGTGTACTTTTTGAACTTATGTTCGTAGCGAATTAAAAAATTCCCTGCTGGAAAAAAATAGAACCATGCCCAAAACACAATAGAACATCTAATGATTTAAATGGTTATAATGGTAATTATATTGGTTTTAAAATAAACTATAATCTTGTCTATTGGTATGTAATGGATTCTGTTGTAAAATCCTATTGGAATAATGTGCAAAAAAACACACTAAACATAGCACTTTTGTAATGGTTGTAATAAAAAAGCCATTGGTTCATAATGGTATTTTAATAGAAAACATTAGAATTTCTGTAATAGTTTCTATTGGGTTTCTATTGTTTTTTCAGCATGGAACTTAAATTTGAAGCTTTAAAGGGGTCATATATCAAGGCTAAAAAGAATATTATCGTTTGTTTTAGATGTAATGCAATGAGTATACATAGTAATGGGCGATATAAACGATATGTGATATAAACGATACAAAATTAGCCTACGATAGAGATTTTAATTCTATTGCACTATCGCGATAATGCATGTTGATGACGCAATCTACCCACGAAATTTAGAGCCACAAGCTGCAGCCGGCTGCAACGAATCATCATATTCGTCGTCTTGAATAAACATGGCTGAAAGCGTCAGCGAAACAGAGGAGCTCGTGAAAAAGACCGGTGCAACATCTATTATTTGGACTTGGTTTGGATCTAAGCCGTCAGACGAGCAGCAGAAAAATATACTCTGTAAAGTGTGTGGGGCAAAAGTTCCAGCTAAGAGCGGTAACACGACTAATCTGTTATGCCACCTCAAAACTAAACATGTCGTTGAATACCAGCATTGCCAAGCAATGCAGCCAACTGCAAGATCCAGTACGAAGAACGCAGGACAGAAAAAACAGGAACTGATCCAAACCTCAATCCAACAGTCATTTTCAAAAGGTACTCCTTATATTAGGAAGAGCCCGCGATGGATTGAAATTACCAGGGCCATAACTGTTTACTTGTGTAAGGACATGGTCCCTTTTCAAACGGTAGAGAGACGCGGATTTAAAGCCATGGTCAGGTTTGAAATATGTTTTTATTTAAAGTACCTGTGCATTTACACAAAATAATTTTCTTTGCCTAATTAATACTGGAAGTATTTTCAGTACAGTGTATGTTCCTTAACTAAAAAGACACATGTTTTTCTGTTCTCTGCAACTTGGGTGGCATTTAAGAATCAAGGACTTAAACTAAGTATAGTTCCTTTTAGAAGGAAATACTTTTATATTCATCTGCAACATTTTGTTGTATAATTACAGTTTTGCTTTTGCACAATAAATGTTCTCAAAACGACATACGTTTCTTTCGACAATACATTTAGCAGTTTGGCTTTCCTAAGGGTTTGTGTAACCTGTTCTGAAATGATTCTATTATCATTTATATATCGCAATATATATCGTTATCGCAAGAGGCTGCAATGTATATCGCAATATGGATTTTAGGTCATATCGCCCATCCCTTTAGGTTCAATAACGCTGCATTCTCCACAACCGTATATGTTTGTATCTCCTCTTTGCCTTGCCTCTCTGAAAGCTCATCGCTCAGAAGAGCAAGGTGTGCTATGATTGGCCAGTTAACCTGTGCGTAGTGATTGGTCGAAAACTGCGTGTGTGACGGAAATGTAGAGCCTCTACGATATTTGGAACATCGGGTTCCTCTTCAATTCTACTGACTGGTACACCCACCTTTCTTGTGTATACACTTGGGCGTCTTGGTCAAATCATACCACTAACTGACGTAGATTTGGGGGGGTGTGGTTACGCGAGGCGTTTTAAGGCGGGTCTGTGTGAGCATTCGCTTCTAGAAAGAATGTATTTTTTGTTCAGACACTTTCATTTTGGCAATTTTACATGTCTAATAGATTCACAGGCAACTTGCAACCAAAGACACAGAAAAACACGTATTCGGACAATATGACCCCTTTAAAATAAGCACTAGTAAGAGTAATACTAACCTCAGTTAACACCACTAAATAGAAACACATTTCATTCAGCCAGACTGATTTCAACATTTCAGAAAAAAAATATTAAATGTTTTATTTCACATTCATGTATATTTACCCATATCACCTTTATAGATGTTGCTAATATCAAGAGCAGAGGGACAGGCTGGCACAGGCTGGATTGTGTTATGCAACCAGTTATTTATAAACCAGCATCTCTCAGACAGATTCAGACATGTGCGACACACACAAACAGAAAAAGAGAGAGACCAGCATACTGATAACTGGCCTTTATATTCTAGTGCTGGAAACAAAAGCACATTTGCCCATTGTCAAATGTTGATGGCTACAACTGTGTTATCACTCATTCAATCGTATAATAATGGCCAGCCTTGCATTTGAATGGACAATATGAATTCTAGCAACAATGGAATAATGATATTAGGATATTATGATGGCATGGATGATATTTGAATGGGCAAAGTCAAACAGCCAAGGCTCTCTGTTTATAGTCCAGTGAAGGTTTACACTCACATAAATCTGAGGAGAAGCATTTATTCAAGATTTTCTATTATGTTAATCTGTGACAGTTCAAATAGATAATTCATAATTAATTATTATGAGATTGTAAAAGCAACAAGTGTTATTAAAAATAAAATAAAGAAAGACAAAATTGGACTAAAGTTGTTTACTCTACTTAGTCTACTTCACATTCTTGTCAACCACCACTAAATACCTTTTCAACCTAAACATACAGGAACCATTACATTAGTGCAAATGTATTTTACTTCAATGCAACACGGACATGTATGTCCGTAAATTGAATGTAATTCATGGAGAACATTCCATTTGCAACCTTTTCATACTTCACAGATCCCAAAAGTTCTCCCATCACCATAAGTATCCCATCAGCCCCTGCTCTTATCATCCTCTGGCACATGAAGGTGACTGAAGCGTACGTGCGTGTAAGAGGGTGTAACGGTGTCTGGGCTTTCACCTGAATGCTTCTATCAGCCTTTCCACTTTCTGTGCCTCACCCTGCACACGGATATGGGCCTGGAACTTCCTTAAAGCTTCATCCAATTCCATCCCTGAGAAGTCCATCTCATCCACCACACAGCTATCAAAGAAGAGCAAAAAATCAAATGAGAGTTGGATAGAGAGAGAAAAAGATGTTTTAAGAAAATCGACAGACAGCTCACATCAACCCCAGAGCCTTTGTGAAGTGAACCTGAACATTATCACAGAAAAAGATAGGGGGACAGAATGTCTAGGAGGATTTAGAAGATATCACTTACAATTGATTTCAGACCACCATTAAAGGCCTAGAATGACAGGACCTCATAGCAGCCAACAGAAAAAATAAAGCTAACAGAAAATGATGTTTTTTAACGTCATGAAATTCATGTGGACCTTTTTGGACTTTACATCCCCACGTGTCACATGCTTTGGTTGTTTCGAAAAAGCAGTGTGAACATTAAACAAAACATGTTGGTTTGTGTTTCAAGAAACATACAGAAAGAAAGATGGTGTTCATGTAATTGTTGTACCAACTATTCCTTTGAGTGAACTTTTAAAATTGAAAACCATCAAAATGTTTATTCATTCAAATTCGAATTCAAAACAAAAGTAGTGTGGTGTGTATAAAGCATGCCAGCAAATAAATTAGAACTATTTTTATTTCCACCCCTGTTTGTATGTCTATTATACTAAGCTGCCAGCTGGATGTATAAAAAAGAAAAACAGATGTCGTTTTGCACATAGAGCAGGTGCAGAGAGATAATGACAAAAAAAATCGAAAAATAAAGATGAGTATGGCATTTCAACAGGGATATAAAAAAGCATAAGCGGTTTGTTCCCTCTGTACCTTTCCCTCTCATTTCGCAGTGAGCAACGGACTGTTCTTCAAAGCTGAATAATTGAATGAACAATTGGCACACACAGATCAAATAGCTGAAGAAGTTGAGTTATTTAAAAATTATTATATCGGCCTAAATTGAATTGTCGTCAAATACTGATGACATTAAAAATGACCATTTATCGGCCAATACCGATATGGCCGATCATTTATTGTGCATCCCTACTTATAGGCTTATATACACACAACCTCCTAATTCACTCACAGTCAGACATAAAAAATCCCAAAATGTCTGACATCACATTACAGACAAAAATTGCAGGCCCACATCAGCACGCTCGCACTTAGACCTCATTTTGCCATGTCACGCTCACTGCCAACTGAAATCATGTTCGCATCATTGCACGAGCACAGCTCTTTCTTTCATCTCTTTCTCTCATCATCATCACTCTGCGGTGTGGAAGGCTTAAGTGCACACCAGAGTGCACACTGACTCATAAAGCACAGCGTGAAAGACCATATCACATTCCTCATGTTGTAAAAAGCCCAGGCACTCTTGGGCTTTCTCAGAGTGTGGCTAAGAACCACATGTCTGTATATTGTGCCCTCTGAGGGCAATTTTTTGAATGTACTAGGGCAAAACCTGAGCTGAAACACCACTGTCCAAGTCTGACCATTGGTCTTTACCAAAGCAATATTGTTTTTCAAGGTATTTTTATTGAAACTAGGGTTTTTAGTGAGTCACAGCTATGACCTCTGTTTCTGAACAGAATGCTATGGACAGCATCTCTAACATGGTACTGTTGGTTTGGTTGGTTATGTATTCAGATCCTTATTTTTAGTGTTGCTGTTCACATAATTTTTTTAACCTGGCAGATTGAAGATTTCAGAAGCATAATGTTTCATCTACTGGGATGGAGGGTGAAGCATTGAACAGGTTGATCTACTGTAGAGAGAACATGAATTCAGATATGACTTTTCAGACTGAGGTCACATTGCAAAACATCAGATCTGATAGAGGACAACAATGGTAGTGCGGCAAATAAAAATGAAAAGATCAGATTCTATGTGGTGCTTGCTGTTCATATTGCTTTGAAAAAAAAAACCTGGAATTTTTGTGGCTTAGTCGTACAAATTCTCACGTTGTGAATCGTACGAAAAACTTAAGATTACTAGAAAAAAGCATTACTGAAGCCCTGCCCTTAACCCGGCCCCTAAACCTAACGTTAGTGGCGCGACATCATATCGTACCAAAATGTACAAATCATTGACAATGTACACATTCATACGTATTTGCCAAAATTAGCCACCTCGTAAAATAGGATTCTTTCTGCATCTTTAGAAGTTCATCCATTGACAATCCATGACAGTACATTACCAGAGTGTGTACATTGAAGGATGTTCAACCTTTTAAGGTGGACTGCGACTTGACTAAACTGTTACCTAACAGCTACTACAGCCAATTCAATGTGGTTTTGTTCAGAAAATTGGTTTAGAATTTTATTCTCTGTAACCCACAACAATGAGAATGGCCTTCAAAAAAATATACATATATAGAGCTCTGGAGGTCACGTGACCCATTCTCTTTACACCACCATACTGGCAGGCAAGGACAGCCGGGAGCGAATACGGAACGAATGGTGCCAACATGAGTTTTAATGCAAAATAGCTCACTGCGCACTTTAATTAAAAAAACATAGACATGTACGTAGCAAAACCTAATAGGTTAAACATAACAGGTCCCTACGATGCCCCCCGGTGGTTTTTAACGTGTCTTAATAAGGAAGTAATCCTCTAATCTTGCTTGCGAGATCCACTTTTCAGTTTAGCCCCAACTCCGATAAAAGACACCTGAACAAGTTAATCAAAGTGTTCAAGAACATGTCGTGTTCGACTTAATGCATGGCTGCGCAGATTGCTTGGCATATGACATTAAAGAACCGCAAGAGCGATCAGCTTGTTTAGGTTTGTTTTATCTCAGTTGGGGATGAACTCGACAGAAAAATGGATTAACTGGAATAAAGGAGCGGAGAGCATTCCTGGCCTGCACTTTCCTGTTATCGGACGTTACAACTACCTCATCAACTTTCCCTCGTCCTACCCCGGAGATAATTTTGATAAATATTCAACTTTGGAGTGTGCTGACTAAAACCTGCTTTGTCTTTATTGGAAGGGTAAGTCAACTGTGTTGTTAGCTAAAGTAATTGACTCTATCTGTCCTTGTTTTTACAGCCAGCAAAGCTAAATCAATGTGAGTAACCTTACAGTAGACAATATTAATCATTAACTGTACACCATGTTGAAATAGTAAGGTCTAAACAGTCTGGTTTTAGATTATTGTTCGACCACTGTCGATATCAATGCTACAGCCGCTCTAGGGCTCTCCTGAATGCCTACTAAAATGATTGTTATGGTTGATGACATCAGCTCTTTAGGTTGTTTGGGACACCAATAGTTATAATATAACAGGTAGATGCTTTGGACAAGCAGCTTGAACTGCATTTAGGTAAACAAATTATCACTTTTTGTTTTCCCTAGGATTGAACCCACAATATTTGTTTTGCCAATACAATGCATTATCACTTGGTTAATACCGGACCAATGCGTCTAGTTTCCAAAATAAAACTCCTGGTTAACAGGAGCTTACTGGAATTGGCAACAAGCATGTAGATAATATCCCACAATGCTTTAAGGTAAAAGTTTCTCTGGCATCGACTGCTGCGAGTAGAGCCACTAATTTAAAATAAATTCTTTTATGGGTTTTATTTGAGAAAATAACTAAAGACATGCACATTTTTATGGGTTGGAGGATATGTTGCCAAATACAGCTGCTATTTTAACCAGGTGCCAGACTAAAATAGCACAGTAAGTCTTTTATTATTTTCTTTGCAAATTACACTATGTGCTTCATTTACAAAACACAGCTTTATTTTCCTGACTGACTGTATAAAAAACTGTACTTTATTAAAAATATATTTTGGTGTACATTTCCAGTTATCATGACAGTAGTTATTCATCAAAACATGATGAAATAAAGAATATCATTTTAAATAGGCATATTTCTAGACACGTGATGTAGTTGAGCACACTTTCAGCAATTTTATAAAGCTGATTTGTGAGTTTGTGACACAGCAAAGTGCAAAATTTTTACAGTGGTATAAAAGGGAAATTGTGCTATATGTAATGCGTTTAACGCTCTGAATTGACAGCATGTGCAAAAAAAATATGCTATCATAGGGCATTATTAGTTCTTGGTGAATTCCCTACTCAGTGTGTGTGTCTAGTAGTCCCTTCATACTGGTGCCTTTAGTCCATTGTAAAAAGTGCTCCATTGGCAAATTTTCCAATAGCCACAAAAGCAAATAAAAATCTGCTACATCTCATGCCGCCACATTTTAAATATTTTATGCAAAAACAATAAAGTTGTGTGAGAACAAACAGCAAAAACAGACAAAACTCAAGGGAAGCACCTGTCATAGGCAGCTGTATTGCTACGTTAGTCATCAAAGAAAATTAGGCAGGTCTTTTTACCAAAATTCTTTTTGCTTTTTGCAGTCTCAAATTTTTAAGCAGTGTGCATGGGAAAGCATTTGTTGTAAATGTCTGGTTTTTATTTTTGAACATTTTTAGTTCAAGTTCTTTATGGCATACCTGCATTTTGCTTTTCTCTTTTTATATTTTTGTCTGGGCACCTATATAGTTATATAGTGTCCCAGTGCATAATAGGAACCTATACTAAACACTTATGTGATAGTCCTACATAATATACTGTACCTATACTGTATATAACCCTCCCTTACCATAAAAACAGGATGTTTGTTAAATCTATATTAAAAGCACATATGGATGACTGCTTGAAAGTGTCATCACGGCAAAACAGAATGGGATAAAGAAAAGGTTAGTGTCATAAGGTTAGTGTGCACTTGGATTGATTGTTAAACCAAACATCACGAAGCCGTCCATTTCAACATGCAATGACCATGTCAAAGTTCACATCCTATATATCTGAATGGGGAAATACTGCACAAGCACTTGTTGAACTGAGATTTTGATAAAATATCTCAAATTAGCAATAAAATATAGCATATAGAAAAAGAAAGATCTTCAAAGCTGGCAAAATATTTCTGCGTTGATAAACAAAAGCAACGTTTTAGGAATATCAGTGTATTGCCATACAATCCCAGGGAGGTTGTGCAGTAATTCATTTAGAGCTACAGTGGACTATGCAGCTTTTCAGAGAACTCATATTGCAAACACACACACACAGTGATTCGGCTAAGAGGTCTCAAGAGTGTATCATTTCCTGCTGCATAGCTCTGCCGTTTGACTTGACTGCAGGAGCTCAGCAGCCAAGGGAGATCTCATTAAAAGATGCCACGGCTCTCCAAATCCACAGAGTGAAAAACAAATACTAACATTTAATAGTGGACATATTCTCTTTTATGTCAACTTTCTTTTCTCACAGACTCTCATATATAGTTCTTTTTAAACAATGGATTACGGCAAAATATTCTTCATATACTCACTCTAACACATCTCTGTTGAAGGGCTTCTTGCTGTTGCCAAGAAACTCGCCAATCATCTGTCGGCTCAACCCCTTCCTTTGGAGGAGGAAGTGCGCCACTCCTATGGGTGTATCAGGAATGAAACCACGAGAGATGAGAAACTGAAGGCCTTTGTCGGGATTTCTGTTGAATTCAGAGAAAAAGAGAGAAACATTGAATAAGTTGAAAAAGATAAAGGTATATTTTTAATATAAACTGTTAACACTTCAATGAGATTATCATTAACACTTATGAGTTTTGTAGTTTATGTTCATTTCCTCTTGCAGTCCTTAACTAGTTGGGTATATATACAATGTTTCCCAGCGTCTCTTGTCAGCTATTGAATGTGGTCGCATTCCGATATTTCATAATGACTAAGCAGGTTCCAACTTTAAAAACTCGTACTTTCTTAAATTCAAAATTACAACAAAAGTTAAAGATTTCCCACTAGACCTTCATGCCATCGCTTCACCCAACTGACAATGTTACCGTTTGCCCTTTTTTGTCAAAGAATTTGGCTGCCATCAACAACAAAGCAACTCACTGATTCATTTTGGCAATATGAACGTTGCCATGGAAACAAATAATGAGGACATGAACAGCTTAGAGAGTGTAGAATCTCCGCATTGACATCACATAATTACGGAAATCCTGACACAACAAGAATGCAGCATTATTTACAAAGCAAGGGGAAATGATGTGCATTATGCGGCTCATAGGAAAACAATGAATAAGATCCATCGAAGCAGCTGTGGGCACTTCTGGACCAATAAACAATCACTGTGAACAATGAGAGACCGATAGAATAATTGTGATGGTAGGAAATCCACTTGAGTGATCACGACATCACTATGAAATGAAAAGTGATTATTCCACATTATTCCACAGCATCGCACAAGATGGAATGTCGTTGGGTTTTGTGAACACACCTTCATCTCAAAATACTGGTTCCCATTATTATTTTGTGAAGGAATTTACAGTACTATATACCTGTAACGTCTTTAAATTTGAAGGGTGTCTGTTCTTTGTTATTTATAATTACTTTTGAGTTTAATGTTCAGCGATCAGACTTATATAGGTCATGATCATTTCAATCATTGCTAAATTGTGCTTTGACTCACACAAAGAATATATATATATTGAATTGAGTATGGGGGAGCATTTGGGAAAATTCTTTTTACAGATATCATCATTAGTAATGCAAGACAGATTTGTAAAAATGAAAGACAATTCCTCAGACCAGGGCTAAATCTTTGTTTGGTTTTGAAGTAAAAATCTAAATTTTCATGTAAATGTAAATGTAACTTCAATCTACAATCACACAGACATCTCGCCATTCCACAGAATCCAAGCGAGCATTAACAACCTCTATATTTCCATTGAGTGTGTTATCAATAACCAGATTGTCGACGCTTCTCTGCCTTCAGACACTAAAAGTGACAAAGAGGGACAGCAAGAAGCTTCTCGGGTGTATTTTATTGAGTTGCTTTATCCCCTCAATCCGCATTCTTGATGCTAAGTCTTTGCAGCGAAAAAAAATATATGGATGAATAGAAGGGGCAGTAAACTTTCATTCATCCACATGTGGAGCGAAACATATTCTCGGATTGTCCTGACAGCATTCTTCATTCTTCAATCTCCTTATTTCATTTTTTCTCATATTCATTACTTTGATTTACCTGCCATAATAAACGTGCAGATCTTGCTGACACAGCCAGACTTAACTGGGGGAACATGATGTCGTTTGTCTATTTGACAGTTACTATACAAGATCTGTCACAACCTGTCACTTTTTAATTTTATGGGCTCTGAAATCATAAAGTAGAAGGTTTAAATGGTCATGTTGTGGATAGAAAGGAAACATTTTTGTGATGCACAATAGAAGTCTATAGAAAAATGCATCAATGAATGCAACATGTATTTATTTAAAGGAATAGTTTGACTTTCTTCCGCAAAACAAAAAATAAGATCTTTAAAAAAATTGTTGGTCAAAGAAAACGTCTTGGTTACGTATGTAACCTCATTTCCCTGATGGAGGGAATGAGACGTTGTGTCGAGAACGACAGATGGGGTTCGCCCTTGAGAACCAATCAACTCTGACTACTATAGAAAAGGCCAATGAAATTTGGCGAATGAAATTTGCACGCCGGGCTCCGCCCCCAGATATCCGGTATAAAGCGAAGCCGGCGTGCAGCATTCACGGACGGGGCCTTAGCTCTCTACTGGCGAGAGGCCGTCCATCTCGGGTTTACACCTGGTAAGTGCCACTTCTATAATCAGGAATGCGCAGCAGAGGCCACCTCCTACCCGTGGGGAGGAATATGGTGGATATAGGTATGGTCTCATCCTTGGAGGAGAACGCATGGAGCGTGCTGACTGAGTGGTTAACCGCGAGACGGAGGCCCACCTGGGGAAGCTCATGGGTTACCAGGAGTGGGAACCATTCTCATGAGGATACATCAGACGGAACAGCCCACGGAGGGGGTGTTACAGACGTCCGGTAGCACTAAGTCCGGTTAGAGCTATCTGTGATAGCTCACATGGTATCCCGGCCTAAGGGGGAACGCTGCTCTGCCCAGCCAGCCCCCAGGGGGTGCTTGTTTGGTGATGTATGGAATGCCTATTCTTAGCCAGTGTCTGGGTAAGAAGGGATGTTGGTGAGGTACCAGTTTCTTAGCCATGTGTTTGGGTAGGAAGAAAAGGTAGATAGCACACTGACCCAACCTGTTAGAGGGTGGAAAGGTGCTATCGCAGGCATACGCCCCCCCGGATGCCAGTCCTACATGTCGCCACGCAGGACGTGGGCTGACACCGGGTTTACACGAAGGTTGTTAAACCTTGCGAAGGTGTTTGGGCGTAGCCCAACCCGCAGCTCTACAGATGTCTGCTAGAGAGGCGCTTCTGCCAGTGCCCAGGAGGTGGCTAAACTCCGTGTGGAGTGAGCCCTCACGGCCAATGGACATGGGAGATGCCGTCGTTTGGAGACAGCCTTCCCCTTCTGCTGTCCTCCAACAGACACGGAGCTGGTTAGAGCTTCAGAGCTCTGCGTGCAGTCCAGCATGTACTGGAAACAACACTGATCGGGTTGGGTCTTCCTCCCCTATGGGGAGCACCTGCAAGTTCACCACTTGGACCCGGAGGGAGTAGTGGTAACTTCTTGGGCACGCATCCGGGCCTGGGTCTCAAGATAACGTGAGAGTTTCCAGGGCCGAATTTAAAGCAATCCGGGGGCACGGAGGATGCTCGGTGGTCCCCTACCCTCTTGAAGGAAGTGAGCGCCGTCAGGAGGGCCGTCTTACTCAGTGAGGAAGATCGGAACCTCCGAGGGGCTCTTGGCTGGCCCTGAGGCTCCCCAGGACCACTTAGGGTCCCAAGAGGGTATGGAGCAGAGATGAGGCGGATTCCGCTCTCTCGCACCCCTTAGGAGCCTGGTGACCAGGTCGTGTTGCCCTAGAAACTTTCCACCGACTGAGTCGTGATGAGTGGCAAGAGCGACTACATACACATCTCCAGTCTTGTAAGAAGGAAAACACTATCCTGATCGAGCACCTCAGTGGATCTTTCTTATTGAGAGAAACACCAGGACGAGAAGAGGCGCCGTCTAGAGGCGTGTAACCGCCTAGTAGATGGTGCCCTAGCCTGGGTGATGGTCTCTGCCATATAGGGGGAGTAGCCATCTCAGGATCTTCTCGTCCCGTTTAGAGACCAAACATGGGTGTTCCAGAGGTCTGATCTGGGATGCCAGAACGTGTCCCTCCCCTGTTAGAGCAGGTCCTCTGTCAGGGGAATGGTTCAGGGCGAGTCGCTGTCCAGAGCATCAGCTCTGAAGCCAAGTGTGGTTAGACCGGTGTTGTGTAAGCAATAACACCTGGTGCTCCTGCTCCCTCACCTTGCACAGTGTCTGTGCAAGGAGGCTCCTGGGGGGGAAGGTGTGCTTCCGCCCATCCTGCGGTCAGCTGTGCGCAAGGATATCCGTGCCGAGGGCAGGGAATATCAAGCGGACAAATGGTGGTGTTACGGGAGGCGAACAGGTTTACCTGGGCCTTCCCGAACAGCCTCCAGATTAGCTGGACTGCGCGGAGATGGAGTCGCAACGAGGCAGAAACTGGCGAGAAAGCACGTCTGCTGTCTAGTTCAGTTTGCCCGGGGTGTGTGTGGCCCGCAGGGAATGGGTCACCTGTTGACTCCACCGGAGGAGGCGTCGAGCAAGTTGTGTTAGCTGCTGTTAGCGAACGCCACCCTGACGATCTGTGTACGCTGCAGCTACAGTGCTGTCCTCGGACCACCACGTGCTTGTCTCGCACGAGAGGCCGTAGCCTGCTCAGTGCAAGTAGCACAGCCCACAACTCTTGGCAATTGATATGCCAGCGCAGGCGGGGGTTCATCCAACGCCCCGCCTGCGTGCCCGTTGCACACTGCACCGTACCCCTGCAGGGAGACGTCAGTCGTCACCACGACCTGCCTCATAACCTGCCCAGAGGGACCTGAGTCTGTTGAAAAAGTCATGAAGACTAGGGGTTATGGTGCGTCGGCAGTCATCACCATGCGCCTGCTGCCGGTGTGCCATGCTCTCCTCGGAACTCGACTCTGAAACCAGTGTTGGAGCGGTCCCAGGTGTCCCAGGAGCCTCTGAATTGTTTCAGGGGGACCGCTGTCTGCCTAAAATGTTCATTTCAGACAGTTCAAAACTGGTTGGGCGCATACTGTGGACAGGTGCGCCGACATGGTGACAGAGTTGAGTTCCATACCGAGAAAGAGGATGCTCTGCACTGTGGAGAGCTTGCCCCTCTCTTGGTTGACCTGGAGTCCCAATCGATATAGGTGCCGGAGCACCAGGTCCCTTTGTGTACATAACAGATCTCACGAGTGTGCCAAGATAGGCCAGTCGCTGAGATAGTTTAGTACCCGCTCGCCTTCCTCCCCACAGTGAGGAAGGGCGGTTTCAACGATCTTCATGAAGACCGTGGAGACAGGGACAGACCAAAAGGGAGGACTCTGTATTGATATGCCCGCCTCTCGTACGCAAACCGTGGGAACGGCCGGTGTTGAGAAGGATCGAGACATGAAAGTAAGCGTCCTTTAGGTCGATTGCCATGAACCAATCCTGACACCTGATAGATGTCTGGGCGCGCCTCTGCGTGAGCACCCTGAATGGCAGCTTATGAAGGTGCTCTTTTCATAGTACGCAGACCTTTGGGGGCAACCCGCCGTCTTTCTTGGGAACGATGAAGTGCGGGTCGTGACTCACTGAACATCTTGGTTTTGTTTTCTGGTAAAACTCTATGCCTGTTTTACCAGAAGGGTGGTGACCTCTACCCGAAGTACGGAGGCGTCCCTGCCTCTGACAGAGGGAGAGATGATGCCCCGAAACTTGGGAGAGTCTCTGGCGAACTGGATCGAGTAACCAAGACGGACCGCCCTCATTAGCCAGCGAGACAGTGTGGGCAGCTCTCGAGCTCCCAGGGACTGTGACAGGGTGACCAAGGTGGACACTCTGCTTCATCATTTCCACGGGGGTGGTTCGTCGGCTGGCGGAGCTAACCATGTCGCAGGGAGTCCTCGGAGGGAAGGTTGGCTCCGCCTTTTTACCTGCCTGGCGGGACAACGGCACGCACTGTCGGTTTGAGAGTGGTGAGGGCTGTCGTATCTGTACGACCTCACGCCTCGCCAGGGTGTGAGTTCGGTTCGCCGAGCACAGTCCAGTGATGTGTGCGATCGGCTGCATGTACACCCGGGGAGAACGGAAAACTCTGTGAGTAAGTGGGCGCCAAGCCCTGAAAAGGGCCCAGCTTTGGTGAAGAGGCAGGAGTCGTCCCGTACCGACCAATCAGAGCCGTGGCTGTGAAGGTTCGGGCCCGATGTTGTTCTCCCTGGGGTCTTCCCGTCAGTGTCCCTTCTCGCGAGAAGGTTGCTGATGGGGTTCAGGTTTCCCCCTCGACCTCAGCTTCCGGGGTGCCGCCTGTGGGGGCACAGGAACCGGAGCCGTTGTCGAAGGGGTCCTGGGTTGCAGGGAAGCAGACGTCACGTGAGATCTCGGAGGCCTGTAGGCGGCCGAGTCGCGGCGTGGAAAAATGTGGCTAATTGCCACTGTCTGCTTCACCGTCGCAAACTGCTGAGCGCAGTCCTCGATGGTGTTACCAACAACCCACCCTGCGAGATGGGTGCATCAAGAAAGCGTACTTCCTTGGTGTCACAAGGTATAGCCGGGGGTGTCTCTCCTGGACCACTACCGTGGACATTGTCCGACCCAGGGTCCATGCCGCTGCCTTGGTTGCCCGTGGAGCGCTGTCAGCGGCCGCACGGAGATCCTGCATTATACGCGGGACGGCCTTACACTCGTGGAGCTCTCTCAACGCCTTGGCCTGGCGGACCTGCAAGATGGCAACGGCATAGAGAGAGGAGGCAGCCTGGCCCGCAGTGATGCCAGTGATGCCGAAGTCTTACGCGCTTTGGACGGTAGGCGTGGCCGATTCCCCCAGGTGGTAGCCGTCCGCGGCACATGTGCACCGCGGGCGGACGTTCCACCCGGGGGATGTCGACGTAGTCCTTGGCTGCCCCACCATCGAGGGAAGTAAGGGAGCCTGAGCTGGTTTCACTGAAACGGTCCGTGAGTGGAGCGTTCCAAGTTTTACACAGCTCCTCATGCTCCTCAGGGAAGAACATGGCACCCGGGGTGGGCGCGGTTTGCACCACGCTCCGACCTCAGGAACCACGTATCCCCGGGTTAGCACGGATGACATCACTTCTGCTTCCTCTAGAACTCGACCGCTGGGGGTGGAGCTCGGATTCGTCAGAGTCGGATACCAGTCTCCCTCCGATGCTGCGAGCGACATCTCATCTACGTCACACATCGTTTCCGAGTGCTTGGCTGAGGATCCGGGCGGTATGCCACCGCCTGTTGGGGAACGTTCAGAAGAGCGAGTCGGGGCGCAATCGGCCCGTGAGCACTTGGCTGGCGGCTTTACGTTCGCAGAGTTCCCCATATCACTAACGCTGCTAATACAGGCGGACTTCGAGGCCGTAGCCCCGATGTCGCGGACTTTGGGGCCGTAGCCACCAATGTCACAGCCCGTGTAGCAGGCGAAATGGTGGCTGGTTCCCGTAGGAAGACAGTCACCCGTGACCGCAACTTCTTAATGACCGCAGTGCGGGCAAGATGTGTCAACGAACGCTGCTTCAGTGTGCTGGACGCCCAGACACCTAACGCAGCGATCTTGTCCGTCCCCCTCCTCGATGAGGGTGCCGCACCCAAGAGAACAGCGGGACATGCCGCGCTGGAGAATGCTCAGTCAGTCCTGAAAACGCCCAGGGGAAGGTCGCTGCAGGTAGGGACGATCCGCTGCTCAACGTCGTAGATCCGGCAGAAGAAGAAGAATTCATTGAATTCGTTCTGTTCATAGTCATGAGCGAAGGCTCTGAAGAACAAGAGGTAAATGAATGCTGCACACCGGCTTCCTTTTATACCGGATATCCGGGGGCGGAGCCCGGCATGCAAATTTCATTCGCAAAATTTCATTGGCCTTTTCTATAGTAGTCAGAGTTGATTGGTTCTCAAGGGTGAACCCCATCTGTCGTTCTCGACACAACGTCGAGAGACCGACAGAAAGGGAACCAGTGGTCCCGATTGACTTGCATTGATTATGTGTCCATACAAAAGAAGTCAATGGGGATCAAGTTTTTTGGTTACCAACATTTTTTAAATGTATCTTCTTCTGTCTATTGCAGAAGAAAGAAAATCACAACTCTAACTAAAATTAATAATATTGTTTTCACAAATGACTTTCCAAACTCTTTCTTCCCTTTAGTGCAATTCGTATTCTGTTCACGAGGCAGGTGAAAACTCAATTTAGGGAGGTATACTCACTCCAATCACAAGCCGTTCCTCGTTCATGCTTCAATGTCCTCTATTTGTCCTTAACATGCATCGTTCCAACACAACCCCAGAGCCCCCATAATCCCCCTCCTTTCTTAATTACCTATTTAGGAAAAGCACATTCCAGTCCCCAAATCTCTCGGTTAATACAAACTCAGATTTCAGTATAGCATCTCATCCCAGTGCACACACACAGCTGCTTGAGATTCAGGTCGGAGCTGTCACAGGTTTTATCCTGCAGAAAGCAAACTGCTGGAACTAATGACAACCCTCCTTCTCACTCACTTGAAGCACATCAATTTGATTAAAAATTGGCTTGTCCTTATCTGCTAGGGTGTTTGAGGTGATGCGGTGTGGGAGAGACTAGTTTATTTTTGATGGTGTTAAAAGTGCACACACAGAGATTGTCGATAGCCGTCTTTCAGAGGTCCAAAGTTCTTTAAAAGAGCAATTTTACAAATTCAACATACACTGTAAAACACAACTATAGGATTTACTTATTTCTTTGACACATGTAGTTACAATTACATTTTACTTTAAAAACGGTCTAAAAAACTTACAAAAGCTTTAAAAGTAAATTATGCTTAATTTTTTTGTCAAGTTTTTACACACAGATTTTTTTGTTTAATTTTGAGCAAATTTAAACAAAAAAAATTATAAACATTTATGCAACTTTAACACAGAAAAAAAAGTTTTTTACAGAATATTTCTGGCGACCCAGCTTCCAGAGAATTTCAGTTTATTTCCTGTTTTTTTTTACAGTGTAGTTAGTGTGTAATGTTGCTGTCTGTGTATAAAAAAATATATAAAATGTCTACAAAGCTCACTGCAAAGGGAGATATTCTCTTTAATAGAAAATGCTTTTTAAGGAAAACATAACGGCTAAAAGGAATTACAGGTCTCTTCTACTTGGGATCATGATTATGACCTCCGAGAACGTGCATAACTTCTGCCCCAGGGAACATACGAAAAAGGTTTCCTATGGTAATGGTTGAAAATGTGTGGATTAATAGAGAAAGAGATGTTATGCATAGATGGAAGACTATTTGTCATATACGTTACAAAATATAAGCAGAGCCAGTAGCCCATGACTCATGTACTCCTTTATTTGCCTCTGCTAGTACACACACGTGATGACTTTCAGTGCACAGAAGATTCATTAAAAGGTAGGAACAATGTGTTTCAGCTTGGATACTGGATCGGCAATGAAAAGGAAAAAAAGACTGGCATGTGAAGATCTCGGTTTAATGGCCTACAGAAAAGCACTGCTTCTGAATAAGCTTTTAACTTTTTAAAAGTCATGTTCCATTGATGGCGTTTCTATAGTTGATGAACAGCTTTTAATTAAGCCCTCAATCTTCAGATTATAACTCTCGCTGTAATAATTACAAATGACAGACATCGAAGTCTCTCTGCCGGATATTGGTGGTATATGCAGAATTAAGGATAAAACTGATTTCTTTCTTTAATTGTTTTTATTAAAGTCCCCATGAACCGGATATTGCATTTATCACCTTTATTGATGTGAAGTTGGATAGAGGACAGGAAGCAAAGTGAGAGAGAAATGGGGTGGGGTCCGGATAGTACCATGAGCCGGGACTCGAACTCGGGTTGCCAAAAGCGATACCGCGCCATATGTCAGAGCACTGCCCATTAGTCCATCAGCTCTGACTTTACATCTGTATTTTGATACATTTCTGAGTGAAATGGAATTTTGAATGAGAAAAATAGTGGGCGTGGCTTTTATCTTTCTCTGCGATTTGATTGTATGTAAAAAAAGGAGCCGTTGCATTTTGGAATGGAACTGGCAGCAGACTGACAGTTTAAGGGGAGGGGTTAACGGATGCTCCGCCCAAGCCCTCTAACATTCGTCATTTAAGAAGGATAGTCATTACAGGACGGAAGTACATTATCAGATTTTAACTGAAGTTTATGAGGGCACAAGATCTTTACAAAGAGAACGACCCATAATTGATCAACTATTTACCTTAAATGCTGCAATATTTAATGAAAAAATAGGCATTTCATTTTTAATTTCACTGGGACTTTAATCTTCTCTTTAATGAGTCTATGGACACCTATTCTGTTAGTAAACATTTTTTTGGGTGGAGATTATGTGGAAGTACCTGATCATTTTACTAAGTTTAAGTAGCATGTTTTGTTTGCTTGCTTTTTGACAATGACTAGAAAAAAATCTGATTAAATTTTAACATTTGAGGTCACTAACGCATGATAAGAATTGCCCAATAAAAGTAATATTTCGTAACAGGGATCCAGACAAATAAAAAACTTGTGTGCTTGGGGAGTCTTTCAAGCTCATAAATACTACACCATCCCCCCCCCCCCGGTTTTTGAAAAGTTGACCATGTTAAGCATAAGACTGCATGTTTAAAATTGTAAATAAGTCAGGATGCATGAAACACCGATGCATGCCCAATTCATGAAGTGAAACGCAAGCATTTTTGATTATCGTTTCTGTTTAGTCCTCTCGTTTTATTGTGTTTTTGTCTGGAAATGGCAACAGGTGTGTGTTAAAACATCAAATTTGAGACTGTATTCTATTGAATTTGTAGCACTAAACAACACAACAAAATTATTATTTAAAACTCCTTATGTAGCCAAATCTGTGCTGGTTTGTATTGGCCGACTCCAGTTTTCCCTTTGTTTTGCCTCCAGCTAATGCCGTGACATAAGCGAGACGTCGGCGCAAAAGGGGTCTATAGCAAATGGGAGGCAGGACAGTCTGTCTGAATATAAACAAAGACTTTAAGAAGAATTATTATTTGATAATTGGTAAGATTAAAAAATAATTGATAAATAAGTAGACATAAATGTTTTACTTTTTTACTTTCTAATATCTCCCCAACACATAAAACACATTCAGTTTTGGATAAATAATTTAGAAATTATATTCAAACTATGTTGAATTTGTCGAAATTCAGAATGTTTTTCACAAAAATATTAATGACATATTCACTTACTCCTGCACATTCCTCTATTCAACCTATCCCATAATGCACCATGGTAATGTTTGGGCATACAGAGGTTTTATCAAACTCTTTCTCTTAGGGTAATCTTAGGCTGCACATGAGAGTATAGAAGAGTGGGAGCAGAATTTTAATCTGAAGACTTCAGGTGTCGCATACAGGTGGCGCATACACTCTTTAAAATAAAGGTGCTCATTTTTGGTTCCACAAAGAACCATTCAGTAAAAGGTTTTTTAAAGAACCATCTCTTTCTTTATAATCTGAAGTAGGGGTGTGCAATATCATACCGTCCACGATATCACCGGTATAGATTTTTAGAAGATAAAAAAGTGTCATTTCGTAAATTAGCTATATCAATGCTATAGCAACGCATTTATATTCCCTAGCACACACAACGACACCTGTCTGAGAGGAACAGCAGCATCGTGTCAGGTTCTGAGTACCATTTGGTTCCTAAAAAAGGAGCTACTTCAATATAATGGAAGTGGTTTGGTTACAAGAGGACAGGCCTACAACAAAGCACAATATTTAGTAAAATATACAAGAAAACTGTTACAGTTAACAGTTGGTGATGTGCGGCTCAGAAGTAAACAGATGACTCAACCTAGCATCGCTTGAGCACTTGATAGTTGCATTCCATATGAGAAGAAGAGTAAACGGTGCACAAGTATTCTGCATTGATAAAATCGATAATAAGCGATAATGAAAGTTGGTCTGTGACGTCACTTGCGAGCTGCGCAGTTATAAATCAAGCACGTCTTTTTCCCATTCAAAATTTCCATTTTAGTGTCTCTCCGTGCAGCATTAGCTGCGCAGCTTTAAAGTCAGGCGTGTCTCTACGTGGATGTGTCTCTACCTGCAGCGTGAGTTTTAAAGTCTCACGTGTCTCTATGGGGTCCCCCTGTCTAAGAGTCTAAGGGAGTGTTGAGTGTCATTTCTGTGATAGTCGCCAGCTGCAATTAAAGCATTAAACTATACCTCATTGATAAAGAAGGCCATTGTAATGTTTAATATAATCCTGCTATTTGGCTGAAAAGATGAAAAGATGAATGTTTCTGTTTCATTATGTTTCTGACAATACGTTAGGCTATCATTTATAGAATCCTGAACTGTTAAATTGTAATATTTGAATAAACTTAATAAACCTGGAGCGAGCACCTAGCACTAGGAAAATAAAAGTATTGGATCGGGACTCATATCGGCATATACTCAAAATAAAATGACTCGTATCGGGACATCCCTAGCCTCTACTATTGCACTATAATGCTGCTGCTGCCACCTTATGATAAAAGAATGGAAATGGCATTTATTTTAGATTATACTGATAAATACTGGTACCTGCCAGCTGCAATCAGCAATAAAACATTGTTACATATTTTGCTATCATATTTTCTATATATCATCACCGTAAATATTCTTGAAATACAGTGATATAATTTTGAAGCGAAATCGCCCACCCCCTGACAAACCTTTATTTGCCACCTAGAACCTTTTGTGAAACAGAAAGGTTTTTGGAACCATTAGGCTTTTCTATGTCATCGAAGAACCTTTAGAGGCACCCTTTTTTAAGAGTGTATAATCTGAAGAACCTTTTGTGGCCACAAAGAACCTTTTGTGAAACAGAAAGGTTTTGAGGATGTAAAAGGTTCTTTATGGAACCATTTAGACCAAAATGGTTATTCTATGGCATCGTGGAGCACCTTTATTTCTAGGATTTCACCTTCAGGGCTGTATCTCTATGTTTGTACCATTTAATTTTCATTATTCCCTCTCTCTCTTGCTAACACACAGGTGATAAATAACATTGTATTCCTAATATTTCAGTGAGCTATAAATTATTGTGCAATTCCTGAACTTGCCTAAAATAACATGTCTGCATGTGTGCATTGGAGCAAGATGACATTAGGGGAAGGAGAATGAGACTGCACTTTGAATAAAAACAGTGCTATTCATAAGGTCAGACAAACCTAAGGTGACAAGCTTTAGGGAGGGGTGTTAGGCACAGCTGGAGATAAAACTGGATGATGGGAATGATACAAGAAAGGGGGACAGAAAGAGAGACGTGCTGAAAGGTTTCGGAAAGCAAACTCATATTAGTGGCAGGTGAGAAGAGCTTAATGAAATGAGAGAAATCTGGAATTGATACAAGCAGAATGTAAGGAGTACTGTAACCACAACAATAAACACTTTTCTTAGGGTTTAAGGACCCTTCTTATTGGACATGAGAGGTACTCACATGTTGAAGAGGTTGAGACCAATACGATACAGCCGTTTCCGCATAACATCGGTGGAGAGGGTCGGAGATTTGCAGCTAACTGGGTTCTCGCAATGGTATCTTGGCAAGCTCAGGATCATAGCCTGCAGAGCCTCTTTGGATGAGACCTCTGAAGCAGACCGGGCTGAAGTGGATGTACTGCTACTGCTCATCTGTTCTGAGCTGTTGTCCGCAAGGTCTGACTCAATACGTTTAGCTTCTAGAACCTCCACAGTTGGGTCAGCCGGTGTCTCTGCCATCTCTGGCGGAGACAAGTTATCAGTGGTTATTACTGTCTGTGTAAGAATGGCTGTTTCTGGAGATTCTTTTTTCTCAAACACCAGTGGTGACGACTCCTCCCCAAGTTCCTCCTCACTTGGTGGAGGGGCCGGGAAGTCGCCATCTGGTACTTCCTCAGCATCCAGCTCTAGAGGTAAAGGAGGTGGATCCTGTGGAGGTGGTGGCGGCGGTGGTAGTCCTTCTGGCGTTTGTTCCGTTGCATCGTAAACTGGAGATTGCTGTAGGCTCTCCGTAATTGTGCCCCCCTGCTGGACACAATTACCAAGAGAGACTGAAGTGGAGGATTCCATAACCGAAGAGGACATGCGAAAGTTCTGGCTATCAATTTGTACAGTCACGTCCCGGAAGGCCATCATTAGCTTGCTGGCATTAAGGGGCACATTTTCGGCGTTGTCTACAGGGATGGTTCCACTCTGAAGTGTAACAGGGTTTATGGGGACACCTTCTCTGACTGTCCCCGCCATCCCGGATTTGCCACCAACTGTACCAAAGTTTTCTTGAAGAGAACACATAGTTTTCATACTCCAGTTGCTGAGCGCATCATCAATTGATTTGGCAAGAGACTGGACTTGCTCATTGAAGGAATCCTCCAGATCAGTTAGAGTGCCGCCCACTGTGTTGGGCAGGGATGGCGACCGGACCAGCGGGATACTTGCAAGATTACAGCCTTCAGCCAGTGCCCGTTCAGCTGAGATCCCCTCTGTGTTTTGCACGCGCACCTTTCGCAGGGAGATACGGCGTGGCAAGCGACTTTCAAGGAGGGAGTTTCGTATCTTCTCAAAGTTTTTGCTGAGCTGGTATTGGCGGAAGGCCGTCTGGATTTTGCAGGCGGCACGGCGAGATATTAGGTGGCCCCCATATTTGTGCTCTAACATTTCGATCTGAAAGAGAGAGAAGGGAAACAAATTGAGATAAGGACCAGTTATGACAAATACAAGCAAGATCTGAACGCAGGAATGAAATGCTCTAATCAATAACAAAGCCTAATCAGAGATAGCTAAATATCATGATATCCTGAGACCAACCAATTTTCCGGTCTCCTACTTACCGAATGCCTTTCAAGCGTAAACCCGTAATAAAATTTGCCAATAAGTGTCAATACGCTGGATGCAGCATCCAAAGCAATTACCCAACCATAAAAACGACTTAATAGTATTGATGCTCAAAGTGTATCATGCTCATTTGTGAAGTTTGAATGAGGTTAATTAGACCGCATATATAGTGCAGAAATTACAAATCTGCTACCCGCATTAAATTAGATTAATTGTGGTGAAATGATTTGTGACATTTGATTAAATGGTAAAACAGCAGATGAAACAGTAGTCACCACAATCAAACTCTGATTTGACCAAATGTTGCATTAGACTTTACCATCATCTGTCATAGAAATAGGCTCGACTATACATTTACTTACGACATCACACAAAACTTTGCCTATGGTTTCATGCCAAGACACATACAAAGGTGACATTTGTGAAAACATCTTATGATTCCATCCAGAGCTCCAATGTTGCCCTCCAAGTTGACAAGTTGAGTAATTTAATCTGTCACTCAAAGATTCTGACTTGAATGGGCCCAAAACTATTTTACAGCCCCTAGCTGATACCCAAAGCTTAATTTCACCTGATATTTTCCCTTTGTGCTTCCATCAGCTGTCAGTGATCTTGTCATTTCGTGGGTGAGCATGGATTAGAGGTCATTAAAGTCCTGCCATTTCAAACCGAGTGATAAGAGTGAGTTGATGTAATCTCTGTCATGATTACAGATTCAAACACCCTGAAAGAGGTTTGAATAACACCAAAAAGCCTCCTATCTCAACAATCTACATTTGTCTCGGACTAGGTGGGAAAGGAGCGATACGACTGGGGAACATTAAGTTCTCTTCGAAGAGGACCTATAGGCTCCAAGCTACTGTGTGTTTCGACTTGGAAAACTACTTCCTTAATCCGTGAATAGTCCACAACCTGCCTTTCTCCATTAGTGCCGACGTAGTTTTTAATCAGTGAGAAAAAAAAGAGTTAATAAAACGTTATTTAAATACAGGTTACAATCTACTCAAGATGCATATGTTATGTCTTGCATATCTGTTAATGACTTCCTTCTCATATGTTTATGTATATAATGACTAAATAGAGAATAACTAAAAAAACATTATTCAAAAGTCCATGGGGATATACATATTTCTCCCATTAAGTAGCCAAACCAGAATATCACAATGTATGACTTATCCATTTTTTTGCTGGTAAACAGCATTGTGACGACCAAAACCAGCATGAACTAGCAGACATTCACTCTAATCCATAAATTACACAGTATTTTTGCATAATAGATTGATAGATGCATATAAATGTCACTGTTCTTTTGTATAGAAGCTTTAGCAAACACCCCTGGTGTGGATGTATATTAATGCGGCCTCTCTTCAGAACGTGAGCCCTGAAGTGACAGAATAATGGCAATTTTAGCAAATTGCTCACACGCAGAAGTTTCCCGAAAGCAAGAGATAAAAAGCAGTGTTGGCCGTGACCCAGGATGAGGTTTTAAAAGGAGGTTAGATTAGCCAAGGATTCATCCATTTTTATGCACTGTTGGTGGTTTGATATATGAAGGTGAATAAACCAAGGACTTTACCAATTTTAGCAAAGAGTACAGTACATATTTCTAAACTTGAGGTAAAAAAGAAAAATAACAGTATGGGTGAAACAAAAGGTCTCATTTATTATTTTCATATATATTTTTATCATATCTATATTTTTTTACATTATCACAAATTTTGCAGATGCTTTTATCCAAAGCCAATGACATTACATGTTACTATACAAATAAGTAAACGTAAAGGTTTCTGTACAGAGGATTTCATTCTATATCTGGGTATCTGTAATCAATTGTCAAAACTATAAAGCTATAAACACAACAAACAACTTCTAATTGAATCCTTTTATACATTTTTATTGCTTACATTTTTTATTAATATTAACACATTCCACTTCTAAAGCTACTATGAGCTTGCGATATATGTGTAACTGCCAAAACATATTAATGAATTATCATTTTTGTTAGTGAAGGAAACCTAATGAGACAAAGAATAAATTAGAAATATAATAATACAGAAATATTGATTAATTGGAATGTTGAATGTACTGTAAAAAAACACACTTTGTTGTCATCTCTATAATCCTGAGGTGTGGTAAAAATATAATGGAAAATGTCGAAAATAAAACTGGATGCTGAAAGACAAGAAGCCGTGTAACGAATGCGGCCCTGCTGCAAATTCACCCATTAGCCAGCTGTCAGGTCTGTTTCCGATCACTTCACTAAGCGCAGCAGAGGAGAGAGATCATTCCGGAACCACTACAGCCATAAAAGAAAGGGGTATAGCGATGACACTGCTCTCTGTCAACTCAGCCAGACAAATCAAACCTGACAACTGGATCAGCACTCTGTCCAAGCCCAGTACTTTACCAACCATGAAATGACACATGCATATCCAAAGTAGACAGGGTTAGAAAAGCTAAAAAGGTGTTGGAGGCTACATTCAAGAAAAATACTCTATATATATAAAATTTGGGGGTGCCCAATTGGAAAGGCTCTTTTGGTGACCTAAAGACGTAACCAGAAACATTCATGTCCACTAATTTTCATAAGGTATAATTGCTGAATTATCGAAAATGATGATCGTAAGGTGGATACCTTAAAGGGAACATTTCCCCCTTTTTTACTTTAACCTCAAGGCATCATAGCTGAATATGACTTCCTTCTTGATGAATAATGCAGTCGAAGTTATATTACCATGTACTTCCAAGCGGTAGATTGGAGTGAATGGGTGTGTTTTTTTGAAGCTCCAAAAATAGCATCCATTGATCAAAGAATGGTAGAAATCGATGCGTTTTTTAAGAGAAATACCCATATTAACAACGCTATTAACGACAATTTCTAGTTTCTGTTATCCCTCTGCTGCGCGTGAACCAGAGGCTTGTTTTTACTGACGTTTTGCGTGTCGGCGTGAACACTCACATTGGATTTGAATTTTCCAACAAAAATCATTTTAGAAAAAAAGCTGTTCAAACAGTACCAAACCTAGTAGGAGATCATAGGAATTCACAAGAATAAATAGTTATGAAAACTAGTTATGAATTGTCAAGAGATTGTGTTGGGGCACACCATTGTTATCAAAGAGGACTTTCTGGAAAAGGCCATTCTGTAGATGCAATCGCTTACTGTCACATATCTGTTCATATTTGGTGCTTGACATTACTTTCTCATTTGCATTGATTTGTATCTCAAGGATACATGTATATTTATGAGGCCATCAACATAAGACAGGATAATCAAAGGTCTCATTGGGAGGTTAGGCATGCTTTCATTAGCATAAAGAGGCAATCACATCGAAGAGGTGCAGCAGTAGTTATCTGTGGAGCCATCAGCTTTTGAGAGATCGTGTCTAGAGTCGCTAAAACCAGATTATCAGCACTCAGACACACTCTGGGGGAGCTGGCTTTGCTAACGGTGGATCACATCTTGTAGCATTTCGTCTCGTTTTGCACGTCAGTATAGTTCAGACCGTAATATCTTATTGGACAAGCTATGTTCGACACTGTCGTCTCGTTGGGATCATTAAAATTTTACATTAATGTAGCATATGATGTAGTAATTGTTATGTTGCTTTAGCAAACAGAAATCACTTGACAGTTCACTTGACGGACGTTAGGAGGTGTAGGCACCTATTGAGAATTTTAGGCATGAAGTTCAGAGGAGACTGATCATTAACTAAAATAAGTTTGGAGCTTCAATCTCAAAACACGTAGTGCCACCAACATTTGAAATTACACAGATGTTTATGCTAAGAACTAAAATGTACTTTGATCAGATCAATTTTAGACAACTATAGAAAGATTTTGGGCAACTTATTTCCAAAGATTGAAAACATGGATTTTAACATTTGAATAACTTAGTCTGTAATTATAGACAGTTTCAAAGCAACAACATAAACAAATCTTACTGCACATGCACGCCTTTGTTGACTGAACTTAACTTCCGGTATACCGTCAAGAATAGAGTCCCTGTAGATTATTTCTGACAACAAGCAAAAGAAATAACAGGTAAATTACATTAGCCAGCAAGTTTAAAGTATATCTAGCCAGCATTATTTTGGGTTACTAGTAGAACAACCGTGACATGGTTTAACTTTAATGCGACAAAGTAATATGACCCATTTAACAAATTATTTATTTTATAAATTTGAAATACAGTAAATATCAACAAATTGTTTATTTCACACAATTATTATACAATAAATTATGAATATAAATGTATATTAATGTATATTAAATACAAATAAATATTTATATTATTATATACCAGCAAGACCAAACAATAACAAACACAGACTGGATGTCTGTGTCAAAAGAAACCGTCTTTGGAATTTCCTCCCCCTCGATTATGACCCCTGAACTGATTACGTCACATTAGCAACCGCAGTAGGTCAGGTGAAGCAAGTCATACAGCGCCACATTAAATATTCATATGTGCATGCAGATTCTTTTTCAGGCTTTATGTTTAGGATATTTTTATTTGTCGAAATTAAACGTTGGTTGATATCAACCAAAGACAACGCACAGTTGTGCGAAATGTTTATATACATTAACAATCTCCGAGGATAGTGGGGGTCTCGAGACCGTGGCAGTGTTATTTTGGGGGTCGTGGGTTGAAAAAGTTTGGGAACCCCTTGTCTTTTTGGATTTAGAGACTGCAAAGCTGAATAATACTCAATGATAACTTTTCCTTAATTTGACCAGCATTTTTAGTGTGGACCAGTTTTGTATGTGGATCAGGAACAAAATAAGTTTTGCACTACTGTATGTCTTGTGGTATACCGATGTACACAATTACAATTCTATTTAAAATGGCAAATTCAGACAAACAATGACTAATAATTTGATCATGACAATGCTCTTTTGACCCATCTTTCTAAATATTAATCTCAGGCTGACAAACGTGTCAAGAGAATAGCCTACTATGAAACCATAGGATACACTCTGTTTTCATTTCTCTAATAACCCAGTCATCAAATCTGTTTAAAGAAGTTTAGAGGTGGGTATAAGGCAAGAACACACGCTCAACTTTTTTCCTGCTTTAGAAAAGACTGCCAGAAAGTTTCTGCAGAGAGGATTTAGTTCTATTTATAAAGTGGAAGGTTGAGAAAGTGTATGAACCCATTTCTCCCGAACATTCATTTGTCAGTAGTCTGGATTTCTACTGAGTGATTATAGAAAGATGAAATTCATAGCAATGCATCACATACTACAGATTTTCCGCAGTACCTGGAAACAAAGGTCATAGAGATAAACAGTGTTTGATTTGTACTCTAAAGACCAATATCCTCCATGGAATCTCCAAAGCACTTGAGAAAACCAATTATTCTGCCAGAGGAATGGAATTTTCTAGAGGTGGTTGGGAGGATGGTCAGTCAGTGAACTATAATAGGCATTAGAAATAAAACGAAGTTCTAAGAAGTCAAATAATGTGTGTTTAAAATGTGTAAGCCTAATTTATACAATAGAAGAAGCCAATGCTTATTTGGCCCACATGGATGAACTAGAGCAGGGGTGTCCAATGTCGGTCCTGGAGGGGCGGAGTCCTGCAGAGTTTAGCTCCAACTTGGCTCAACACACCTGTTTGGAAGTTTCGAGTCTGCTTTGTGAGACCTTGATAGCTGTTCAGGTGTGTTTGATCAGGGTTGAAGCTAAACTTTGCAGGACAAAGGCCCTCCAGGACTGACTTTGGACACCCCTGAACTAGAGCATCATAAAAATGAACATGCATCTTTCTGTTCAGGTAACAGAAAAAGAAAAAACATTGTATCTTTATATACGTGTAAACACTTAAAATATACAAAATTGTACATTAAAAGAGTATAGTTCTCAATAACAAGGCTGCCAGTTTTCCTAAGCTCAGTTTCCTAGGCCCACCGCTACAGCTAAATAACTTTGGTAGCACTTTATTTCACAGTACTGTTTCCCATGAACACAATATTAACTTATTACAGTAAAAAAATGGGTGATAACCAGGCATAAACCCTGAACCTACCTCTAAACCTAAACTTATACCATACCTTATACTACCCAGTACTTTCTTAGGTAAGTACACTATAGGTACACGTACTGTAAAATAAAGTGCAATCATAACTTAACTAATGCAACCTAAATTGCTTTGCCGTTAATCAATCGATCAATCAAACACACATAAACAAGTATATATATTAATTAAATAATAAAATGTACAAAATTAAAGTATAACTTTGATTTGAGTATTTGTATTTCAGTGCATCTCTTTATATATTTAAAAAAAAAATTGTGGATTTGTGTGTGCAATCACATGTCTCAGGGAAAGAGAGAGATATACTTGTGTTCTCTACCACTAATCCGCAGCGCTCAGAACTCTTATCTGCTTCAGGAGAGATTTTACACGTCTACATATAGAAGATCAATGGCATAATGCGGACACAGAGAGATTTGTACAAGTGAATGCATATAATCAACTTCTAAAGTTCAAATACATTATATGGACATGTATGGATGTAGTCAATTAGATTGCAACCGTATGTTTATACATCTATACGTTCCTACAGTAATTATATCCATGTTTGTATTTTCATATGTGGACATAAATGAATAATTTATTACTATAAACCCATAGACAATACAGTCACAATAATTAATATAACCAGCAACCCTTGAATGCATAAATTATTATAACCTATGTCTGGCTTTTTTTTTTATTGCTTTTATGGCATAAAAACCAGACCCTACAACAACAAAAAACCTCATTGTACAACGTCTCCTCTTGAATTCCTCACCATGGCTACTGATATAGCCTATACATCTGTGACCTGTGATTGGCCGGCTTGACTAAAATGTCGGTTGTCCTCTGATGTCCTACTTGATTTAGACAGTGAGCCTACCTGACTGAATTTCTAACCTTTAGCCTAGGGATGTAACAACTTTCAGCATAGGTCCAATTCTTTGTAAATGTGAGTTTGATGCAGAGTTCTCGAAAAGAAATCTGTTATAACACAATAAAACATTTGTGAGTAATATGTATCTTCGGAATACAAAGCTACCATCTGTGTACACACTTTATAATTATTAAATTATCATTTTAATGCATGCTGTAAATGCTACTAACCAATTTCATACTGGATGTCATTATGTTATTCTGGACTGTGACAAACACTGTCAAATTACAAGCTAATGCTCTTGTTTATTTCTTTTGCATTTAAGGCATCATGTTGATTTTACACTACTAGGGCAAAAACGTAGCTCTGTTAAATAAAACAACATATATCCTTTATGATTAATTCACACTGATCCAATAAACACCAACATTCTAAATTGTCATTTACATTGATCCAGCAAACGTGTTCATTGGTGTTTCTTTGATCACTGTAAATAAGCATTACTGCACTGTAAAAAATCTTAAAAACTTCAGTTAAACCGCTTCATTCATTTTTTAAGTTAAATCAGATTTGCTTTACGAGTCAATTCAATTTAAATTATATTGAATAGTCTTTAAAAATCTAGTAATTTACAACTCAATTTATTGAGCCAGTTCAATATAATTAAGTTTTTGTTTGACTAATAAAGCTAATTTTATTTCACTTAAAATTGTTGGGCTCATTGTTTTTACAATATGCATTTTGAATCGTAAATTATATAATTTTTTTCTATTTCTGATGTTTGTGCACATTTTATCTAAAGCCTAAGTCTTCTTATATTAATGGCATTACAGTAATTTTGTATAGCAAACACTGTGCTGTACCTTAAGATAATTCTCAGCTTAACCAATGGGGGACGTCAATTTGCAATATAAACATTCAGCAAGAAAATGGAAAAAATTAGACATGGGAATGTTTAGGTCGCCTCTGGGTTACCATGACAACACAACCTTTTCACCCAATCTCTCTACATCCATCTCTTTTTCTGTCACTCTTTCTATCTCTCACTGTCATCTCAATGTCCTTCTCTTCGACATCACAATATACCCTTTCCAGGAACTCTCTGAAATTGAGGCTGCAGGTGTTTTCTGTTCTGTCTTTAAAGCAACATGTTTGTTCTATGAAGCCAATATAATTCTACCAAAGTACAGAAACAAAGAAGCTATATCCTAGTAATCTACCTTGTAATCTACTGCTTATATCTATAAACATCATTAAGTTCACAACTGATCGATTTGGACTCGTACATAGACACCAATGCCACACAAAAACTGCTCTTCATGTTAGGCAAAATGGATACTTAACTTATAATTGATAAGGCCATAATAACAACAAAAGAGTTTAATAAAATTAAATATATAAAGGAAATATATGGGTTAAAAGGTTTATTTTAATTAGCGATTTTTTTATTACAGAATTTTTTTTCAACATTCTATTCAATTACTTGGTCACCTTAGAAAATATTTAGATCATAAAGTTTGTTGCGGTGAATTCTGGGATTTTTTTAGTTTGACCAAAATAATTATTATTACTGGTAAATATGCTTGATCAGCTATTTGTTAAGTTAGGCAATATAGCTACATATATTTCATCCTTTTACATTGCACATTTTACATTGCATCCTTTTACATATCTCATCTCATTGCAATAAAAATGACATGTACTGTAGGCCTGCATGGAATCTGTAAATTGTTTAGGAACCCCCCTAACTCCATGTTTATATATTTATATGACTTCAATTTTGCAGCCAATGTTTTTCAAAACTGTATTTTGTGCCATAAGTATAGGAATTTCCAACGTGAAGTTAAAATGGTTTGATCACTGCAAATCAATGTCAATTTAAAACAATGGACCAATTATTAGCCAGGGGACGGAGTATATACAACATGGCAAGCATATTTAGTGGTTATACCTCTTTAAGTATGGGAGTTAAAGCATTTATAGTTGTGTCTTATTCAATTTTATTGTTCTTTGTGTACCTGTTTTCCAACAAATTCTGCATGTGTTCAACCAGTCTGCACAGATTCGATGCAGGCCTACTGAAAGGTTAGAAAGCTGATGGAGATGGTGATGTATGTGTATGAGATGAGGATGAATGATCAACCTGTAAATTTCCAACTGCCCTGAGTCACCTAAACCTCAAACTCAGTCACCTCAAAGCAACCAAAAGAAGCACAACATCCAATCCTTGTGCCTGTATCACACACCCACACATAGCCAAGACCACAATCCCACAGTGCCTTGCTCCCTACCTGCTTGTTTTTGAGGTCGAGCGAGAGTTCATAGTCCGAGGTTGTGGTGTGGCAGCACGTTCCATTCCTCTGTACTCTGATTGGTGAGGCAGTGTGATGCAAGCTCGGCCTCCTTCCCGCACCTCCCGTACACGTTGCTTCCCTCTCTTGCTCCTCTGGCTCTTTTTTCTCCTCCTCTTGTTCCGGTTGTGGTTGCTGAGGCACCTGGGGTTTTTCTTCTTCCTGTTCTATTTCCTGTGCCTCCACCTCTTCCTCGTCCACCTGTGCACTCCCTGTCTCTTGAGCTCCACCTCCATCTCCATCTCCCTCTCCCCCTCCTTCATCTACAGATGATGTGGTGCTTTCTGCAACTTGAGGAGTCACCTGGACCTCTGGCTGTGTAGCACTGTTATCAGGAGTGCAAGGTGTGGGCGATACAGTTTCCTCCGGGGACGATGTCGCAGTGGGAGGAGGGGAGGGTGGTTCTTCACTGCTGAAAGGAGGAGAAAACGAAGAGTCAGCCTGATGACCAGGCACCATTTGACCTTGTCCTCCAGCTCAGGGGGCGTGGCCTAGGGATGGGTCAATATTAATCTCTCCCTCCCTTTTCAATTGTGCCCAGCAGGGCAAAGAGAAAAAGATGAAGTGATTG
The DNA here is from genome assembly GCA_008369825.1 of Triplophysa tibetana. Lineage (NCBI taxonomy): Eukaryota > Metazoa > Chordata > Actinopteri > Cypriniformes > Nemacheilidae > Triplophysa > Triplophysa tibetana. Next base: position 13,009,434 of record CM017897.1, on the reverse strand, counting down.
TTTTGGGGCACTAGACCCTATTGTCCATTCAAGGATGGACTTGAGAAAGTTACCTAACAACCATAGGGGGAGGGTGGGACAGACAGTGACTTGTGACACCCAACATGTGACACACACAGACAGAAGACACAGTCATGCAGCTAGCACGGATTGTGTTTACATGTACAACAAAATTCTAGTACTTCAGCCATTTACTGTACTTGTATAGTGTGATGAATAACCTGAAAACCTGCTTACAAAATCTAGATAAATTGGCCAAAATCAGGTCAGAAAAAACAAAGAAAGTAGCATGATCTTATGACTTATATGTTGCTTTAGGGCTGTCTATGTAACTGGCACTCAATGAGGTTTATTAGCTGCTCTTTACTGCACTCATGTTCTGTAACATGTAAGAGACAGGAGGGATTCAAGCTAACATACTGCAAACCTGATGGGAACAATGGTCAGGCCATGATCTCATGTATGGAATTTGGGGTGAGAAAGTGGCATTGTGTAAAACACTATAATATATTACCAGTGACACCAAATTATTTTTTGGGGGGTAATGAAGTCATATATTCTATAGAATTTATGCCATTCTGTACATAAAATTTGTCGTTTGTTTTATGGATGGGCATTAAACATAACACACATGTCTGTTATTACTTAAAGGCACCCTAAACTCTTTTTAATATACATTTATTTTAACATGTTCTGGTCCCGCTCAAAGTAGCATTTAGTGACTTTGTTAACCTAACAGCTATCCCACAATAGAGTGGGATAGAGTGATGCCCTATACTGTATGTCCCATTTTGCGTCTAGAAATAATTATCCAAAAACCAGAGCATGTAAGTGTATACAGTAGCTTAAAGAGGTGGGAGAAAACCTTTACATCACAAATGACGGAGAAAGTTCTGACACAAAGCTCTAGATGGCGCAGTCCTAAAGTCTAAACCAATCTGACATAATAACTTTACAACAGGGCGCACCTTATTGGTTCCTTCCGTATCAGCAGCCATTGAGCTTGCTGAATACGTTTAAATCTTGGATAGTGATCGTTGTGACACTGCAGCGCGATTCAGAAACCCTCCTCCATAGATCTGCTACAAGGTGATCAAGTAAGCGATGCAGGGTTTATTCATATATGTTATATTTGCAGCAGCAGTATTCCTTATATGTACACAGCAGCATGTTGTGGATGTATTGGCAGTAGCAAGTCACCGTACTTGCTCTGCTGCAGCAGCGTAGGAGATCTATTCCGCCAAGACCAAATATATTTAAGTCATGTACACTACCATGCTAAACCCTTCGAGAGTTGGCATGTCAGAACTATAGTTCATTTAATCTTGAAGCGCACCCCCATTCTAGCCCAGCACATACTTTCACTCAAATGGTAATTTTTCCTGAACCCTTTGGAGTGCAACCACAATTTTGGCTTCATTACCTGTATATTTAATCTTTTTATGAGATTGTGAGATTGTCACCATTTCTTTCAATAAGATTGAGCTTAAGTTGATTAAATATCGTCGCTGTCCTTCTTAAACCTCTTATTAAAAACTTACTTTTTAAGTGATTACTACTGTTTTGACAAACTTTTTGCCATGTTTTGGTTAGATGCTTGCAAACAATAAAAACCACAAAATATAGAGGTCTGAAGTTTCAGAAGGACAGCGGCAATATCAGATTGTTTACTGATGGGGCTGTAAATAAACACAACTATTGTGTGTTATCAAATTTATTAAAAATGCACCCCAAACAAATTTACTTTGTGTCACTTTGGCAGTGTAAAGCCAGGAAGTACCAGAGAATTCCACTGTTTAGAGATACAAATAAGAGTTCCAAGGGCATCACTTATGCCAATGGCCTGACTACCAAGGAGTCTTGGAGTTAAGGAGATAACTCTAAATGGAGTCTGTGGGAATGCAGATGACAGCATTTGGCACCGCTGCCATGTGTTTTGCTTGTCAAATAGCAGGTAAATATTAATAAAGGACCACAGATCTATCATCATAGACCATAAGCCTGTTTATTTTTGTTTTGCTCTTTACCTGTTTCACTTAGCTCACTGTTTACATTTTTCTTCACCTGTCACTCTGTTTGGGCTATACCCCTACGCCCCCTGCGTCCTCTACCCACTTGCACACTTCTTTCCCTCACTTTCCATCTCTGACCCTTTCTCTTTTAGCATCAGCAAGTGGGATTGTGTATGTGTATGAGACACTGAGAGGCATTAGAAGCACTCAGGTCCTGTGTGCGTTTGTCTAAGCACAGCCTAATATCTCAGAGTGCTAGTGGACCAGGGCAGGTCATAGTCCGAGAACTGCACATGGGCAGGCTTTTAAAAGGCTCTGGCGACATCAATGTATGCATGAAGCAGTGAAACTCAATTATCTTTCCATCCAGATCACATGGCAATGGGGACGACAAAGCAGGAAACCGCTGATAGTAAATGGAGTCAGTCTTGATGGTTGATTGGTTGTTAGCATTGATTTGCAGGTTTGTATATGTAAAATGATGGATGGTGCACAATTTCTTGGCTGTTGCATGCAGTTGAATTGGATTCACATACAGAATTTGGCTTTCTAAAGATTCTTGAGGAAGAAGAAAGTGAGTAGGGCCACAGAATATGTCAGGGATTCCAAGGACAGAGAACCCAGGCGCAGATAGAAGCGGGTGGAAATTAAGATTTTAATAATAAACACAAAACAAAGGTCTTCTCAGAGGAACATAGCAATGCAAACAACACGAGCCACAATGAAACGCATAAATCAAAATGAACTAGTACAAGACAGAAAACCCAAGTGTATTAATAGGGGACCAAATCAAGAGGGGAACAGGTGCGGGGCATGAAATCATTAACAATCAATAATGAGGAAACGAGAGGGCGGTAACAAAGACGAGACTGGAGACAACGCATGGCACGTCAAAACAAACAATGTCATGTGTCTCTCCACAGTACAGACGTGGGGCTGTCATGACTCTGCCACAAGACTAGAAAAACATAACAAGGGGAGGCAGGATCATGACACAATAACTCTGTTCCAAAACATAGTAAGATGCCTGCATAAAATAAATGTTAAAACTTTATGGATGTGCCTCAGACCCCCAAAAAACATATGATTTGCAAAGAACCATCAGACCCAAACATTAAACACCAAAACTGATTGCAAATCTTTAACCTCTACAAGGAGGATGAACTACAGTTTATATATAATCTGCCATAGAAGGCAGCAAGGCATGTTCCATGGGTTTTGGAACAGAGCTAGTGTGGTTTCTCTGTCAAACAAGAAATGTTGGCAAAACAGAACTACTATTGTACTGGGTTACAATTCTCAGCCTTTCAAAATATGGCACGATTGCAACAGTACAAGAGGTTAAAAATGCACAAAATATATACTGCCTCACACTGAAACAGCATATGCAAACCAACATGGATATAATTAACCTTGAAAATAAGACAAATTATCCTGTGTCTCCATATGATATGTGCTTAAATAAGTGCATGTACCCGACTTCAACAAGCATTTCTGGCGTCGCCGTCGGGATTGAAATGAGCGATAAAGATCAGCTCCTTCCAGAAATGGCTAAGGCGATAAGACAGGAGTCAGTGAGCACGAAATCAGAACATTACAGGGAACATATGCAGTGTGGCACAGGATATACCCAAGGGAGGAAAAGGATTGGAGAAATAAAAGTGGAAATCAGGGAGCTTGACGAAATAATACTTGAGTTCAGGGAGAGAACACTGCTTATCTTTTTGTCTTCTGAATAAAAGTAAAAAGCACATGTTAAGCATGCAGTAATACATTATACAGTACGTCATTGGCATACATTAAATATTAGAAATAATGTCTTCCAGTCCTATTTGGATAATAATGTGTTCAAGATATTTTAGGACCCGTTTTTTTATAATAATAAAGGTCGTACGCATAGCTATTCCTTAAATTTATGCATTTCACTAGTAACCTTTTAAAACGAAGACCGCAGAGGCAGAAGGAGAGAAAATACAGTTTATATTAAACACCTTTAAGAGCCCCCTAAAATAATTAGTCACCGGTGAAGCTTTATATTCATTTTCTTTGAACACATGGCTTCTCTTGACAGGCTGTTGAAAGAGAAACCACTTATTTTTTCCTTATTATGATATGTTACCATTATTACGAGCTTACCATTGGGAATACAAGTAAGGTCATAAGAAAGATTTGAACTGCCCCATGATTCTTGTTTACCTTAAACAGAAAATGTACAGATTGCACTCTTAAATGTTTACAATTGTTTACAGACTTACATTAATCAATGGAACACTAAAGTAGTTTGCTTTCCTAAAAATATTGATTTGTGTGATGGTCAGCTGCTTAGCACGAAAACGCATATTAGGGTGAATACGATTTATCTTCTGACTAAGATACCATATAATAAAATGCACTGATAACTTTTGCGTTTTAGACCAAGGAGCATGTTTAAACAATATGTAGATTTGGATCAATTCAATTTACAACTTCCAGTAAAGGGGAATATATGAATAATAGACGTTGAAATACAGCTTCCCAACAGTTGGCACTAGCAAAGAACAAAATCAGACCGTTCTAAAATACCAGAATGCTCATTGTCTGTGAAAATATCTGCCTTCCTAAAAGGTATTTTGCCTTTGTTGTTTATTTTGCAAGTTTTGCATCTGCGACTTGTAAATAGTTAGAAAAGCCATGAGCGGCTCGTGGAGAATGTTTCTTGTTGTTTTTTTGTCGAGCACAGGCACATCATTTTCTAGAGGACAAAGGGAGAACAAACAAAGAGCAAGGGGATGTGAAAATAGGTAGAAGTGAGGAGTCACAGGGCTGCTGGGAAATCAAAAGACAAAGTGCGTGAACTAGAGAGCACACAAATACACACTTCAGGTGAAACGGTAGAGAAAGGCTGGTGCCATGCAGGATGACAGATATCCACACACACAGCATTACAGACAATGTGTGTGTGTGAGTACAGTACGTGAGTGCAATGGGAGTAAAAGCAAGCGAAGTGCTGTCTATTTTTATAAGTGAAGCTTCTTTAAAACTTAAATGAACTCACTTTCTCTGCCCTTGTCTCTTGTTACATCTCATTCTCTGACATCACCTATATTTTTTCCTTACTGAGCTCTCTGTGTGTGCCTCTCAAAATGTTCCTCTCTGACTATGATTCAAGTTTTTCCAAACTCCTTTTTCTTTTTTAGAACAATTCCATCTCCTTTCCATCATAGCTCAATTTACCTCTGTTATGGGGAAAATTACATGGAAATACAAGGACAAATTGGGTACATAATAATATACTTAATATACTGTATAATAATAGGTTAATAATAATATGTTTGTTATTTGATAAATAATTATGAAATTTGTATTAATTGTAAAAAAAATCCAACTACCAGTGACATACCATTTTGCAAACTTTATAGAGAATGTTGAAGATGTTCAGTATTCCTGTGGTTCTAACGCTGTGTGTTTGTGTGTGTGTGTGTGTGTCTGTGTGTGTTTGTGTGTGCCCGTTTCTGCTAGTATGTGACTCCCCGCTGCTCTTCTGCCCCCGCACTGTCACAGAATCAGCTCAAGCAGCAGTGGAAAGAAAGAGCATTTTTTTAAACAATCCCCTATCCACCCACAATTTGTATGACTAGAGCTACAACTGCACTCTGGGCAAATAGCAAAAACATTCATTACTATACTTTTGGGGGTTTCGAAGGCGTTTCTAACAGTGTGAGAAATGCACCAGCTCATCTGCTATATTATACCACACAACATGCTAGAGTAGTTTTGACAATAACTGTCTAATCAAATGCCTTTATTAACTTTCAACTGCCTTGAATATAACTTTCTTTTGGATTTGTGTCTAAAGGTTTAATGATCAGCTGTGATGTTGTTTATTAGCTTATTCCAGAAGACGTTTCACGTGATGAAAAAGGCCAAAGTCACATGTGATTTCCAACATGCTTTAGAGAAGATCTCAAAGTATCTCAACATGTGCTTCGATCAAATTTTGATTGTGAATTAAAACTGGTGCAGACAATCAATTAAAAATTTTAATCTGATTAATCACTCATTTTTTCTGTGATTAACCGCGATTAATCACACATAACATTTATGTTTTTTAAATATACTTTTTTAAATATACTTTTACGTTTTTATACGTGCGAACGCATCAGAGCGACTATTTAAAATCACGCTTAAGTGGTTTAAAAGTCTTTACATGATAAAGAGCGCGATTATATAATGTAACGCTACGAAAGGACAACAGATAAAAACAGATGCAACGTAAATTGCGTTAAATATTTTTAACGCGTTAATGTAAAACAATTAATCGCAGGTGTTAATACATTAACGTTGACACACCTAACTAAATTTTTAAATAAAATGTATCCAAGACTAACAATGTGTCTACACCAGACGCAGCGCAATGCGACACTACACAATAAAATGCATTAGAACCCATAATAATTAAATATGTTGTCCACACTGGATCCAGCGAGTGTAGAAAGAGATCCGGTGTAGACAAGGTGTATTGATATGAGCTATGGATGGTTTTCTGTGGCAACAACAGAAACAAGAAGTGGCACCAACCTAATTTCAGATAAACCTCTGCAAAGAATCAATGACTGTTAAGCAGTTTTAATTCAATTTAATACAATTAATAAGCAATACATTTTTAATATTAATTTGTATTAAAATTAATTTAAAATATGTCATATTATTACCAAACACAGACCGGAACTACCGGGCTGCTACCAATGAAAACGTCTTTAGGCCATGTATGTTTTACCTGTACTCTGGGTCTGATTTGTTTCTATTTTCAATTTTCAATTTTTTTATAGAGAAATGTGAGACAAAGTAGATAACATAAACCTCTTGAGCTATAAAAGAGCAGCCTCTAACAATTCAAATATGTATAAATTGTCTCCAACTCAAAAACATAAAGAAGACTCTCACAAATGTCTTAACTAAAAGATAAATGCCATGAGGGTTAGAAGCTTTCAAGACTGTTTGACATGATCAATAAAGCCATCCAGTCACTAGCATAATGTAGTTTGCTGTTATTGACTCTAATTTCACTCAACCAGGCTTTCTAATGAGGCTTTTTGCTTTTGTATTCCAAAATATATAGTGCTTTTACTTAGTTTCACTAAACTTTCTCAAAACCGTTCTTACATTTGAATGGTGCATGAAGCATGGCACTAGCAATGCCAAGGTCATGGGATACATTTTCTTGAAATGCACGAACAAAATGTAAACCTGAATGAACTTTAAATTACGGTCTTCCAAATGCATACATTTAATTTAAATATAAAGCTTGTGTATCCACATACAGTATTTAACAATCAGCATCAAGCCTGGTCCACTAGATACAGCCAATTTGACAGTAACGGATTGTCTGACCAACAAACTAGTGTTAGCCTTCAATCTCACACTTGGAAAAAAAATCTAATTTGTGAACGTAGTCATTTTGCCATTTAGACAGCTTGTGAACATCAGACAGTGAACAGACTGTGGACAGGGATCAATGAACAGACTGTGGGCGTCTGAGGATGGGACTACTTACAATCTCGTTGCGAAGTTGTGAAGAATGAATGAAATATTGTGCCAAGCAGAAGAGAAAATCCAAAAACATTTAGAGCTTACTTCTATGTACAGTAAACACTTTTATCCCCTTTGACTGTGCTGGGAATGTATAACCCTGAGCAATCTCTCCTCACAGCAGCTCAAATTACTCCTGTGCGCAACGAAAAGACTGCGTCTACACATTTAGTGTTGTATTAGAACTAAGAAAGAACAGAAAACACAGCGAATGAGCTTTAAAATTAGAACAGACAAAGTAAGATGGCCAAGGGTCATGAGATAAAGAATGAATATTATCAAAGAAATGATGAAGGAAATTCTTTAAGGGGTTATTGGTAAAAAGTGCTGACATAATAAGAAATTCATAGATTACTTTTGAACATCATTCATTTTATCAAGAGAAGAGAGAATTTTTGAAACCAATGACCCAAGGGGGACAGAAATCGACTTGAACTAGGCTCACTCAAAGTGAATTGATTTACCACCCATGCCCGAAGGAAATTTGTGGGATGTGAATTCACAAATGGAGAAAATTCTTTATTTTAGTATACATTTGCTTTTGGGATGTTAGCATTGTCTAACATCAGTTTTTATGAAATGTACATTTTGTAATCAGGATTCAGTGTTTAATGTTCAGTCTGAAGTATTGGCGGTTTATAAACAACACAGTATTGTGTTGAGCAGACAAACCTAGAACACCACTGTATTGTGTACCTGTCAGTAAATTCTACAAATTGTCCAACCTTATCTCACAAGAATATGTAACTATTTTAAGATGTGGCTAATTCATATAATTAGAAAAAAGTAATACTGAAGCCCCACCCCTAACCCCCGCCCATAAACCTAAGCTGGTGCTCCTCAAGGACCGGCATAGAACAAGCACAATCTTAGAATCTTGCTTTTGTTTTTATAAATAATGATATGGCAGCTTTTTGTCCCATAACGTATTTTCACTGAAATTAATTTTGAAACCTATGCAAATGTTCTAACAGTCAACCAGTTCCTTTGGTACTCTGGTTTAGTTTTGTGTAAAAGGGAAATAAAAAGAGATCTGCAAGCACTGGAAGGTCGACTCAGGGGTAGATGGATGGGGTTCGAGCCATTCACATGAATGATGTCACATGATGTATGAAGGTGCTGAGATGCACCGATAATGAGCACAGAAGTGTAGACATCAGCACTATGGTAATGGATGACTACGGCAAGCCGACAGGGCCAAAAGGAGGAAAACTGAAAGATTGTGAAGAAGATAAATAACGCCTTCTCATCGCAGCAAGATCGGGGTGATGTTATTTAAAGACCTGTGACGTAAAGGAATACATTAAGAATTCTGACCGACACAGTAATACATCAAGCTGATGTTTTCTTTACACACGAATGCACATACTTCCATATGTTGCTTATATAAACAGTGAAGTAAACTAAATACAATACCTTTCATTGACACTCGGCACACAGAAAACACTAAAATGTTATACACAGTTCAACTGCAGGACCAAACCCATAACAGAGAAACTTCAATCATCACATGAGATCTCTTTAATATCTCAATTATTTCTCCCATACATAAATTGAATTAAATGTTGAGGAAATGGAAACATTTGCCTGTGTATCAGAAGTATTTGAACCCTTTAAGAGCATAGATGCTACTCCGCCTTGCTATCATGTTGCTAGCAACCTGAAATATTGTGTGTGTGTGCCAATAGAACCTGGATTATGAATAAAGTGACTAGCTTGAATGCTCAAATGGAATCATTAAACCTGGCCCACATAAGACATTTGACTTTGGTTTTTGGATTCATTGGTCAGTTTTGGCACAGTGCAAGTTGATTCAAGCCAAAGCTGGTGCATTCCAGATTTAAAAGAACAGGAGGGACTGGTTGCTTTACAATTTATATGTGTATATATGTTAAATAATACAATATGTTTTCTTCAGAATATGAATTAAAACATTTAGAATGATCGAGAAATAATATGCAACATCTTCCCCTTAGCTAAGCTGCAGAATCTCTGCATTTACAACTCTATTGAGATTTGCTTTGCAACTACTACAGTATTATTACACAAGCGGTGTTATTGTTACTCAGCCTTTGCTGAATCACATTGCAGTAAACACAACTGTACTTGCTATTTTAGATTTCCCACACACCGATGAAGGGAGGTAATGTGCTGCCTATATGCGGGGGAGAGCATAGGGCAGGAAACAGGATTTGACAGACTGATTATGAGTCAGGAAGAGAGGAAAGCATTAGATCATTCTTCACATGTTTCGTCTTCAAATATAGATGTGTCCCTTTATATAGAGATACTTGTCTTTTCAGTATGGGTTTAGGTGAGAGAGGCTTCCAGCTCAGATTCAAGTTCATTTACAGTAAAAAAATAATCTGAAATGTCAATGACATCTCTATTTCATTAAAAACTAATATATTCATTAATAGAAACTTAGCTATTAAATTCAATATTTATTAAAACACTTTTTGATTATTTTACCATCAGTCGAAAGATCACACTGTTTGTTCAGTGGTTTGTACTGTATTATTAACCGTTGGGTTGATAATACAGTACATTTCTGTGTGCGTTATACTACATTCCTTCAAAATCATTATCTATGAACTAGTTATAATTAAAATAATGTATGCTGTGTTAGGTAATAGGTGCAAAGAGCTATAACCCAAATTTTATTTAATAGTCATATTTGGAAAAGTAGAACTCAAGCTTTCTTCAATCTATGTTAGAATGGTGTATATAATATTTCTTAACAATTATAGAAAGGTTTGCATATTGTAAGATGTATTGTAAGGTCACTTTTCACTGCCTACTTTCTCTATTGGATTTTTTTTTTAAATGATAGTTTTAAAGTGATAATAAATATTCTGTCATTATTCTGCCATCATGTAATTTCAAAGTTTCTTCCGTAGACACAAAAGATGTAGTTTTGAAGAATGGTGTTAACTGGTCCCCATTCACTTGCATTGGTTTTGTGTCCACACAGTAGAAATGAATGAGGGCTTTGGTTCATTATTACTCAACTTTGGTATTTTTCATAATGATGTTGATGTGTTTCCCAAAAAAGACATTCAAAATTATAATGCAGTCTGTATTTAGTGATTTATAATCATTTATGGTGGGACTTTAATGACTACTAGCTTTTAATAGTTATAGACTAGAAAACTTGTACGAGAAAGTAGTTTTGACTCATACACATTATCTTTCTTCTGCCGAACACAAAAGAAGATATTTTGAAGAATGTCGATAAATGGGAACAGCGGCTGTACCCATTGACTTGCAATGGTTTTGTGTCTGTACAGTAGAAGTAAATGGGTACTGTCGTTGTTCGTTTTTCGTTTTTAAAATATATATTCTTTTGAGTTCTGCAGAAGAAAGAAAGCAATTTTCTCAGAAAAGTGAATTTAATTTTTGGGGGAACTACCCCTTTTCGCAGGGCATGTAAGGAGAGAGAATAAAAATGCACCAATAAAGCACCGTAAGAAATCGAATCTGCTCATATTATTATAAATGACTGGTTATGTCACCTAAACTAACTTACTTTTAGGTCGGATTGCAAGATTAGTACAAACTCAGACCACACCAGAAATCTGAGGTACAGTTCACTTACATCATAGTTTGTGAATGGAAAGTACTTCAGATTCACTTCCCACTGAACTAATATGATTGATTAGTCAACAATTGTTGGTAAAACACCTACTTCATATATTATCTCAAAACCATTGTGTTCCTTCTTTGTCGGGTGTTTGAAACACTACTACACAAAATGTGCTGGCAGGTGGTACGGTTCACATCCAGAGGTTGTATGCTCATGGTAGAGCACATAAAACATAATCCAATCAGCTCTGTCACTATCACGGTAAATCACAAATCACAAATAGATCAGCCTTGTGCCGCCACAGCTAGAAAAATGGCGAGAAAGATCAAGTGGAACTAAAGAATATAGATGGATAAATGGGGAAAGCATGAGGGCGCTGGGAATACATTGTGTTTATCTCCCGTTCTTGAGTCACTCTCACTTTCTTTGTTCAATTTATTCAGTCTTTATTTCAACCTAATATAATTGTCTTTGGGGACAAGTACATAACTGAATGCTTTGGGCAGGGTCATTGCATGTATAAGAGCACAGTCAGAGCGAAAATGTAAAATATAATTGAATATTTGAATGGTTTCAACGCAACTTTTCAATTGTCACCAGATATCAATGTTTAATTTATGCTGGGTTCACCACAAATGCGAATAAATATAGTAAATAGAATATAGTGAATAGTAAATTGCATACAAAATCAATGCAATGACGCAAATAGATGCAAACTCGTGCCACGAATGACGTAAATCAGGAGGCGTGATTGCCAAAATGTGCCCCAAATGTGTCATCCCCACAAGTTGGAAATTTCAAATTTAGCAAGAAATTTGTGCAAAGAGCTCATTGACACCTACTGTTTGATACACATACGTCTCACTTGGGCAAAAATAACTAACTATTCCCGCGAGTAATAAAGAGCAAGGATCACGTTGCTTCGTGTTTAGTGTGAACACAGCATTAACACTATAGGGTTTCCTTCTATGGTTCCCTTTCACTTAACCCTTTACATGTATGCATTTGCCAGACGCTTTAATCCAAAGTGACTTACATTGCATTATCCTATACATTTGTTTCTTAGTATGTGCAATCCACTGGGATCGAACCCACGACCTTGTGTTGTCAACGCAATGCTCTTACTACTGAGCTATAGGAAAGCAATCTGTTTGGAACAAAGGAGACCCAAAATTGATCACTGTAAATTCCTTCATTCAGCCCTTTTACTTACACACGCTTAAAATTATTATACGAAGAATCATTGCATCTACAATATAAAGGCTGGATTCGGCTCTTAGCTGCCATATTCAGCCTTGTAACATCTTGACAACCGTCTCCTTGTGACACGACAGGAAGTGACACATTTAAACAGCTGACATGCAAATTCAACAAAGGCATGGGCCAGTGAGAAAGTGACATAACATCAGCACATGTTGGAGCATCTTTGATGATGACTGACTCATGATTTAGCTGGCAAATCAGCTGCTCTCTGTGGGTTGTGAAGCAGATGCACTTGACATATACGGCCATTCAACAATGTGTTATGGAAATCTGGTTGGTGTGCCATTACACCAATGACAGTGACAAAATATCATTGACGTACATTTTTAGTATACTAAATATTTTGAATTCGTAAGTTGAAAAAAAAATTGTCAGTTGATAAAGATGATTTTTGGCCTCATAAAATGTGGAGCGACAGTGTGGAATCCACCCACAAGGGCTGACTAACTCTGCTGTTAAAACAAGTGTCAAAGTCAACAAAATATTAATGTAAAATAAGCCATTTGTTACTAATGTAAAGTGAGAAAAAGGTGTCAAATACACATGACCCTACTACATGACATTAGCATAAAACAGTTAATTGTATGAATGTGCTACTCCCAAAACTCCCAATGTATCACAGATTGCGTGTGATCCAATCTCTATTTAATCCATTGGGAGATGGTCAAAAGCCGTGTTGTATGGCAAACTGGATCAGATCTAAATGTGAGTTTGCAGTGGATTGTGGGGCTTTATATTCCTCCCGACAAAATCTCATTACAAATCGTAAGTATTTTACAAGGCAGCTAATTCATATAATTTTGTACAATTTAATTTATTATAGTATGGTCTGGTTCTCAACAGAGGGGCCTTGGCCCAAAAGGGGGCACCAGCCAACTTCCAAGGGGGCCTCAAGATGATTTTTTGTCATGGTTCTGCCACATCTGTTTAGGCTTTACCAGCCATAGACGAGACACGAGAAAGCACATGGCATGTCAATATATAAACACAGCCATGTCTTTCTCACACTAAACAATTGATACTGTCATGGTTCTACCCCAAGGCTGGAAAACCCTAAACAGAAGTGGCACAACCATGACAACTATTATTTAAAAAAATAGCACTGAAATACATTACAACAAAATACAACTAAAAAACAAGATGTTTATTTTTTCTTCTTTTTTCTGCCTTGTAATGTTTATGAATATAGTGGGGGATCTTGGAGCTTGTGAATCATCATAATATTTAGTTTTTCTAATAATTATATGTTATGTGACATTTTAGTGAAATTGTTATTTATGAAAGGTTGCCCTCCTGACAAAACTTTTAAGAAAGAACGCAACTGAAGGACAAGCTCACCATTCACAGCAGCTTTATGTACCTCAATGGTAATATTTCTGTTTTCCAAATCTAATTTTATTCACTATTATTCTAAAAAATATTATTACAATACTATGTTAATTTTCTGCTAATGATGGTAGATTATTTGCTCTGGGTGCCAAAACAATAGTATATATAAGTACAAAGTTATCACAACTAACCCTCTTGATTGACAGAGAGGGGGACGCCATTATATTTCTGATAACTGTCACATTTGTTGTTCATAGAGTCAAGGACTGTCATTCGTGTCCCCAGTGCACTGAATTGTATTTTATGCCAATTCCAATTCTTTATTTATCCAATTCTTTTTTATATCAATATACAACCCTTGTTTGACACACTGGCATTCGCACTGCTTTATTCTGTCTATCGGTTTATCTTCGGGGAACACCTTATTTCGCATTCAATCAGTTCAGATAGGGTTCCAAAATATCTTCCACCGCACATAGACATCTGTTGTATTCAGAGACTTTGAAGATTTTAATCATCATTCGGTTCAGTTTTGGATCTTTTTTGACAAGTGTGAAAAGAAACCCACTTAAATCCATTTCTTATGTATCAGCCTGCCACAATCTGGCATGGTTGGCATGTGCCACGCACACAACAGGGTGGGTGGCGAACATGCCTGACAAACTGTTGTTCACACTAAGTATGCCGCTCAAAGAAGGCTGCAAGAAACAACATAAAAAGGCGCTTGAATATACACAGGGCATGGCACTAGCAATACAAGCTTAGGGGTTCGATTTCCGAGAAACGCACATACTAATTAAATGTATAAAAGGTATAACCTGAATGCACTGTGAGCAATTTAAATTGGGCATTTCTTGGCCAAATAAAGCAGACTAACAGTGCAAAGTGTTCAGAGCTCGCAACACAGCTGCCATGCTCGGCGCCATTTTGGATCAGAGATGGATCAATACATAGCACTTCTGTATTCAATTAATTAGTAGTCTTAATGGCACTTGGTAAAAGTTTGATATTAATACATTTTATACCACAACTCAATTATCAAATTTTATCATGTCAATATTTGTCCAAGCTAAGTTAGATGTTTTACCACAGAGGGTTTAAAGCCAATGTCCACAGTTGCCTATTAACCAAAAGCATAGCAGTAGGATGGTTTATCGACTTCCCAACTGCACCTTTAGCCATGAGCAATCTTATGTTGAGCCATTTGAAATAAAGAAGCAACAGAATGTGCAGCGTGATAGGAATACAGTGTAAACCGGTTGGGAGTTTGGGGAGATTGTAAGGACACTTCTCCTGCTCATTATCTTTTCATGAGATCTCCCAAGAGACCCCATTTAAGAAAGAGATAGAGAACTATTAGGATATTTCTCTTTCTTGCTACTCTTCCCACTCGTTTTACAACAATCTGGAATGTTGTTAGTTCACATTAAAATTCTGCTGCAATTTTAGTAAAAATAGCTCAATCCTCAAGGGAGAAGGCCATTTGAAGGACCATTTTATTAAGTGCTACAACTTTTCTTGAAACACAACATACAAACTTTATTTCACTGAAACCTTCTATAAAGCCCAAGTTTAGTTTACTATTACTTTTGGATTTTAACAAATAATGTACACTGATAAGTATTAAACAACAGTAACTTCTGTTTGTGCTATGGAAATTGATATATGTGTTGTTTAGAGATCAGATTAAGAAGGGACTCAAGCCATTGGGATCGCAGAATATGATAGATAGTGGCTGTGCTAGGGGGAGGAGCTTGCTGGAGCTATAGCCCCCTCAGAAAGCTGCTTAGCCCCAGCAAAGCACCCACAATGCATATCTTTTACGGATTGTCAACTGTATTTACACTGATTGCAAATTGTCTTTTAAGCAGAGGCTGTATACACCAGTTTCTGAATGGCGCTGGCCATCTAGCGTATCTAGTGGCGTAGAGAAAAAGCCTATGCTGACTAATTCACATCGCCGCAGGTTTAAAATCTGACACCTGCCAACTATTTTTCGCCATCACATATCAGATCATAAAGGCAACTTTTCATAATAAAATGAAAAAAAGATTGAAAATTGGCTCACGGGCGTTTAATATCGAAGTTGTAGGGTAAGGTTGGGAATGACTGGCAACGTAACTAAAGAGAACTGACAGGCATATTGTCCCTAACACCAAAGATGAATAGTCCCACTGATATTTTATTTCTCAAAATATTATTACTTTATTGATTTAAATATAATTCATTTATAATAATTTATAATTACACTAATACTTTAGTGTAAGAAAATGTGACTTTTGGATAGCAGCGAACTCAATAAAACGTTACTTAAAACAAATCGCATTGACCTTGAAAGATAAGCTCTCCATTTTACCGCAGAGAGTACCTCAAGAGCAGCGGATTGTTATGCCGTTGTGGCAAATCAGATGCTGTGTTGTTTTTGTTCGTGGAGGGCGAGTGCTATCTTAGTTTACGTTATAGTTACATAATTGTAAAACTACAACAGAGTATATGGAGTTTGGGGCCGATTGTAAATATATTCAAAGTTTTGACTAATCTACACTTTATGGGAACACGTCATGGTCCTTGCGGGTTTTACTGCAAATTCTATTTCAATACAAAGAACAGCAGAGTGTAGGATTGATTAGTTTGATAAGGCTATAGCAAAGGAGCCTAGTGAAAAGACTCGAACCATGTGCTTGTGGAAATAAATAAAATAAATATGTTTGTTTCTTTACAGCTGGCATTATATTCTCAAAAAAAAGCACAGCATGTAATTTAAGCTTTATCTAAAATGTTCTTAATCAATAAACTATAACTAAGTGCACCCATAGAAGTGTTGGCTATTACATTATTTTTAAGGAGACGTTATGTATTTAAACGGCAAAATTGCAAGTTATCTAGCTAAGGCAATTATTCATTTAATAATTTTACTAGCCCACCCTCTAAAGTGCCCCCCCCCTTAGCACCCCTAAGAAAACTGTCCTGGTACCGCCCCTGACGACAGAGAACCGGGGTGGACTCTTTGAATACAATCTTGAACGTGGAAATACTTCCAAGACCATCATCAGCTGCAACAAACACTTACAAACTAAATATTTTCTGCATCTACAGCATCTGCATCAGAAAAGCAGTTGAAGAGTTTTCCAACACTTTGGTGCATTGCAGGTGAGCGCCTGCCCTCTCGAATCCTTTTCCAGATATTTAGACTCTC
The DNA here is from genome assembly GCA_008369825.1 of Triplophysa tibetana. Taxonomy (NCBI): domain Eukaryota; kingdom Metazoa; phylum Chordata; class Actinopteri; order Cypriniformes; family Nemacheilidae; genus Triplophysa; species Triplophysa tibetana. Next base: position 12,992,480 of record CM017897.1, on the reverse strand, counting down.
TGAAAGATTTATTCAGAGCTCTGAAATGATATATGTTGCATAAATGTTTCCCCAGTGTTTTATTCCTTTTACACATTCTAAGCAGATGCAGCAATTTTTGTGATTCTCCTCTTTTTTTCCACATTCTCTGCATCTCATTCATTGCACTAATAATTTCGTATGCTTGTACCGTTTCAGCATATGATTACAAGTCTTGATGCAAATATAGTTGATAAATGAGAACAAGATGGCAAGACAAAATATTTATGAGGAGCTTGCCTGTAGCTCAGTAGTTAGAGAATGGCGATAACAATGCCAAGGTCGTGGGTGATGTATAGGATAATGCAATGTAAGTCTGCCAAATACATAAATGTAATTGTAAGAGTCTGTGGAATTTTGACTCTTGTTACAGGAAAATGGTCATTTATCTCACATTTCAAAGCATGACTCAGGAAGCCTTTTATCACTTTCTACACACACCTGATTTTGAATCCTATTTTTAAGAGACTGCCTGAATAAATGGGCATGTCTGCACATCCTCCCGCACTGGCCTCTGTTCCCATGACAACAGCATGATAAGCCAGTAAGGTCAAAGGATAGGGGTAATGTGCAAAATCATATTGAAACTGTGTGCTGAGAGAAAGGTCAAACAGAGAGACAGAACATTTAAATGAAATAAATTTAGAAAGCAGTCATTAAAAGAAAAAAGGTTCTAATTACTAGTGCATTTGCTTGCTCATTAACCTCTGTGTGTAGAGGGATGTTTCACAACACCTGAACGGAGACCATTAACCCTATGTAATTGCTTTCCTGTAGTCTGAAACATAACCATATCATTATAAAAGACATACTGTATTATTTTAGGTGCCCTTATTAAAAATGTTTGAAGACAGCTGTTAGATTTGAGGTCATCTGTTCAGTTGTTCTGGTTTTACTTTGTAACCAAGATTTTATGTTGGACATCAAGTCGCTAATTTTTTGCCATTAATATATTTTGCTATAACATTTTGTTGCACTGCCATTTTTGCTGAATAGTTTTAAAATATATTTATATATTTTTAATTGTATATTACATTTAAAATATCTGCTCTGTTCAGAAATATTTAAAATTAAATAAAAAATATTTTTCAGTGAATTCATTATAGTTTGTAGATTATTTGACAGGATATTTTTGGATATTTTACCGGATATTTTGGGGGATATTTTCTAGGCCAAATAATCAGATTTTCTCAAAAGCAGCTGGAATACCTTCCTGTGTCTCTTCTTGTTATCTAAATGCACGTAAGCAACCAGTTTGTTAATACTAATTAATGACATAATTAATGACTGTTCATTTTATTATTTAACACTTGACAGCCCAGCACATTAAATGTAGCAACAGTGATAGACAGCAGGTACAAATACGTGGGATTAAAATCAATCTGTGAAAAAGCGAAGATGTGAATCATTAAATCTAATTAAATGTATCATTAACAACCGAGGCATCCATCCAAAGAGAAAGATACCCATAACTTAATGCAATTAGGGTAATAAAAGTGTAGTTTCCAGGTACAGTGGAATTTGGCATATAGAACACGTGTTTTGTTTAAATGTCTGTGACATCACGTGTTGTCACTAACTGTTGTTAAAAAGACAAGTTAAAATGAGAAGTGTAAATGCATTGTGTATTTTGTGAAATTTTAACGTGCCATAATCAAAAGTGATTTATTTTTTTAGAAACAAAACCCATTATGGAATAATAAAAGGTCCTGGATTCTAGTCCAGTCCAGTCATATCAACTGGAATGGGTTTTTAAAGGAGGGCCGCAGCTGCTGCTTGTCATGATGTGTTTTTCTTAGAGCGAGTTTTCTATCTGAGATCCCCTTGTTCCTGGATCTGACAGACATTACACTAATAATATCTCTTCCTGCAGACCAAGGAAGAAGGCTGTAGAAACCATCACTACTGCTGCTGTGGAAAGGACATTATGGGTAACATCTCATAAACAATGTTTCATGTTTGTTATGTTTATTTGGAATTTGCCGTTCACTCATACAATCCAAACAAATTCAATACAAATTCCTCTTTGGTGAGATTATATTTTATGCCAAGATTACAATTTACTGGAATCTTCACATTCAAACACTGTAAATAAACCTTTTACTTTGATTTGTTATCCCTTGTGCTGTTAAACCTGTGTAACCGTATTCCTAGACATTGCATAAAGCCAGACAATCAGAGTACAGCTTGCCAGATTTCTGAAGTGAAGTGTTTCTGATTGATTTGCTTAGTATCGCATTTTGTGCAATAAAACACACAACGTTAATTATACACGATAAAGATTTTTTTAGGGAAGTTATGACAACAACTCATCACTATTATATTATATAGACCAATCCTCGAGAAAAAGCAAAATATAAATTTGCATAATTGTGACGTTTTCACCTACACTCCAAATGATTGTCAGAAAGTATGCACCCACCCATTTTGCTAAAAAGGCATTTGACCATATTTTTTTCTTTGAGTGTGACAAAAGTTACAATGTTTGAGTAAAGCAGACACACAAACACAAGCCACTACTCTACAGCGTCATTAGCATGCAACAATAACACCCTGGTATCCTCACAAAGCTGCTATGAATGGTGAAAAGTGACGTTAATGAGCTAAAAGGTGACTTTACCAGAAAATCTGAGATGTTTTAATGGTGTAAGATATAGAGACTTTAGCACTACTATCAAATTCTTTAACGAATGACCAACAATTCTGCCTTTAAAGATGCCTATTTTGACCTCCAGACAGGACAATATTCACCTGCTAGTTTTTAATAAATCATGAATAATGAATGAATTGTTTCGCCTGTACAATAGGCGAATTGACTACCAATACGTTTGAAAGTAACATATAGTACATAAGGATATGTGGTACTATAAGACATTCTGTCATACGGAGTGAAAAGGTGGCATAACTTTGTGTTGAACAGTTTCTCACCAATGAAAATTCTTCCATTCTTTTTTGTTTGTTTCTTTCTTTCGTTCATTTTCCTTCTTTACTTTTGAGAATTGTTTATTCTATTGTATTTTTACTTGCTATAACACAGAAATGCTGTTATTACATTGTAGTAACAGCAGTTATAACACATGATCAAATGGTAAATTGAGTAAGCAGAACATGACATGAATGAATAGGTGCTGGTGAATGAGGCAGCATGATGAAGCGAGAAACATGAACATTGACTCAATGACAAACAGTCAGAGGTGACAGACAACACAAAATGAAAACTAAGATTCTCTCAAAGCAAACAAACTGCAACCAGCAACCCATGGACTGCTGTTACTGTCCTGTCTGAAGTGGTTTGCTTTTCTGTTAATATTTAGATGTGTTACAATTAGATTTTCATTCTCATGATGTTTACATATATTTCATACTTATTCACATTCACAAGACAATGCTGCCCTAACATTTATCTGCATCATAAGATTGCGTTTCCACAATGAAAAACGGAAACGTTAGAGACCCTAATTTAGTAGGCACTCCTATGGGTCGAATTTAAATGACAAATAATCTACATTGTTAATGATTGTATTGGTTGGAGGATAGGTGACACAAAAAACTTGAATTTGATAAATGTCATGTTATTTCCTCCACTGCAGTATACATGGCAAACCTATGGGAGTGAAACGATTACATCCTTCTAGTTTGCTTGATTCTAGCGTTCCTTCTGGGTCTAATTCAATAACTTCTGCACTCTGTGGAGCTTATACTGTGATTTAGAGGCTTCTCAGTGGGAGACTGCGGCATTCCACGCTAACAATGGAAGAGTATACCGTCATCTATACCGGCTTGAGTTACTTGCTGTGCTCCTCTTTTCTTTGAACCATCCATTTTGATACAGCCCTCTGTAAAGTGCTTTCATTAATTACTATTGAAGCCTTCCCACCAATTCGAGGCAATTTGTAAAGCTTCTAAACTGCAGAAACTAAAGAGTTATAATGGTTTCAAATAACATGCCAGGGTTTCTTTTCGATGAATGTGTGAAAACAATATTTATTAGCTTTATCTAACTCTCAAGGTAATGGTTTATCATGTTGGAATACTCGTGGATTATTCACTTTTAATGCGTAGTTATGGTTCATGTTGTAGTGTCAGCATAGCGGCACTGGAGATGGAGGTTTTGATGCTGTGTCTCATTTAAATTCCCTTTAAATGACTAAAGTAATGATAAGATATGGGCCCAGATCTCTATTTGATTGATCTGAGCGATCATCAAGTAGCAAGATCCTTATCTTGAAACTCGTGTAAACACGACTACGCTAACAGAATGGAAAATTACTTGTAGCCTCTGGCTTAACACGACTGAATTACCTAACTAAACATGGCCGTAAAGTTTAATATATAAAGTCGGATTTAAAGGAAATATTATGAGATCTCACGCCATCAAGATTAGATGTGTGCAGCGCAGCCAATATCTAAATCTGTATTTGTATCTATGAGCCTGCCCGGATAGCACCGGGGGTAGAATTTGTCCAGTAAAGAGTTGATCTACCATTGAAATCGTTTTACAGACATAATTTTATGGTCGAAAAACTACAAAGTGTTGCCTTAACACTATGCAAAAGTTTGAACAAAATATCTATAAAAAATAATAAATAAATAAAAACGAAAACCGGAAGTTCTTCCCTACACTGACGTTTAAAAAAAATTAAACAAACAGAATATTAACCAATTTAAAATGCTAAACAAATATCTTTAAGATTTAATTATTCATATGTAAGATAAATAAATAATAATAATAAATAAATAAAAACTGAAAGTGCTTCTTGACCAGTGATTACATATTGTAAAGTGGTCTATACCGGAATTTAAACCAAATGTGTTTACATCACAATTCCTGTACACTACAGAAGTAATTTAATTCAAACATATCTTTTAATTAACAGAAATTATGGATATAATTAATGTATTATTATTATAATTATGATTGTGAAGTTTATACAGCAGCTTCAGTCAAAGAAACAAGGATAGTTGAATGAGTGGGTTCGAACTTGAGTTAAATCAAATCAGTTCATAATTCATAAATAACCAGACTCTAACAATCGTGATTCGGACATAATTTTTCTCATGATTATGACACAGATTTTGATAGATTCCACACAAAACGCTGCTGCAAGTGTTGGGAAAACTTGAAAATGGACTAGTTTATGTAATTTTTGTGCTTTTCCATAGCTAAAAGGTCATTTATGCTTGAGCAGATGGAAAAAAACATTTCTCCGGAATGTTATTTTAGTTAAACATATCATAATTCACCATAAAAAAAGGCGCGTGACTGGCTGTCTTCCCTCTCCTGCACTTTTATTTTTTCTATGTTGTTCTTTGTCTTCTGGTATCTAAATATGGTTACACGCCTCTGTCATCTCATGCGTGTCAGAAAAGAGCTGCATTCTGAATAAACTATGAACATCTTAAAGAGACACACAGTGAATATTTTCCTATTATTCTTTTTAAAGCCATTATTTGTGAATTCCGAATAAAATCTTGGACTTTGGAAAAATCCCTAGTCAAAGTGATATCCCGGTTGGATGGAGATAAGGCTTGAAAAGACTCATAACCACTTCAAGACAGGTGTAACTATAGGGCTGTTGTGTTGCCTAGCACCATCAGTAACCAGAAGAGCAGTTTTTTACTGTGGCAATGGAGTATTTGGTTAGAATGCACCTAGCACTCTCTCCTACCTAGGGACACAGGCCTGAGAGTCGGACTCAGGGGCATCCGGAGCTGGACAGCAGAACTGGTGCAGAACCGTCTGGTTCCTGTGAGAATAAAAAACAAGAGAGAAAAATGGTCACGCTATGCATAAAGTCCAGGGGTCAATAGAGCTTGTTAATCGATGTCATACCGCATTGAATGTTCCGCCATCATGGGAGGATGGCTGCTAGTGTGTTCAATGCAGTGTTTCATTTTTCTTGTTTGATTAGAATATAAATCTAGGTTAGGTGTGTTAAAACACTGCAATAGGATTATGCAGAGTCGTTCAAGAAAAGTCCATAGCTCTACCACCTTCGAATTCTCCATATATCAAACAAAACAAGTAATGGTACATATCAAAACAACAAAAGCAGTGGAGTATGATCCACCAAAGATGGCGGCGCCACCGCAACATACGCCGTGACGTCAGCTTCACATTCTCTATATACAATCATGTTAAAAACACTAATCCTTAATGAAAATCATTCATTGACCAACTATTTGTTTCAGGGCAAACCTGGAAAAATTTATATTTATGGCGGGCCTACACAAAACAGGAAGTGACATCATAACTAAATCCAAAATACATGATTTAAAATAAAAGACAACACATGGCCATCCAAAAATGGCATGTCCATAAACACCATCTTATCCTCTTAGCCTTGTCCATGGTGCTGGACCTCCAGTCCATCAAACCAGATAAAAAGAAACTCCGGCAGAATGTTAAAGCTGTATTACTCCAGATGTCATTTGGAATGAGTTAATAAAAGTTATGTTGTTATTTTAGCTCTGCAGACTTCTGACATGTGGAGGGCAGAAATCCCATTTGCTAAAACAGATTATCTCGCTCTCTCCTTTAACCTCTATTTCCACTCCCTAACTTTTCTTGGCTATTACATGTGATTTATACTGCTCCGCGTCGGAGTACAAGACTTCTGAAATAAGTGCCAACTCAAGGATACTGCAGTAGAAGGCCATTTGGGATTGCCACCGTCTACCTGCTCAAACATCAAACAAGTTCGGATGGGAAACATCAATGCAGAACCAGTGTTGGGAAAGCTGCTTTAAAATCGTAACTAGCAATGCGACAAGCTTTAGTGTTCATCAAAATTAACCGTGTTTACCATTCACTACAGATTAACCAGAAGTCACTTCCATATAAATACAGTATGTAGGCATAACCCCCTTTCATGGTTGGTATGGGTTAAAGTGATAGTTTACCCCAAAATGAAAAATCTGCCATCATTTATTCACCCTTTTGTCATTTCAAACCTGTATGACTTTCTTTTTTCCGCACCCATTCACTTATTTGGTTTTGTGTCGATACAATAGAAGTTAATGGGTGCCGGTGCTGTTCGGTTTCCAACTTTCTTCAAAATATCCTCTTTTGTGTTCCCCTAAAGAAAGAAGGTCATTCATGATGACAGATTTTTTGTTTTGGGTGAACTATCCCTTTAAGCCAACAAAAGTAAAGATACAAATGAAAAGCACACAACGCAGTAAAATTTGTCGAGCCAACACAAGGACATTGGCATGACAGGTGTGATAATGAATTGTAATGATAATAAAAAGCCTTACTTTGTGTTTTCATTAATAGGTGTGACTTTAAACTGGGTGGGTAATTGTGCAAACAACAGCTCTCAGAGCATATTACTGTAGCAAGACTAACTGCTATGACATGGATAATGACTTTTTGAATCTATTCAACAAATACATAGATTTGGTCAGTGGGCTTAGTGAATAAACAGCTGTGTAAATTAAACTTTAGCATGTGTTAAAATCATTGACCCTAAACTACACCTGGCTATTATCCAACAATCCAAAGTAAGTCTTTCAACTCAGTGGATACCCAAGGTGTGCTTGAAAGAAATCAACAGGAAACTTCAATGGAATATATCTGTTTAAAGACGAACAACATGCTAAAATTAATCAAAAGCACTGAAATCTGATTTGGAATAAAATTACATTTCAAAGGAGCTTCTAGTCTTAGGCAGCCCCTAGGCTTTTAAAAAGATGAAAGTCGTCTTTCTGACAGCAGGGGAGGAAATGTATCATTTTTAAATTCGTAAACACAACATTAGTCTCAAGTTTGTGTAGCTGAAGTTTTATCACTTTAAAGTATAAATTGGGTTTTGGAGTAAAAGGAAATCTGTTCACACATTCTAAACATATACTGACTGGCATTTCTCTTGGCAAGTTTTCCTACTCAGTATGTTTTTCTCATATTCACAATGAAAAAATTAAGGATTCATTTGATATACATTAAAAGTTGTATTACAGGCTTTCTATTAAATATATGGTTTGAGTGACTGTGTGACAAAGTGAAAACCCATCATTCTCTGAATAAGGTTTTAACTTATCGGTCCCCAAGTTTCTGATGCGATAAGTAGGTGTTGGCGACATCACCAAAAGCCTTTTTTACATTATGTGGTAACATTATATGTGTTGCTAGTGCTGTGTTAAATACTTACGGAATGTATATAATGATAAAATGTATCTTGAATACAATATAAATTCCTTTAAATAAAAATGTCTGCCAAAAGCAAAACTATAAAATCAATGTACCAAGGGTGTGGCTTGCTTTTATAAAACAATGGAAAGCAAACTTCTACAATATTGGAGTATATTAAGTTGCCTAAAAAAAAATCCAACATAGTAAAGCATTATGAATTCAGATTTTATAAGATATGATTGAAATTAGGGGTGTCACAATACCGGTATTGACAATAACAGGATAAGAAAAAACACGATTATCAAATTGTGTTAATTCTACACATATCATAATATTGTAAATATTCAGCACCCATAAAAAATTTCGCCAAAACCGTAACAATGGTAACAAGCTCTCTCTCTGCCTTCATACACTTTTATTTTAAGTTTGATTCATAGACCAAATAACTAAATTAATTAATGTCACTGATGGCATCATTTGTTTGCTTTTTTAAACATTTGGAAAAATATTGAGATTATAAAGCGTTATCGTAATTTTTGGGCCACAATAATTATGTAGTGAAAATTGGATATTGTGACATTTATATAGACGCTGGCTAAGTGATTGTCTAAAAGGTATTCACATTAGAGAGAAAGCATTTCCTAACTGAAGATAAGGTAGAAATTCATATTATAATTTAAAAGAGTTTATACTAGCTTTGGTTGACTCACTCAAAGCCACACATGTACAAACTTCCTACAAATCTGTCTAAGAGTTTGTTTAATCCCCATTTTACAGAGGATTAAGCCTGGCGAGTGAGACCATTTGTTTGTGTGTGTGCGTGTTGATGGCAGGGGTCTAAAAATGTTTGAAGAAACACAGAATAGATTATGCAGAACGCAGCCTTTTCAAGGCACCGATGGTTATGTAACTTCAAAAAGTGAATAGACTTTTGGCAGACATTTTTTTGTTTAAAGCTATTTTCATATTAAGAAGAGAAAATTAATCATAATAGTATTTTATAATTGATGTGGTCCAACAAATTTTAAGACTAGTCATAAAATGATGCATCAAACTTATATGAAATACATCTGTGACCTAACCAAAATGTTAATACATTGACCATCAAAGAGATAATTCACACAAAAATGAAAATTCTGTTATCATTTACCCTCAGATTGGTACAAATCTGTATACATTTACTTGTTCTGCTATACACAAAGGAAGATATTTGAAAGAATGTTACCAAACACATCCACATTGACTCCCATAGCACTTTAAAAAACAACTATAGGATTTACACCTACATTTAGGCATTTGGCAGACGCTTTCATCCAAAGCGACTTACATTGCTTTATCCTATACATTTTACATAGGTTTTTGCAATCCCCTGGGATCGAACCCACAACCTTGCGTTGTTAACACAATGCTCTTACCACTGAGCTACAGGAAAGCAGACTTTCAATTTTACTTAATTTCTGTGTAAATTTGGCCAAGGTTTTTCACAATGTTTTATTTAAGTAAATTGTACTTACATTTTTGAACGTTTTTTACACTGTTCTTTAAGTAAAGTATACTTAAATTTGTTTTGCAAATTTCGGCCAAACTTACACAAAAAATGAAGTAAATCTTACAAGTTTTTTACAGTGTTCTATGGTAGTAAATATGGGATATCTGTTTAGTTACCGATGTTCTTCCAAATATCTTCCTTTGTGTTCAACAGAACAAAGTAAATGAGGACAGAATTTTCATTTTTGGGTGAATGATCCTTTTAAATACAATAACTGACCACTTAAAGCTCAGTCACAAGTATTTTGTGATAATTGATGTGTTAAAAAGGCATGCACTTACTGTTGCCTATTTGTCCTTTATGATGGGCTTTAACACTTTTTGTTCTTTTTTATGACGAGATCTAAATATGATCCCAATGACATGCATAGTACGTAGGCAGGAATTAGTATTCCAGATTAAATAGAGATAAAACACAGACAGAGCATAACATCTGATCTCTTATCAGAGCGTTCCACCCCACCTTGCAAGGTTAAGCCTCTAATTCCTCATGGAACAAACGTATAAATCTCTCGCAGGTCAACACAGTTTGTTTGGGGGCTTAATCTGCTCACAGCTTCTGATATCAGCCTGGTTTGTGTCAATCTTCTCCCAAATGCTTTTTTTAACTTGCTCAGCAATAAGTTACCTTCGCTGTGTGAACAGAATAGATATTGCAATGTTTTTCGTTCACCATTTTGAGACCGCAAAAAAAAGGTGGATCTCAGGGAACACACTCATGATGGAAAGTATACCTAAAATGGAAGTCACTTATCCAAAGTGTCTGCCAAATGCATAAATATAAAAGCAAATTAAGTGATTTATAATATTAGGAAAATAAGGGACCGTGTAAAAAGTTCACATTGCATATAAAACAAACTGCCATTTTGACTGTTAGTGAGTGCTTCTTACAAAAATAATCAACAATAGCAGTTCACGTCTCCAAGTTAAGTGAGTTTGCTTTCATACCAATCCACATGACATTGTTTTCAAGTAGAACTGAAACACTGTTCATAACACAGCTTTGAAACCAACTAAACTGTGACGTCAATCTCCAACCCACACCAAAAGATCAAGTGTGAAAGCATTTTTAAACTAGGCGTACCATCTGCAGTGACTCATATATTCCGGACTGAATTTGCACGGTCGAACAGAATGTGATGCATTAAGCATGTTACCCAGTCCATAAGGTGGATTAATCTATAAAAATAGAGATGAATAGCATCTGGATAGTCCTGTGGGGATCAGCTTTTGAAAAAAGTCTTAGCCCCATCTCCCATTTACAAGTGTATACACACATACACAAACACACACTCATTCAGAATTAATGTCCTAAGCCTTTTCGAAAGGTTCACATCAGCAGCAAGGCTTCAACAGTCCTCTGTCCACAACACAACCGAAATAGTACAAAAAAAGTGAGGACATTAATATTTGAAGAATTCAGAAGCCGAAGGGAGTTTAAGTAGCAAACTGAAAAGTTTGTGCTTTTACACCACTGTGTCATGACTTACACGATTTCTAAGGATGGTTTGGTAACTGTTCTCTTAGAACTGTCTGTTCTCTTAGCTGACACATAAACACTTTCTGTATGCTTTATCGTTCGACAAGGAATAACATTCCAGTCCAAATGCTCTTCACTGCCTAACACTAAAATAATATTTGAAGATTTTTAATGCAAATTTAAACATGCTATTTAAAAAGGAATATCAAAAATTGGGTTAAACAAGTTACTCAACAAGCATGCATAATCACAATGATATAATTGGAAAAATCAAAGGGAAAATCTCTAAACAGTAGCACTAACATTCGCAAAAGCCCACGACATAAACATAGGCTTAGTTGGACCAACTACTTGTGATATCTGCAAACACAAAATTATGAAGTTACAGCTCTGGATGTGTGGGTGTCCTGTTGATGCCGCTGGTTCACCCTTCTGTCAAGCGTGCGGGATGCACACAGCTCATTAAATTTCTGTTTTCTCCATTTTTTCCGATAACAGCAGCAAGACTTCAGATTATTGGGTGATTATGAACATTCAGGCTTCTCTGAAGGAACAAAATGTAGCTGTCAGGCAAGAGAATAAAGATGATGTTAGACAAACCAAACAGAAAGGCATGGACAATGAATCTACACATCATTGCCAAAACAGTTTGAGGGCTGTGGTCATTTTGGTTTATTGCAAGGAGAAAATTATTTTTGCGGTTTTACAGGGCATGTCCAGATATGCACCGTTGCTGTCTCAGTCCTGATTCATCACTACGCTGATGATGTAAGAAAAAGAGTTTCGTAAGGTCATAGTGCTGAGGGCGATTAGCACTGCACAACTGCACTGCACCAAATGTCCATACAATCCACTGCTTCAGCTGCTCTCCGAGCGAGACGTTTTGGCCTACTAAAAGGTTTAACCGAAAATCTAATGATTATTCTACAAGGGAGAATCTCATGAAACCTTACAGGAGCAATGTTGCCCCAAAACTTTAAAAGGAACCTTAAATAATATGTTGCTTACAAAAAAATGTGACATTGCACATAACATGTTTACTTGGCTGTCAAATGATTAATCGCAATTAATCGCAACCGGGATAAAAATTTGTGTTTACATAGTATATATTTTGCATTTGAAAACACATTTAAAATAAACAAATTTACAAAAGTGATTTTATGTCCATATAAAGCACATTAAACGTAAGTAAACTTTATCGTATAAACTACGTTTTTGGGGAATATAAGGTCAAAATTTGGTTGAACTAATGTTACATTGTCATTCAGGGAACACAATATTTATATAAAAATTCACACAACAAACTTGTTCTGACTTGTACATATTAACATATATAATAGAGTAAGGGAGCATATTACATTTTATTGCGCTTTAAGTGAGTAAAAAATTATTATTGACAAATGGGAAAACCTAGGATAGTGGCAAAATTTTTAATTTTAATCCAAAAATTTACTTTTGTGTGTGACATAAATAGACTTTTAATGTAAATATGCCTGACAAGATTTTTACACTGAATGACATGTAAGTGAGTGTCTTCTGTAAATAAGGGAAAAATTTCTTTTTTGCTCAGAAAACAGAATCAAAAATTCAATTCAATTGAACAGAAAACAGAAAAATAATAACAATTTAAAGCAGTATTACACTCATTGTTTTCATGCTTAAACCTTTTTTCATCTTTGTTCCAAACATAGGAAATAGGAAATATTTATATGTATTTATTTATATTTACCAATAATTTATATTATATATAAATGTTTATATATTTTTTTAATATGTGTATGTGAATGCATTTAAAAAAACAAACCTTTATTCTGGATGTGATTAATTCGTTATTAATCGTTTGACAGCTCTAATATTTACATATATGGCAAATAAGCAGGTCACTCTCCATCAAAGCCCTCAAATTCTTGCTTTTCTCCAGATATATTATTAATTTTCTTGTGACATTTAAAAATTTGAAAAGAAAACTGACTGTGAAAAACAAGAAAAAGGAAATAAAATCAAAGAAAATATGTGCATTTTTAAGTCAGGTCATTAAATGCAACTTTAGAATATTCAAATAATCATCTTAAATTGTGTGGCTTGTAAGCAAGAGGTTTGCTATAACAGTACCCATTGACTTACACTGAAGGAGGGAATGATCTGCAAGTGAGCCCCTAAAACTATAGCAGTTCCTTTACAACACTAAAACACCATAGAACCACTCTTGAATCTTGCAGTGAGCTTTTACTTATTTTTACTTTATCTTAGTCAAAAATTAAGATAATTTCCTTTTCCTGACTAGTGAACCCAAGGTGAGTATCTGTGTAATTTAATTGAAACTAATTATTTGCCTGTCCAATAATGAACTTGTCATTTTGCTGTCCCTGCAGGCTATGGAAATAATATAAATCTGCAATATTTATATCTGAAACCACATACAAAAAAACTGCTTTATGAATATTTCCAATCACACCTCGTAACACGCATGACCTTTTACAAATACCTGAGGGCCAGGGCCAGAATAACATAAGGGCTAGGTGGGGCTGAAGCCCCAAAGTCTGTGGAAGAAGGAGGCCCCTGATTGGCTGGAGGAGATGGGAGCTGTCTTTACATCATTGATTTTCAGGTGGTTGAATTTAAAATAACAATAAAATACCAATTCTTCCAACAACTATTGGAAAATTTTCCTGACTAATATAATTCACTCTCCAATCAAAATCACTTTACAGTTTGGGCCATCCCATTGCGTCTATAATATGAAGGTCAACCGAAACAACAAAGTGTGAAATGCTGGACACTTTTGACTTTTATGTTAAATTTATTTTGTTAAATCAAGTTTATTAGTTTCATTACATTGGGAAATTAGTTTTCTTACTGATAAATTAATATCCTGGGGGCTCTGTAATAGATGGACCCATGAGTTTTGTTCCACTAAACCCTAAACACTTTGCTTTCCTTTGAATATCCCTCTGCGTAAAATTCAAAGCGTACTTACATAGTCATCGTTATTCTTTTCGGGATTAAATGTTGCATCTAAACTGTAAAATGGAAAGTAGTTGTACATTGTCTATTTTCTACATTTACTATGTAAAAAGACTCTATGATCGTACTGCTGTTTACAACCTTTCACAACCGCTTTCTTGTTCTCCCTTTTTGTCCATTCAGTACAAAGAGGGCGCTGCAAATGTCACCTTTGCTTAGTCACCTTTTCACACCCTCCCCCCACATCCCAGTCTCTGAGCACGTACAGTCCTGACTAATGATGTGCAAGGGTTTTGCAGATGTCGCTGGTGCAGACTGCACAGACACGGAAAAGGGGGGAAAGAAAAATGAAGCAATCTAAAAGCACTCAATAGAAAATGTGATATTCATGATTTGGGTTTCTGCCACGCAAAAAGCCAAAGTCAGTCACCCTATCATAACCAGAGCAACGTGTCTGGCATCCACATGGAGAAAAACCTGCAGGAAACCTGCTGCTTGGAGACTGAGTGTGGGAGACCGTGCATTACCGTGATTTCAGAGTGAATTTGCTCCATAATCATAGTAAAATTACTGGCTTTTTTAAAAACAACAACAAGAGCATAAAATACCATGGTTATTAAACATACGGCTGAAAATCAATTATGTAATGCAAATATCTTTTTGTCAAGGCATTTACTTGTCTGATGGGTAATAATTAAGTCGAGCTATTTGTGTGGATTATTCCTAAAGCATAACATTATGCAGCAGTGCACAAACAAACTAGTTGTACTTAAATGTATTATTATCACTAATTATGACGATATAAAACAACTCTGATAGCTTACGAACCCGACATGTTACGATAACTCAAACCGTTTGAGGAAACTGATTGCCCTAAACCATTTAAGTTTAAAATATTTATATGTATTAGTATTAAAACTTAAATGGTTCAAGGCAATCTGTTTCCTTAAAACAGTTTGCTTTATCGTAACTTGTCAGGTTTTACTGTAGGCTGTATTAACAATTGTATACTAGTTTTGAACGGGTCTCTATAATTTAGAATTTAGAATTAAATTTAAAATATTTGAATACCAACACATACGATGTATAAATCTATAACATATACAAAAGACCTCATTGCACTTCAGCACATTACCCATGAGTGCCTGCGTCATGTAATTAATGTAAAAGCATCTGAGAAAAGGATGAATAGAGAGAGAGAGAGAGAGAGAGACTAAACTGACATAAGGGATTTTCAAAATATGAAATCAAATTGTGTCTTAAACAGCCATCGTTCTAAATGAACACTGTCCAACAGTGACACCAGCAGATAAACTTTCAGAGGAAGGCAGCATCTCTCACATTTGACAGCGAATTCACACATGCTGTCTCCATTTAATTTGAGTAAGTGTGGAAAATAATGTTTTCCAAAACAGAAATGGGGTGTCTGTCAAGTCAACTGCATACCTTCTCCCCTTTTACAGCAGGTGTTTCAAAAGCTTGTTTTTAAATTAGGTTTTAAAAGTTTCCAATCTATGTTGATTTTAATGAAAGCAATCCATACATTTTAAATAAAAAAACGGAAAAATAGCTTTTCGCGGTAAATGCAATGTACGGAAAGATAAATGATTTAATGTTGAGTGCTGAACATAACCATTTCGATTAACAGCGAAATATTATGCCATTTGACTGATGTAACCAGCTTTCATATTTCGTTTCAATATTGCTCAAATATACCTAAACAAATTAACTTGGTGACCCCTTCTTGACCCCAACCCCTGATGCAGCCATATCTGATTTGAGACCATTAGGTTAAAAGGGCTTGGCAAAGCCAATTTTCCCTACCTTAAACCATTTTTTCCATGACAAGTTTGACTTCAGCTGTCTTTCCTAATATATGCTATAGTGCTCTTCAAACATTTCCACGTTTCCGTCTAGACTCACAGGCCCTGGCACACATTGAAAGCCTGCAGCTGCTCAGCTGCAAATAAATATGGAGGGGTTGGGGGCCAAGACTATGCCAAGGAGCAGACAGGGAGTTGGGGTTTTCCAGGTGGCATATGTGATGAGAGTAAGTGCGTGTGCTCATGTTTATAGATGTTGACATGAATGTGTATGTTTAAAAGTCTGAGATCACAAGGGCAAACACCTGTTTGTTCTAATTGAGGTTAGAGTAGGAAGTGTTATGATGCTGCCGAAGGGCTGCCCAACAGCGACTTGGCCCCTTAAGCGCCCACTTCACAAAAACAGGCACACATAATGAGACCGTTATCAGAATGGAAAGAAATGAAATAAAATAAACTATCAATGAGGAAAAAACTTATGAATGAACATTGTAATGTGTTTCTATTTAAAAATATTGAATCCATATTTTTTTTACATAAAATTGTGTAAAACAAAATTACTATGCTGATAATTAAAGTAGTTGCATAAACCTAACCAAGCCCAAATCCCCTTCATCCCATCAAATCAATGATCAGAACATTTAAGCCAGAAATCCTTCACCTCTCCCAAATCTCTACATGGCCATTAATTTGAGGCACACTATAGAGTGGACTTTTGTGATATAGAAAGAATGGAAGCTGTCCTGCAGCTTTAAATGCTGCATTTGGAGCTTCTGATGCCACTTGTGATGATAAAAAAACTGTGAGATAATGTAATAATCTGCTTTTTCAACCTATACGGACTAAAAGGGATAGTTCAGCCAAAAACTCCAATTTGCCGTTTGTTTACTCACCCTCAGGCCATCCAAGATGTAGGTGACAGTAGAACCATGAAGAAGATTGTTTGGTAAATCCACAGCCCTCTCTGCTTCATATAATGGGGAGTATATGGGGTCTGCCGTTCTAAGAGTTCCTAAAGCACATAATTCCAAAAAGCAGCTACTGGCGACTTTTTGACAAGTGACTTCCTCGATATTTTCACAAATTTGAACGTCATTTTTAATAATATTAACCATACTTTACAGCCTCAACACTCCCGTTCTGTAGGTGGTGCTAAACGTACCAGACACTGGTATGCCATCCGCCACCAAATACTACAAGAAGAAGTTTGCGATTGTGTGCAAAGGCTTCACATTACGGCTAATATTATTAAAAATGACGTTCAGTTTTATAAAAATATCAAAGATTTGCTTCACGAAATGTCAACATGTTGTCAGGAGCCGCTTTTTGGAATTATGTGCTTTAGGAACTCTTAGACAGATGGACCCCATAGACTCCCATTATATGAAGCAGAGAGGGCTGCAGATTTACCAAACAATCTTCCTAATGGTTCTACTCAAGTGTAGCCTACATCTCGGATGGCCTGAGGGTGAGTAAATAAACAGCAAATTGGATTTTGACTGAACAATCCCGTTAAATCCGAAAGAATGTATTTTGGCGACACTAGTGGCAGTAAAGAGAATTGCAGTCTGTTTGTCTGAGTGACTCTACTAGGACCGACAAAATGACCTTCTAGTGCTTAGCCAATAGCAGGAGTTTAGATGGTATAGTGACATAAGTGATATAAAATCACTAAAATTGAATTCTTCTGATAATATGAGCTTGATAAAATACTGCATTCAATGTCTGTCCAAATGTCATCTCGTATTGCCAGCTCAATAACAACTCCAACAGTGTCATTGCAAAAGGCAGATGCATACATGAAATATTTGTGATGCTTTAATAAGACAACACATGCTTGGATATCAATCAAACGTATTATATCCACAGAGATGGCATATTTTTGACATGCCGCTTAACAATATATTACTCCTGGCGTTCGAATCATTCTCTGGTTTGGATGTTTCAGCAAGCACGGATGCCAAATACAGCAGATGGCGGGCAAACCTGAGTGTGTGTGAATCGTGTCCTGTGACATCAGCTGAGAAATGCATCAGGCAGCCTTGCTGAAAATATTGGCCTACATTTATCCACTATAGACTTCATCTTGTGTTTAAGTTCATAAGTGAGTTAATATTTAAATCTTGACCTATGTTTAGAGCGCCTACATGTATTTTAACTCACCAACTACACCAGATTCAGTCCCTTTAAAATATCCCCAAAACACTAGTATTATGTCTTTTCTATATATTTTGTTAATTTGTGTAATTATTTCGTCACAAAAAATACACAGTTGAATCTAAAGAAATTCTTAATTGTATCCAGTAAATGTCCCTTCTCTTTTTTATTCAATGCTTCTTCCTAGCGCCATCATGCTATAATTTGTTTTTGTTTTGAATACGCAGCCAAGAGTCGCAAAAATTAAACATTCTGTGCTATAAGGGTCAGGGGCGGAGCTAGCTGTGGCCGAAGAGGACTTAAGCCAGAAATGTTTTTATTACCATGCCCTGCACAAATCAGTAAGGTGCTGTTTACATTTTGCGTAATGACACCTTTTGCATGCGCAAGTTCTGTATTTTAAATGTAGTTGTGCAGAAAGCGTTTAAATAGAGAGCGATGTGGTCGCGTCAGTGCTGAAAATCCATTTATCGTTTGTCAGAAACTTTATGGTGTTTCTGACTTATGGTTGCTCAGCAACTGCAGACGCCACAACAGCACAAGCTCCCGAGCTTTGGAAGAAATGAGAACGTGGCAGGCAAGCATTTTCAAAGCATTTTTAGATGCAAAATGTGTATTCTAGCACATACTGTATATGGATGTCTGGGTCATGCCCCTGATGTCGATTCATGCTAGAACCTCCCCAGGGGAAAGAAAAGTTGACTTGGTGGCCATATTGACAATGCCATTTTTTGACAGTCAACTATTTCCTATCATGCAAGTTCGACTGTTTATTTACATAAATGTGAACATATTTATATAATATCAATTTTATAAAGATATGTTCACTAGTAAAATAACATCATCCCTAATGTTTCCAGCATCCAAACCGAGAATATATAAAGATAATTTGTAGTCCCACCCAAGAGAGCCTTACACGCTTACACAGCATCTATTATTAAAATTTCAAGCATCATCACATCAGCAGCACAAGGATTACATCTGAAATTAAATTTCACTCCATTTGTGTCATTTACAAATCTCAAAACATTAAACTATATGTATCAGGCACAGACAGAAAAAGACAATTTCAAGGAAACCCTCAGTCTACTCAAAATCTGGTGGTTTATTTAATCCTTCCCTTTTAACCTTGGAGTATGATTTATGACTGTGATTAATCTTAGCCTGAGCATTAATTCTAAGGCATTCAGGTTCATCTGACCTCTACCCCTTTAGCTCCCAGCTGTGGTGAATCGGTATGTCATCAGCTATTTGCAAATTTGCCTACTTAAGAGGATAGCTTCAAGAAGATATAGCCTTATTTAATCAGAGATAGCCTAACACAAACCAGAGATCAAATCTAACTCGAACCAGAGATAGAGCATAACCAATAGCATGCTGCATGTCTTTTGTAAACATATAATCACTATATCTATGCGCATCAGAAGTTATAAATAAATGGTTCCAAAATTTAATTTTGAAATTCATCTACAGTATTCACTTTATTTTGTTCCCCATTGTCATTCATAAATTCGATCGTTCTCTGTTTCAGATTTTTGAGCCACGCCAGTCCAGTGACACCAAAACATCACAGCAGGATAAAAGCCGGATATTATTTGTTTAGCAGATTTCACTGAAAAGCCCTAAAATAAACCTTTGATATTAAAGAGGATTTGCGGAGACAATCAGCTTGAGTAGGTTTTCCAAGTGCTGGCTTGGTGAAACCCGGTCAGAGTGTAAAAAGGCCCAGAAAACCTATATACTGATGTCCAGTTGATTGTCTGTATTTCATTAATATTCATTACACTGCAGAACTCAGTTGAAAGCAATCGAATCAAATATAAGAGTTTGCTCTGTTTGTTCTTCGCTAATTTCGGACGTCCACATTCTAATCCACATTGCAATCAAAATAAATTATGCAATTATACAGCCTACCTGTATATAAATCTAGTTGGGTTTATGTGAATAGTACAATCTTATATTGTGCATTCTTGTAAAATCTCAAGCTATGAAAGTAAAAGAGCTCACAAGGGTTTTGAATGATCGATGATTAAAAGATTTAAAATAGTTTTTGATGTCCTAAAGATATATTGTTATAAATCTAGTTTAGTTTCTTTCAATCTGTTGAGATTTGTTGTATATTATAATATATGTTGCAGTAATATTTCTGTTCAAATTCCAGTATTCTTTACTAAATAATGCTGCATAGAGGTGTATTTAATATGCATGTATAATTATAAATCAATGTAAATTACTGCAACCACTGTTTTAATGTACTATTATACAGTACTTATGCTACACAGAACCCACTAAAGCATCACAATAACATCTATTGAAGGTGTCCTGAATTGTGAATTATTGATTATAAAGGTGTACATCACATATATGAATAGAATAAATATGTTACATTATAAGCCAATGTGAATGCATTTCTAACGCAATATTTCCATTTTTTAAAGTGTAACTGTGTCTTAAAATATTTTTGTCATTAAATGCAAATGCCGCATCATCACCGGGTACACTGTGTAGTGGGCTGTCTGTTTCTCACGAATATGATGTTCACTCACTCGGGTTTCCTCGCCAGCCCGACGGACCGGCACAGTGTCGATGGTGTCTGCGGAACCAAAGACTTGCAAGGCGGGCTCCTCTTCTCGTCCTCCGCCGACTCCGGGCTAGACTGCGCCGGTTTGAGAGACGGTGGGGATGTAGGAACAAGTTGCAGATGCTGCGGGTGATGTATTGGTGCTGCCGGGGGATGCTGCGCCTGTTTTGACGGGTGCTGCTGCTGTTGCTGCTGCTGCGTCGGCGGCGGTGGCGGCTGCTGGGGTTGACCGTGAGTCGCCTGATGCTGGTGTGGATGTGCGCCCGGCTGAGGGCTGCTGGTACGCGGTGCTGGGTGGTGGTGTTGGTGTTGGTGCGGATGATGGTGGTGGTATTGATGCGGATCTCTCAGATGCCGATTCTCGCCAATGAGATCCTCAACCTTCCTTTCGAGCTCGTCGATCCGCTGCCGCTGGGTTTGAATCAGACTCTGCTGGTTTTGTACAATGGTGGTCAGCTCTTTGAGATAAAGCACGGCTTTCATGGGGTTATCCAGCAAGCTCTCCATCACTGTATTCTCAAAGCTTCAAGCCTCGTTGGAGCTGGAGTGGTCTGGATCCGAAGCAATGTGCTGTGGCGTGCTGACGCTCTAGGGATGCGAGTGATTGTCCTGATGCGGGAGAGACTGGGGGAGGATCCGTGGAAGATGATGCCAGCACTGTAGCCAATCACATAAATGCGTGTTTACATGCAGCAATTTTCCAATTGTCATTTAAAGGTGCACCTATTCATTTTAAAATAGCCTTTTCACCCTGATACGCAGATTTTAATGATGCTATACGGGCAGAAGAAGTACCGAGATATCACGTGGGTATTATGATGTTGTGCAATTGAAATCTAAAACAAATCTAAATTAACATTTTGTATTTTCTAAAGTTAACTGTATTATGTTGTACACTAAAAATATTTTGTAGTATTAACTATAGTAATTGGAAACATTTTAGCAAATTATCTAGTTTACTTTACTGTAAAATCTATTTGTCGCTTTGAGTTGGTTAAACTTAAAACAATAAATAACCTGATTGCCTTAAAATTTTGAGTTAATCCAACTTAAAATAGTTAACACGATGAATTTGATGCAAACTGTAGACAAATATATTTTGTAGTTGAATTAACTAATTTTTTTTAAGCAACCAGGTAACTTATTTTTTTATAAGTTTGTAAGACTCAATAACACTAGTGTCAAGGACTTTTAGTAATGTCTATACAAAGGTACACTATTTTGACGTGGGAACTCAATAAAGTGTCTGACAAATTATATTTAAACAAACTGCAATGTTTATAAAAGAAAATGTTAGGCTAACTTTAAATGTAAAACTAAAACGGCCACTAAATGACAGCAAGAGTCTTGATTAATTACTCACTGAATCATTATCTCGTCTAAGTTGTTCAAAACACAGAATCATTTTGAAGAGGTGAAGACAATTATGAGAATTGTTTCCAAACACATTATAGATGTTAGAAATGTATTGCTGAAACACATTACAAAGCCACAGAAGGTTGTAGTACTGAATTGTGGAGTAAAAAGTTTAAAAGCTTTTTTATTCCTTAACTTACAGTATAACAATTTGAAAACATGTTGAACATAGCCATCATTTAAATGACATCACAACTGTGCTCACATTCCAAAAGGTTAGAGAAAAACAGCCATCTAAGTGAAGGTAGGTCATTTTTATGGGTTGGAGTGCACTTTAAGAGGCAACCATAAATAGAAGATACAAGATAAAAATACAAAGACGTACTGATTTTAATAACACTGACATGTGAGAAGAAAAAAATCTCTCTTTTGAGCATCCAAACCAGTCTGACATATCATTGGTTCAACCGCGGTGTTAGTTTGTACTGGACTATCAGATCTGTTTGGACGGTTGCCAAATCTTTGTTTTCCCGTCCTTTTTTACTGCTTATATATATAAAGCAAGCTGTCCACCATATTTCTGTGTTTGCTGCCAAAGCTTGTGTCACTAGCAGCTGTTATATGATTTTCAAATACAGCATTATGAGTCATGTTATTAAAGTGTGAAAAAACAACCAAGTACATGCATTTGTATCTGGATGTGGAAATATGAAGTACATGTTTGTTCACTGTATTACTGCACCTTGTAAATCTCCAAATAAACATCCTCACCTCCAAGGGAACAGTCAGGAATATTTACTATAATATAAAAAATAATTCTTGGAAAGATGTCAGTAACCAAAACAGATCGTATCCCCCATTGACTCCCATAGTATTTATATTCCCTATGGCAGTAAATAGGAGAATGAGATCTGTTTACTGACATTCTTCCAAATATCTTCCTTTGTGTTGAGCAGAACAAATATATTTATACAGGTTTTGAACAATCTGAGGGTGAGTAAAGGATGAAAGATTTTCATTTTTGGATGAACAATTTAAGCTTCAGGTACATAACCCTAAGTACAATATAACCAACACTCATATCTATAATAATGCTTGCCGTGGCAAATATAAATAAAGAAATCCCAAGCTGTCAACAGACTACAGGAAAAAAACATCACGGATTTCATAATTTTTGGCCTTTTTCTGTGACAAGTGAAACTTGGCATATTGACCTGGAAAATTCATTATTTACAGAGTTCCTCCGTCAACATACCATGTCCAATGACTGATAACATCCCTGAAAGGTTAAGATGAATGTGAAAGATAGAGAATGAGAGAGAGAGAGAAGAACACAGGCTCCCTGTGTCCCATAACTAATTACAAGCCAGCTCGTAACACAAATATTTGTGGCTACTTCAGGGAACAGATAGCTTCACAAGACAACAAATGAACAATAGAAACCGCATCACAGTATTTGAAATGAAAATGTATTTCTGCCTTTGCAAAAGAATGAGAATATATTGATCATCAGCTTCTGTCTTTTAATTTCTCATTTAGTCTGTCTCGAGTTGGCCAAGTTCACATGGTTATTTCAACATGCTATTTTATATTCCAGACAGGTGGTTTTCAAAATGAATGGGCTGCTGCTAATGAATGTCAGCAGCAAGATGAAGCCAATAATTGGACAAACTTGCAACATGCACATAAAAGCTTTGACATTTCCAGAACATATAGTTTATATATTGAAATCTATTGCTGCCTGCAGTTTCATCAGTGAAACGTTTTATGTCGGTGGTCTAAAGTCTTGTTTGTTTGGGTAAAATGATGTCAGCCATCAAAATTAACATTTTAATCCAAACTAAATAAGTTAACATAAATATGTTTCTATATGAATTCAGGTCACATTTTAGAGGACAGTATCTAAAACCTTACAGAGTATGTAAATTAAAAATGTTGACAAGAATTCTGTTGACTTTTCCTAAGCAACTCCAATAAGCATTTGTTTTCATTTTGATTTACAATCATTAAACTGTTGATTTATATATAAAGTCTTTTGGGAATTTTCAAGGTTCAGGGTATTTGTCTATTCTTTTTGTGCAATTTTTATAGAATAATCCTCATTAGTATTCCAAAATTGCCTCTTTTAATAAAATACTTTTCATGTCCAGTCTCTAGAAAAGACAAAATGCTCACCGACATCCAAGAGCGCTGAATCATTAGATGCTCATCGACCTTGAAATGTACCCAATGAAAGGCTAGCCAAGCCTGTTCTTGTCCGATCACTGAACACGGCCATAAACAGAAAGTGTGGAGCATTTTTGCCATCAGAATGTCATTATTGAGCATATTGGGCCAAAAATGCTTTTTGCAGTGCGGTGCTATTGGAGAACTGGGCAGTAAACTAGGAATGACAAATTTGGGGTACACTTAAATTGCACTTTGGTTTCATCTGCTGCTCAAAAAGAAACTGATGAGCTAGCATCAAACCAACAAGGTCATGATTTGATCTTGTTAGAGTCTTTTCCTTTAGAAGATGCATCATTATGTAAAAAATAAAGAAAGTTTGTCGAAGTGACATGAAACAAATAACCATTATAGAAAATCAGTTTCAACAAAATTCAAATTTATAATGAAAGAATGATGTGACCGACTAATCAGAAACGTGTATTGGAATTTAATTTAGTGAGGGCAGAAAATGCAAAAAAGACAAGTTTGTGATATTAATACATTTATACCTCTTCAGCTTAACAGCAAATACTTCCTCAATAAAATGCACTGGCTGCTTTAAAATGAGTTAATATCTGTATGTGGGTGATGGCATAGATGTTTGTTTGCCTTTAAAGTATGGCTGGATCCAGAGGAAGTAAAGCATGCATTTTGTCACCCATATGAGTCCCCTAATCTTGATCACAGCTCTACAGTTTTCTATGAACCTTTTCATCTTAATGAGAATCTCAACCTACACACACTGTCACTCTTCAAAGCAAACTGAGGTGAGTAATAATGTCACAGAAGCTTCTGAACAAAAAACTCTCTCCCTTACTCACTACTCTATAGAACGGAAGTACTTGGAGAAGTTATAAAAACTAAGATTTGCTAATGGTAGAAGAGGGATATTGTCAACGAGAGCATTTGATTGAACAAAATTTGTATAGTGCAAGATGATCGTGAATATTTTTTCTCTGTTTCCCCAAATTAAAGACATTAAATTACAAATAATAAAAGTGAATTTAATATTCAATAACTTATTAAATATGAATTAATTTATATTAAACAAATAATAATAAATATCTGTTATAAAAGTAATGTTTATTAATAATAATTAAACTTTGCAGATGTTAATATCTATGGTGCGCGACAGAGGTATTATAGTTTTGATTTTAGTTTTATTTCATTTTTATTCTTATTTTAAATTAGCTTTTATGTTTTGCTATTTGTTTTTTATTATTTTTAGTTAAATATTTAGCAAATTTTTTATTCTTTTGTAATTTTATTATTATTATATTATTTTTATGGTGCTATATAAGATTAATGAATTGTAGTTTTGGTTTTGTTTGTATCATTTTAGTGCTTTAAACTTATTTCAGTTTAGGCAACATTTCATTCTTAGTTTATTTTTCCCCAATAATTTTGAGGCCAATATTTTATTTGTTTTCTGTCATGAGGCTCAGGTGGAGACATGGCGTGGGAACCCAAATGCAGGCAGACACAGACGGTATAGATGGTAACAGGGATGTTTATTTAATATATAAACACTAAACAAAACATGCAAAACAAAGACCCACGGTGGGGTAAAACAAGACAGGAATATATATAACTTTAACAAGGACAAAAACACTGACTTACTAAACTAAAACTAAGAAAACAAACACTTGGAACAAACACTAAACTAACACTCACTTTGACACGGGAAACAGGAACAGAGACGTGAACATGAACAGCATACAACTTGGGAATACGAACATCAAACAGCAGATATCAAACAGGTAAGAACAACGCAGAGGTACGTCAAACAATGCACGAGCAACGAGACAAAGAAACATGAGGACTCTTTATAGGTAAGGTAATTAACACAAACTAGGAAACAGGAGGGTAGGGAAACAATGACGCGACACAGGGAGAGTATGGAAGCCCATAACTGTCAAAACCATCTCTCCCCACATGAAACCATCAGGCAATGCCACGGCTCCACTAGAGACAGGAATAAAACATGACATGATAGTGGAACCATGACAGTTTTCTATAAACAAAAGCGCTTTCAGAGATTGACAATGGTCCGCAAGAGGGCTTGATTTAACTTACCTTATTTGTATAATGTCTTGACTCATTTTAAATGTATAAAAAATCTAAAGCAATTTATAAAAACTATGTAAATACATTCTTTTTAAATTTGATGTACAACACAAATACAGTATCTGTGTCATTTCATGATAATTGATGTAAGCTATAATTATTATTTTGGATTCCATTAATATATTACTAAGAGAATGTGCCCAAAATAAGATAATTTATGTGTTACTGGTGAGTCTGAGGGCAATATAAATTGAAGAGATGTGCTGGTAATTGTTCATTTTTAGGCCCCACAGCCTCCCTCTGTGGACAGTTAGGTAATTCACTTTTCCAGCCTGTTTTGGGAACCACCAAGAAAAATGAGTAGGTCTTTTTGCGGGTGCTCTGAAGCATTGTGAGACATCGACAGAGTTGTTTTCTCTTGGGGACAATGTAGGCTGCGCTCCACAAAAAATGGCAAAACAATAGACTAAACAATAAATTATCAGTTAATATGGGATCAAACAACATGTCAATTCCTCTATATAGCATCAGAGAGACAAAACATCTCTTTTTGCTATATTTGAATAAAATAAAATTAATTCAAATAAAAAATTATCTATTAGTTAGCTGTGTTATTGCATATTAGTTAGTTATGCAAATACTTGGTATAGTTAAAACGGCACCTTCAGTTTTTAGCAATACTAAACATACATAAATGTTCATGTAAGTTCATTAAATAGTATTTTAGATTGTAAGTATAACACTATTTCAATTCACACTTGATGGAATTTTAAAATATGTATTTCAGGGTCCAGTCCAGTGTTACTTGTTGAAATTATTAGACACGTTCTTTCCACATATATGGATCCGTAATGAGAGACCAGATTGACAAAAAAGAAAAGGATATTCTATCCAATCCATATCACTCGTTTCCACGGAGATAGCTTGGCAAATAGCAACAACCTTTAATGCAATGTGCTTTGATTGGTGGAAGAACAAAGAGAAGAGAACTAGATATTAGATAAAAGTGTTGAATAATACTGTATATACCAGCCATCAATTTCACCAGTCCATTTCTATCATATGCTCTCTAAAGAAAAAAGCAATCTTTTTGGAACTCTCCATACAAAAACATGACCTTGTGGAAATTTTCCCCTTTTTGACCCCCAGATGGCGCCAGTAAGAAACCAACGTCTGCTATGCTGTACTCACGTGTCACTCAGAATGGGATGGAATTTGTATTATGTTAGTCGTGCTTACAAGTATCTACGATT
Source organism: Triplophysa tibetana (assembly GCA_008369825.1). Classification (NCBI taxonomy): domain Eukaryota; kingdom Metazoa; phylum Chordata; class Actinopteri; order Cypriniformes; family Nemacheilidae; genus Triplophysa; species Triplophysa tibetana. Next base: position 12,964,891 of record CM017897.1, on the reverse strand, counting down.
TCAAATAGTTATACTGCTACATATGTAAGAATATATAGTAAACTAAACTAAATTATGCATTCAATGTAATTTAAGTTGGTCACAAAACTTCTTTCTCCTGTTTCGAAGTCCTTTCATTGTACTAAGGAACAAAGCATAGCCTATACAGTAGATGTTACATTTTAGGACATTTTAAAATAATTAAAAGAACACGTTCAAATGAATCTTCCGTCATGTTTATTTACCTTCATGTTGTGCAAAGACATAAATGACTTTCATGGCACTTCAAAGGAGCATTTTATCCAAGCTGCTCTCTTCATAATAGCCTGCACATGTACAGGATCGTCTGTATATATTATACAGGATCAATATAAATAAATAAACTATTCTGAGAGCCTCAGTTTACAGACAAAACATGGTTGCAGCTTGAAATGAAAACACATCGTTTGCATAGATTTGGATGTGGGCAGGCACCAAATAAAGATAACGTGTTCAATTTCAGAGTCCCAATTGTCTCAGCCAGTCAAGATACACAGCATAATATTGACAAAAACATATTAACATTATTATCAGACATTCTTAGTCAATCTTCTTTTCAATGCTTTTCCAAAACATCTGTGCTTAATTTAGTAAATCGGTGTTTTAAAACTGTAATTGATTATTCGTATTTTCGTTTTTAAATATTTAGCCATTTATATGTTTTTACAAAGTGTCAAATCCATGCATCGTTTGCACACTAAATGCGTTTCAGGCTGGTCCTGTGAGCGAGATATGAAAAACTGAGTGCAGCTATGACACGTCAGAGGGGATCTGGCCCTTTCTTTTTTTTTTTTTTTTTTCTCCATTAATCAGTCCTTGTAGTTTGGGTTTCTCGCCACAGCAGGGCAGTAATGGCTTGCTCACCGGGAGACCGCATTTATTTATTAATTAGATATTATTTATCTTGCTTGTTCTATAAACATTTTTTCATGTTTGCTCCTGTAAAGCTGCTTTGGAACAATGCACATTGTGAAAACCGCTGTGTAAATAAACTTGCATTGAATTTAAAAAGCTTTAGGGAGAGTGGTTTTCCTTTATAACATACCACCATAATGACATCCGGTTTGTTTTGCAATATTTTATATACAGCCACGGAAGAAATTAAGAGACCATTCCAAATGTTCATTTCAAATCAGCATTTCTAGATGTATTGTGGTCATTCCAGTGTCTATTAAATTTCAACAAAATCTAACTTTAGAAGTGATAAAAATTGAGATTATCACAATAAAAAACACTTTTAAACTGTAATGTACAATATTACAGTTGTTATGCTTAAAGGTGAATAGAAATTTGTTTGCATGGCAGTATTTGAGGTCTAAAAAAAACAGAGAATATTTTTAAGGGTTCACAGAATGGAATGGAACTTTGGAACTTAATGGAACTTAATTTTACCTACACAACATACCTACAAATAGTACATTTTAAAATGAACAAACGGTATATGAATATAATTTTTTCTGCGGCTGTATTTATTACAGCAGGTTGTTGTCAGCTTTATAATTTTATTATCTCATGGTTGCATTGCCTTAGAGGAACTGTGTTTGGGAAGTGTGTGTGCATAATGGATTTTAAATTACAAGGACAGTGGCAAGTAGGATCGTATAAGGACCTTCCTTACAACGCAGTTCAAACCAGTTCACATGGTGTGTACAAGTTTCTATATATTGTAGGGATGAACAATATGTAAAAATCTTAACCACCTACATTGGCCAGGTCCAGCGGTCACCACAGTTCAAATGTCTTCCCACAATTCAAATCTTTATTTAAATCTCAGGGAAAGACCAGATTCAGTTGCCGGGGTAACAAAACTTTATTGAATCAAGACAGTGCAAAACAAGTCAGACAGTCACTGGGGGTCAAACAAAGGAGATAGTCAATGGGGAGGGGGCAGCAGGCTTGAGCGCTTGGCCACAGGGGGAGAGGTTGCTACGGGAGGGTGGCGCTGGTGGCGAGGGGCTGGGCCGGCCCCGGGGACCAGATGAGAAAGCCCTGGCGTGGACTACCCCGCGACGGGATAAACAAAACCACTTGGGGAGAGACGAACCCTCTTCACGGAGATATGTAGACCGCACTGGGACACCTGAACCCCCCCCCCGGGTGGGAGGAGAAGCTCACAAGTGAGGACGAGTGATGGGTAGCAGTCACTGAGGTCCGTGACAGGACCGCAACTGTCAGGAGGAGATCTGGGGGTACAGCACAGATCAAAGCACTGGAGCCTGGGCAAGACTTGACAAGCTAAGACTAACAATCCATCAAGACAAGGCTATCAAGACTAGACCTAGTAGTAGAGTAGTGTAGTTAGACATGCAAAACGGTCTGACACAGGACAGAGAAACGCAGGGGATGAATTAATGGGCCAAGTAGCGGCGGATGTGAAAACTGCGAGATAACAAGGGGACGGAGCACATAGACTCCGAGCACATGTCTAGCTTTCAAATAACGCCACATCCTCAACACAAACACAAGCAAGGAGACACAAAAGACAGGTAATCAGACCCAAGACCTGAAATTGAATCTCTGTCACCACAAACTCTTCTCTGATGCCTGCTGCTTCTTTGTGTCCTGCCAATTACAATTTCAATTCCTTGTCTCAAATGGTCATGTTGTATCTTTTGATCTGCTGATAAAAATCCTTTGACATCTCATTAAAATTAAACCTAGTTTATTATAGTAACTAATTATAATCATTTATGATATCATTAATTCTTTCACTTTTAGACTCCTTATTCAAAGTCTATTCTTTTGTCAGTCCTGTTCATTTAGGGATTTTTGGATTTTGTCACTGATTACAATCCTTACTGTCATGATTCCACATCACCTTGTCAGGTATTTCTTGTTCTAGAGGTGGAATCATACAGGATCCTCTGTTTCATGTGGGAGAGAGACAATTTCTTCTCTCTCTGGTCTGCGTCATCGTTCCTACCCTCCTGTTTCCTATTTTGTGTTAATTAGCTTCCCTTGAGTGTTAACAGATTTAGTAACAAAACAAACTATACAAATAGGCAAAACAAAACCCACGAGGGGAAAACAAGACAAGATAAACAATAAACGATTATGAGGAAATAGACTGACTAAACTAACAAAACAAACACTGGATATGAACACTAAACTAACACTTACAAGACAGGGAATCAGAGATCAGGAACAAGGAACAAGGAACAAGGACTCAGGTACAGACAGGATAATTTCAGACAGCAACAACAGCAAACAGGCAAGGTAAGACTTACAATGGAAATGAAACATGAGGATGTTTTATAGGGAGAGAAACCAAGAGGGAACAGGTGCAAGGGATTAACCCCTTCACCTCCTGTTGTCCTGCCTCTGCCTGCAATTGGGTTCCCCTCTGAGTTTCATAAAAGAAAGAACGCGCCAAACTGAGCCCAGCAAGCAGCAGCCAACGACACCAACCGTTGGTCATGCACCTCCAACCCAGTGTGGTGGGAGGCGATTGCCTCCCAGTCACACGCTGCAGGTGGTCAGTTCCCGGCCCAGTGCCATAGGCCTCTGCAGGACTATGCTCGGGAGGTCGAGGCCAGGGGGGCATCTGTCCCCGAGGTGCTGGTGAGTGCCTACCTAATGGCCGGGATGGACAACCCACCATCTTTTCCTGAACTGGAGGAGTTGGTTTATCAGCCGTTCCCACAGTAAGTGGAACGGCTGCAGCTTCGAGAGGAGTATTACCAAGACTCCTCTCCCAGCTGTTGTCCAATCTCCTCCCGTCCGGTGTTGGGGTCCATTCCGGAGGACCGTGTGGTGGGTACTCTCACCTTGGGGAATTCTAGACCGTCTTCCTCCTCACCTCCTGTAGCCCCTCCTCCGGCGACGGACCTCGGTGGCAAACGGGGGAGACGGGAATCCTTGGGGTCCTCGTCGGAAGCCTCCAATCCCGAGCCGCCCACCCCATTCACCTCGTTTCTTCAGCCGACCACCAGGCGGGTGGCTCGGCTGAATTGGAAGAAGCAACGGAGGGCAGCTCGGAGCCAGGGGTCCCCGAGTCCGCTGGTCCGAGTCCGGTGGTCCCGAGTCCGGAGGTCCCGAGTCCGGAGGTCCCGAGTCGGGCGGTGTCAAGCCCCAAATACTTTTTGGGGGGGCGCTGTAGGGAGGTGACGGTCCGAGCGGCTAGCTATCGGACTTTGGACGACTCTTGTTTGTGTGATTCAGAGTGGAATCCATTGTTTCAAAGCAAATACATTGCATGAAATGTGATTTTGATGATCTCATGTTATGAACTCTTTAAATACAACAAATATACACAACGCATTCAACAAAATAGTTTACTTAATCAAATTAATATACCACAAAATAAAAAATGTGTAATAGAAAATTATTAATTTTATTTTACAATAAATAATAATATAAACTAGTATTAACACAAATTAAATCAAATAAAAGTTACAAGTTATATTATTAGACACTAGCCAGACCGATACACAACACCAATCGGAAGTTAACTGGAGTCCAGGCGTTGTGTCGATTTACCCAAAGAATGATATACATATATCACCTTTTAAGGGTGGTTTCGCTATAGAAGTTCAGTCTATGGGATGCCAAAATGACTAAAGAAACGTTAACAGCACAGTGGTAAAAAGCTGAATATCTTGTCAAATTCCATCCTTCTGCGACTTATACCATCGACAGAAAGAAGCGCAGTGATTATTCCGTTGTTTAGTCTGATGTCACGCACCACCATATATGGAAGGTCATATGTTGTTTCCGCTATAGGCAAACAACAATAAATGCTAATACATCTACACGCTCTGGAGACTGTAGTGTATACTGTGACTTAAACTGATGGTAAATGTAAAATGGTTACAAAGCAATTGCATAAAATGGTATGATACAAGCAACAGTTTCCAAATGTATGCGAGATTCCCTGAGAGAAAAGAAAGAAAGTTTAGAAGAAGTAGAAGAGCTCTGGAGAGGAGAGAAGCGAGACCTAGCAAATCTTACAAAGCATTATTTCCTTTTTATCCTTTCCTTGACCATGTGACTAAACTTATCATGATACATTCAAATTGACCAATCAGGGCCTACTTTAACCCCCCTCTGTACTGGACACATAATCATCTCTGGAAATAGTGGTTGATCACTACATAAACACCAAAATGGGCAAACGGTGTCTTTTTGGAAGAAAGAGGGGGTTGGACACAGCAAATAAATTCCTATTATTTTTTTTCAACCCTAAAACTCTGCTGCATCGTGTCTCAATAAAAAGGGTTGTTGAGTTACTGCTTCTAAGAAGTCCCATCTTCATAGAAACGGTCTGAGGTCAATCTGACCCAGTCTGTTGTCTCTGGAACCGCCAGTCAGCAGTGATGAAGACTGATATCATCGATGCTTTTGCCAGCCAGTCTGACATTCACATTCTCTGTCTTACCGGGACATGGATTCATCCTGAGGACTCAACCACATCTGCTACTCTCGACACAAACTACTCCTTCTCTCACTCTCCCTGCCAAACTGGAAGAGGATGAGACACAGCTTTGCTTATCAACATAATTGGAAATACTTCCCCCTATCTACGCTATTCAACAACTATTCATTTGAATATCACACTGTCAATATCACTTCTCCTACCCCGATTAGTGTTGTTGTAGTTTACCGCCCCCCAGGTCCTCTTCACAACTTCATTGAAGAGTTAGATGTGCTTCTCTCATCATTTCCAGAGGATGCCGGCCCTCTTGTAGTCTTTGGGGACTTCAACATCAACCTGGAGAAACCCTGTGTTTTGGACTTCCACATCCTCACCGCCTCGTTCGACCTCATGCACCTCTTCGCAGCCAGTACTCACAGATCAGGAAATCAGCTTGATCTTATCTGCACCCGTAACTGCACCACAGATAACATTAAAGTCACACACCTTCAAATTTCTGACCACTTCATCACTTTCAACACTTGCATACTGTATATCCTTTGTCCTCAGTCATCCAGACCTGCTTGTGCCACCCCCCATGCCCTTGGCTGTCTGACTTCCTTTGTGAACAACGGAGTACACTCAGGGCTGCAGAAATGCACAAGAACAAGTATCCTGCTGAAGCAAGGGATTACCAGTCCCTACTCTCCTCTTTTTCTGCTAGTGTTACCACGGCTAAAACATCTTTCTCTACCACCAAGGTGAGCAATGCACCTCTAGTGGTGGGCATTACTGTAAAATTTGGTACCAAGTAAATGAAAGGCAAGTATTGCCGATATCAATACCGATACCAATTCGTTTAGAAGCATTCACTTTAACTTACATTTATTTTCCTGTGGAAATGTAAATTTTCAGATAAATGCATCATTAATTTACTAAATCTGAATACATTTTCATGACCACAAAAATATTTTGTGATGTGTAGGCTATAATAATGATTTAAAATAAAAAATAGATTTTGCAAGCGTGAACTTTGCACAAAATGATTATTGGAAAATAGTAACAATAACAGATTAACAGAACAGAAAACCGATATATGACAAAACAATTTCTCCCTATCCTAGTACTACTTCTATAGCTTTTAAAAAAACAAAGTGCACAAAATTATTACTGAAGAACAAAGCTTTTAGAACTGCATTTCCATTTTTGTTCAGTGTTAAGTTTAGACACAATAATATAACAAATGAACATGTTTCCCTTTCATTACACTTTTTTAAGCTAATTTATAAATAAAGTGCACACAATTGTTTGAGAAACAAAGTAAATAAAGTGTTTAAATAATAAAGTACTTTTAATATGTGGCTTATACCCCCAAAGGGCCACTGTCATACATGGCAGTTCACAGTGTTTTTATTCACAAAGATGAAAAATCTCCACACGATGCTCCTATTCTTTTCGCTGGCTGCAGCAGCGTCTGCATGCTTGCGATTGGCGCTTCTGAGCAATGAGTGAAAAACTAGGTGTATGGGAAATAAATAGTTCTTCTTTATTATGCAATTATTAGCTATATTAGTAAATAAATAAAATCTGTAGTAAACACACATTGGTATCTATGTTTTTATGTTAGGATTGATCCTTTCAATACAACCTCAGCATCGAAAGTATCGATAATTCTGGATCGATCCCACAAACCCTACCTAACACTCGGCAACTTTTCAAGACATTTAACTTATTTTCTTTGCCCCCCTCCTCCCCCACCCACTTCATCTTTGATTTCTGAGGAGTTTGTTGACTTTTCCCCTGAAAAAAACATCAGCAAACGATTTTCAGCATCTCAGACCTGGGTACACACTACACTCACTTCAAACATTGAACTCTCCTCTTTTACCCAACTGAATGACACTGAAGTCACCCGATTTCACTCCAGCCACCTGTCCCCTAAACCCAATCCCCTCCCATCTTCTTCAGGCCATATCCAGCACACTCACACCAGCACTCACACACATTATCAACACCTCCCTGCTCAATGGCACTTTTCCATCCACATTTAAACAGGCCCAGGTCACGTACCTACTTAAGAAACCCACATTGGACCCCTCTACAACCGACTGTTATTCTCGGTAGTTCTCTCCTCCCATTTACTGCGAAAACTCTTGAAAGGGCAGTTTTCAGACAGGTGTCTTCCTTCATATTCAAGAATAAATTACTGGGTTACAAGCTGTCCGCCTTCCAAACATCAACCCTGTCATCACTAGGAATCTCAGGCACAACTCCCCATTGGTTCAAATCCTCCCTCTTTGGCAGATCCTTCAGGGTGTCATGGAGGGGCTCGCTATCCACTGCTCACCACATGATCACAGGGGTCTCTCAAGGATCCATCCATTTCTCCAGATACACAACATCTTTGGGACCTATCGTATGGGCAAACGGCCTTCCTATCATTGTTATGCTGACGACACCCAGATTTACATCTTATTTGCAGCAGACAATAGCACTGTAGAGGGTTACACCCTACGTAGAAGACATCTCAGCTTGGATGAAAGAGTATCACCTCCAGCTGAACCCTGCCACGAAAGAACTACTTGTATTTCCACCACACCCCAGGGTGCAACACGATCTTACCATCCAATTTCAAGGTAGGACTACTGCGATGCTTGCTGGTATTCCTGTAAAGGCTATGAAACCACTCCAGCTGGTTCAGAATGCAGCATCACGCTCTTCTACATTGAGCCCAAAAGTGCTCATGTGACACCACTTTTCATCTCTTTGCACTGGCATACTTTCACACACTCCTAAACTCCTACACCCCATCAAGAACCCTGTGTTCAGCAAACGAGCATCGTCTTATATTGCCTTCTCAAAAGGGCAGTAAATCAGTAAATCGCTTTCCCGCTCATTCTCCTTCACAACTCCTTCCTGGTAGAACATTCTTACTAACTCAGTCCGGTCATCCACATCTCTCACAACATTCATAAAACCACTTAAAACCTATCTCTTCTGTGAATACTTGACAGGCACATGAAACGAAACTAACCCTCTCTCTCTTTCTCTAAGCAGGTATTGGTCTTGCTTTTATTGAAACTAGTATCAGGGTATTTGCACCTATTGTATTATTGCTCCCATAGGACATATCACTGTATTGCTGGATTGCTGATTTCTCCCTGTGAGTGATTGCTCGAGCAGTTTGGAGGTATAAATCAGCCATGACTCAAGATTTCCAAAGGCCAGGTGAATTTAATATGGAGACAGTGATAATTCCCAGTGAACAAAAAACAAAACTAAGAAAACATATTTACAAATCCCAGTAGGTTAGCATAGTCTAGCTGCTACTATCAGCTGTAACTGACTGGGTAGGAAATCTATCATACCACACGGTAGAACAACTCTCTGCCTGAGTCTCGAGAGAACTACCAACCAGCCTCTATCTTTAAAAGTAAGACTACTACATTAAACATACTGGACAATAACATTTAACTCCCATCACATTGCATAAACCACAAGTAAACTGTCAATTTTCTGTTAAAAGAATTACAAACACCGTCATCACAAATACAAATAATGTTTTTAAGGTGGAACACAAAAAACAGGACCTGTGGAGCTAGGGTAGCCAGTACACTCTTTCCAATGATAATGTCAGCGGCTATTTTTCACAAAATATAATATAAATATTCTTTTTAAATTACTGTGAAGACATAAACAATATTTGAGTTGCAATAAAATTATATCTAATGCTGTGCTACCTTAAATGCTTTAGACAACGCAGCTTGAGTAATTTCTCAACAATGAATAGTATTTTTTGAATAACATAAAAGGTTGTATGTACACATTTGTTTATATTGAACACAAATATAATTAACAAAGCTTATATTGAAACAATAAATAACTTATTCTTGAATCTCGAGAGAATTTGCGAGATGTCCTGCGCTCACAGTAAACAGACTCTGTTTGAAAATCTGCTGGTGTGTGGTGTGCTTTCTTTGTCACATCACAGCGCACCACACATATAAGAGCAAAATGACTAAATCTAGGATTTTTACACCTCTTGTTTGTGGTCTCTCACCATTTAAATGTCTTATAAGAAATAAAAAATCTTTTGGTGTGGCCCCAGCATAAAGTTGAAAAATCCTATCGACCCCTTAAAAAGAAAGTGTTACTGTGACTCTTACTAAGGAATAGACATAAATCTTACACTACAACATTGTTGCTATGGATGATTTTTGCTGGATATGGAAAAATGGCTATTCAGTCACACCCATAACACCACCATCTGGCACTAGGAGGTATGTCACTTCTGACATAGTTTGAAAACATGAAACAAACCCATTGTTTTTTTACTAGATATATCTGTTGTAACTATTTTGCTTGTTGTCACCCACACATAGGTGGGGGCCAGAGACTGAATACAAGTATGGAGATTTGTGGGTGTTCCACCTGGCCATTTGAGACAGAGAATATCAAATGAGGATTACACTGTCATCCCGAACTGTTCGTAGTCATCTTTTACGATTATTTATTTGTTTCTTACTACTGCTTCATGTCATTTGAAAATGCATACAATTCATACTTAAAAATGTGTTTTATTTCAGCTCATGAGAGTCTCCATGAATTAAGGATGAGCTCCCCTGGTGAGATACTGAAAACCAGTAGAGCCCATTTCAGTTTTTTGTTGACACACCTTTAAGGTGGTACCAAGAAATTAAAATTCAGAAGGGGATCAACGTAGGGGCAACATCATACGAGTGGCATTCTTTGTTTACTGTAAGTACAGGATAATTTATATTTGTTTCAATTCATAATCACTAATGCCATAGTTGAAGTCAACCATGTATAAAACTCATAAAGTAATTCAAGACTGTAGCCATAGTCGATTTTACTAGGACTGAATACACAAATTCCACCTTGTTGAACAGGTTTTGCGAGTGAGACAACAGTGTCTGAGAAAGAAAAAACATAATACAGGAGATGCATCATGCTCGCTTCTCAGTGTGTCGCACAATGTTCCCGGCGAGACTTTTAAACCAACGTAAAGCAATGATGTATTCATTTTTTGTACTCATTGTGTGCATTATATTTTATTTTGTCATATGTTTGGGAGCTTATTTTGTGGACTCTGAAAAGCTGTTGCCTGGGGGTGAGTACTTATTTTTGGTATTATGGTATTTTTAGGTTTGACTAAATACCAAACATGATCTTAAAAACTTGCAAATTTGTGAAAATCATACAAATATATTTTTAAAGTACATAGTGTAGAACGTGATAGCAAAGGGTGTGAATTAAAGAATTTTTTTAAACAAGTTTAGGCAGGCGATAAGAAAAACTAAGAGAAACTTGCCGGGTGAATACAATGAACAAAATAAAGGGAAATGTATCATGGTTGGTTTATGCACCAACACCCCTATCATGTAGTCATATGGCCTATTTTAAGTGTCTTCTACAGGTGTCAGAGCTATCAGATGACGTACAAATGATCCTGTGTGCTTGAAGGGCTTTAGAGAGGAGGTGGATGGTGCAAAAGTATATTTTAAGCATTCTAAATAGATTATTTTTATTTCAAAAAGTACTTCCCAAAATGGGACAGTTCACCAAAAATGGTGGTACCCATTCAATTATTTTGTATTGACAAAAAAACAATGCAAGTCAATGTTGCAACATTCTTCAAAATATCTTGTTTTGCGTTCCGTGCGGCCATTGAAAAAAATACATTACAATATGATGAGAGGAAATAGATAGACCAATTCAATTCAAATTGTGTACTGTAGAACATCGTGTGCCCATGCACTTTGCAAATGTGGTTCATATCCCAAACCGCCTTACTTTTGGTAGAAAGATTTGCATCTCTTGTCTTGGCTCAAATACAACCTCAGGTGGTTCAAAGTAAGATTCAGGTTAAAGATTAATAAATAGCACACATAATCTCTAGTTTCTATTTTAAGCGTGTGTCAGTGTAAGGAAATTGTTGTATAAGTGCCAGGTCAAGAATTTCCCAGGAGTGTATTGAACTTTGACTTAAGAAAACATAGATGTTAGAATAATTCTATAGTCATTAAAACTATGAAATAACAAACAGGAAAGTATAATGATATTAAGAGAATAAACTGACAGATTCATTTGGCAGTAAGGTTTGTCTTCAAAACAAATTTCTACACTCTAAAAACAGTTATGTTAAAAACAAAATATTTTGTGTTCAGTTGTCAAGCACATCTCTGTGTTGTTTCTGAGAAGCACATTTGTTGTTACTTTTAACAAAACTTGTGTTGTCCCATGAATTTATTACATATGAAATCAACACATAATGTGTAGCATTAAACCATATATCAATACAGCCAGATGTTCATATGGTATTATAGATACTTGTAGTTTGCACATTCCCATGAAGAGTGAGCATTGCCTTAAATAATTTAGCTACTCAAATGTTTGCATGTGAACCAACTGTTTACATATAGTCTATTCTTCTTTAAATTCTTTACAAGCATATGCATACTTTGTTTGTTCCTTTGTTAAGGGCCTATAAAAAAAGAACTCAGGACAATTTTAAACAAGACAGAATCCTCCAAAGAAAATGAACGACCCCAGGTACAGGTGAGACTTGACTAGCAGGTTTTTTCTTTATTTTGTTAATCGTGTACACTGCAGATGGAAATAAGTATTATGTTTGTATCTATTCAATCAACTCTTCTGCTTCCTGCTAGAACATCCCTAGAACAATGGTAGATAACCAGCACCAAGTTAAAAAACATCAGGTGTGTACACAGCATTCTTTTATCAAAGTTAAAATATTCAATTGTATCGTGAATCAATTGTAAAAGAGAATAATTTTTATTTGTTTTTTCTGGCCAAATATTCAACTTTTCAACTGTTTTTTTTAGGGTCGTGTTAACATGCACATTTTCGAAGACTGTTGTGGTGGATCGCTTCACAAACTTAGGAGCAACATGCTGTATCCATTATTTCCCAATGTTAGTTCGATGCACATCTCACACAGCACACAATCTGTTTAACTATGAGGGTCTCATTGTGTCATATTCTGTAATCTTGCTTACTTTACAGGTACGCACAACAGTAAGTAGACTTTCTATTTCACCGCAATGGACAAATTATGGATTGAGAACATTTGGCTATATTCACCCTTCAGTGACGGGTATGTCCAGCATTTGTTCAAATTTATTATTATTATTGTTGTTTTTAATATTGACCACAATTGTCAATTAGTATTGTTTAATTGTATTATAAGTATTATTTTTTATATATTATAGGTGAATATATTTTTGCTGTCGGCTCTGATGATAATTCAGAGTTCTGGCTCAGTTTAAACGAAAGTCCCCAAAACCTTGAACGTCTCGCCTATGTGGGTGAGGTAATGTCTGGTTTTAATGTTTTTGTCAGAAATTTGTTAACAAGGGCACTTACAATGGAAGTCTGTGAGCTAAATTGTACTTTTAAAAAAGTTTTAAATTATAAAGTAGCCTACATAAGTCAATGATTGGAGTGGAAATATTGTTTTAATTTCAAATGTAGATGTAAGTTTCCCCCTGAGAATTTTTTGTTTTCTCTCACAAACATTTACGTTCCCCCAAGAATATTTCACAATCTTGTGTATGCCAGAAAAGGCAAAATATTCTAAACGCAAGATTTTTTCAAAGGAATTCTTAAGTGTTGCATTGGAATGCAATGTTTCACAAGTAAATACAACGTTTGGAACGCAAAAGATGAAATATGTTATCCTCTTCCTTTCCACCTGTAAAATGACAGTTTACACTCACAAAACTTCCAATGAAAGTGCTTCACAGTTTTTTCACCTTTACAGTTTTTTGTAATTTGACGTATTTTTTACTGTATTTCAAAATACGTGAAAATCTCTAAAACTGTAAAGGATGTTAAATATATGTGAATAAATATTATTTTCTGTGGTAATTGACAAAATACAAGAATCTTATTAATATTAAAATTCTTGATTTAGGTAGGAGATGAATGGTCTGCTCCAGGCGAGTATTGGAAGTTTGCATCCCAGATATCTAAACCTGTCTTGTAAGGGGCATTATTTTTTAAAATTACTATTTTGAAAATATACCTGAAAATGCTTAGATAAAACTGTAGCACTCAACTCAAAAGTCTCTCTTTTTCAGATTGGTGAAAGATATGAAGTATTTTTTTGAAGCCCTTTTAAAGCAGAGTGAAGGAATGGATCATCTTCAAATAGCGGTATTTATCCATCTACAATTTTTCCTTCAGCAATGAACTACCTTTTTTCTAATATTCTGCATCCACGTGTAAACATTGTTTTTTTTTTCAGTGGCGTTTAAACCAGGACAGCAGTAGTTTCGAAGTGATAACCTCCGAGTTTTTATCATTATATGAAGGTATGTTGGAAAATAAGTCATGAGCCCAGCCTTAGATGTGGCCACAGAATCATATCATGTGACGTAGTAATTTAATGTAAAGGCATTAATATAATTCATTGCATGAATTTTCAATTGAAAATTTGCTCAAAAGATAATAAGCATTTGTCTGTTCTTGTTCCTATGGTACAGGACTTTTCTTCAATGATAGTTTTATATCTTAGAAAAGACCCTTAGCATGTGCTACAAAATATTTTTAGGTGTTACAACAGAAAGGTATTTTAGGAACGTTTTGTCCCAAAACCGTATGCTGTACATCTCTGTTAGTTTCAGGCACAAAACAATTCAAAATCATAACTTCTAAAACCTGTTAATAATAAGCAAACCCAAGAAAGGCAGTAAAGCTAAAAAAGGTGATGTATGTTGTCTTACTATTACCAGTCAGGATGACCTCACTGTTTTTTATAGATCACATTTTTTTCCAAAGTTTGTGTTTTCCGTCTTGCAAAAAAATAAAACGTTGTTGTTTTTAGTTTAAAAAATCATGTAAACAGCCATTCAATTTAACAAAAACTCACAGTTGTCATCTTGGAAATAAATGGTTGTTCTACAGTTAAAATTGCAAGATAGTTGCAATAAAACTTTTTTCTTTTGTGTGCCATTTTTCTTATAGAATTTGTTGATAAAATTTTTGTTTGTTTAGATGAATCATCTCTACTAATGGGAGACATTGATCACATACCTCAAACAGAAGCCAGTTACGATCGATTCCTTGAGTCCATCCCCACGTCACCTAATCCTGTAGGAGACATGATCAGAGAAGATGTCCGAGATCAAATCTTTAAGAGTGAGTAGAATTTCCTTACAGCAAAATATATATTAGCTCACAAATACAAAAACTATTTTATCTTTTTTCTGTTTCATCAGTTCCTTTGATTGACAAATCTTTCACGAAAGACTTGTTTCCTGAATGCGATTATAATCCAAGTTACATTATTGGAACAAGGATTGGACGATATCAAGGTGTAAATTTAGTAAGTGAAGCCCTTTCATAACTGCATACTTCATCTACTCCTCCATAAACAACATCTATGTTTCGAATTGATGTAACAATATACTATGCACAATACAGTGACAAAAAAATCATAAATGTAATACCAAACCAAAATAAAAGGGTAGGTGAAATATATGTTGGAAGTGAGATTAACTGCATTTTAGGTAAATTAATTTAGCGATGTTCAAGGCCACATTCAAGTGATGTTGCAGGTTTATAACTTGGTTAGTAACCAATATTATAACATGTAAATAAGTGCAATGTTCTTTGGCTTTATAATTCTATTTTTAAATTTCCGTGCAAAGATTGTTGAACCAATGGTTGTGTTACTTTCTGTGTATGCCACTAATGCTGCAATTTAATTGAAATTTTTATAAAACTGTCAGAATCAGTAAAAAGTCTCTTTTAAGAAGTCTTGATTTTGTTTTTGGGTGTGCTAAAATAGGTTTTCATGGTTGTTTAAAAAACAAATATTCAAATTCAAATATTCAAATATTTTATATTACTGCAGTCTTTTAGTGGCTTCTGTCTCTTTACAGGGTATATACCGAAATCACGGAGCTGAAAAAAAACGAAGACCTTTTTTGAGACTCTTTAAATACATTTTAAGACCTCCTCACCACTTTATAATCGTACATTGGCGACACTTTAACTTACATTTATTATATACTGTTTGTAAGATAGCACAACTAAACCGTCTTAGTTTGTGATAACTCTTTATTTATGCAACATAATTCAGAAGGGTGGGAACGAAGCCCCAGAGAATCAATTGAGTGACTAACCCAAATGCAAGGTTTATTAGAAAGAGAAACGAGGCTATGCTAATTTCCTTCCGACTCCGACACACAGAGCAATACTCTTGACGTTTTTTCCAAGAGACGGCCCTTAGCCATGGTTCCAACTCTTTGTCCTCCAACCATTTGCATGAAAACTTGCATTTCCATATTAGTTAACGATGTTGTTTTACAACCAGGAGTAAATGGACCTCCCAGCATTCGCCTACACTATTATTATATTCTGGCAAACTGTAGCATATGACCTCTGTGGACAAATATGAAAAGATGATACAAAATTTTAATTGGTATTTAATGGATAATGGTATTTAAAACTTTTAAATACTTTTTAAGGGCCTTCCTTTTTTTCTGAATTTATTTATCAACTTTAAAAAAAGATCCCGAGGACACCCTGATTTAAAACCTGAACCCCGGGTTACAGTTGAAAGTTAAAACCTAAATACTACTCAACCATACGAAACGCAACACAGTCACGGGTATTTATTGCATTAATTGACTAACAACAGTATATTACCTATCAAATTGCATTGCAAGCCTTCTGAATTGAAGCAAAAAATAAGTTTAGACGAAGATAATCCATGTATGCAACGCATTTAGGCAGAGCTCGTTCAGACTGACCTATTCGCAGAAGAAGATTAATTGCAGATGGTGCTCATAAAATTGATCCTTTGACCTCGGTACACTTGGAATATTTGTTGTCATCTGTAATGTCAATACAGTTCATCCTGACACTTTAACCCTCCTATTATCCTAGGGGACAATTTGATTCACTGCTTAACGTCTGTAAATACATGATTGACATCATTTTCTTTCTTCAGATTTAATGAATTTTCCTTATTTAATATGGGCAACTCCAGGAACACAAATTAACATGATGTGATTTTTTTAATGCCTTATACACACTTTGTGGCATCAGTGTTCCTTGGGGTCAAATCCCCCAAGCTCTTTCAGCTGTATAAGACATTAGAAATTTCACACCCATTTGTTTTGGGTGATATTGAGATCATTATAACATGCTATAATCTTACAATATTCCCTATAATTTTATATTTTCTTTATAATATTCAAAAATCTAACAAAACCTACCTGTACTATTGCAAGAACCACTAATAGTTCACATGAGATGGGGGTAGGGGGTGTCCTTATTTATCATGGCATGGTTGAGGGAAAAACAAAATTCTTGTGAGAACTTTTATGTTTCTTGTGCCATGGGGGATAGGAAAACATACTTTTTGTGGTTCACATGGGAGGAGCAAATATATAAAAGCTTGCACAGATATTCTAAACCATTTCTCTTTGTGCTCTGTGGGCTCTCTCCTTTGGCTCTCTCTTTATGCTCTCTCTATTGAAATGGCCTCTAAGCAAAGGTTTCCTGTATATGTGGTTTTGTCACAGTGTTTTGACAGTGAAAGTGACCTAGAGGAGAATGTGTTAGGGATGTAGTATAATGTTAGGGAGGAACCTGATTATGAGGCATCCTCCTCAGATGAGAATGAGACTCCTAGTGTCGACCCCGTTGTCTCTCAACCACCGGTAGACACATTTGTTCTATCTGTCTATCTTTCTATCTGTCTGTCTTGTCCATAGTCGTGCAACAGGTATTTTGTATGTGCAAGGCGTGGGGATGGAGGGTTGTGAGTTTATCTAAAGATATATTTAAGAACTCAACAAAGATGTAAATTACCTAAGACAAACCTTTTAGTTAAAAAAACATATTCTGGAGGTTTAAAATGTTGGGGTCCAGTGGGGAAAAAGTGTTATCAAATTTAAGGGTAACAGGAGGGTTAAAGTGAAAATCACACTCCAATCCATGTCATCATTGCTAAATGATGACACAATAAATAATTTTATAATTGCAGTCGACAAAAGCTTCTCCTGCTGCCTGTAGAAGCGCTATTTTAGGAAACGCTCTACGGGGTCGTATGAGTTGGAGGACTTGTTGGTTAAAGAGAATATCTTGCTTTGAAGTGGACTTTGTACCTGTGCAGACTTTTTACAACATACACTAAATAACAAATTGAAAAAGTAAAAAACCATAACAGGACCACTTTAAAGTACGTATAACGTAACATACTGATAAATGCAAACAGACCCACAGGAATATTTGCACTCAAAGAATTTTGCCTTTGTACCTTCAGGGACAACACCCTGTCACTCCCGACTCCTCACATATTAATTTATCTCCAGCGCCGCCTACCCCTTTGTCGTTATTTTAAATGAGTGCAGCATTCCCTTGATTTTACGTTTGTTGTATGCTCCAGAAAGAGACAAGTTTATTTATTGCATTTGTAAAATTTAATTTGTTTTACAAATATTTATGCTCTCAAAGATATTTTGGAGCGCCTTACCTCACCCCAATCCCGCCCCCTAAACCTAACTTCTCAACCATATAAAATAAAACTGAATACAGTAACAGGTGTTTATTGCACAAACTATCCTAAAAACAGAATAAAAGTATTACAAACATCTTACATCGTAGACCTTTTGTACCAAAGCCCTATGATATCTTTATATAAAAAATTCCATGTCCATGAATGCACGCAGACAGCCGCTCCCGTTCAAACATAAACCGGAATGGTAGCATGATGCACACCCTTTCATATCTGTTCCTCGTGCTTATCCATCGTTTGGCTTTGGTACACTTTGGTACACTGACTGCTTGTATCTTGTGTTCTATATTATAAAAAGAAATATACTGTTACGTTACTTGCTTGAACTGTGTGAATAGCATCATGTAAAAACAATTATCCTGACTGTTACACTGATAATCAAACCACAATACATGTCGACATTGCAAAATTATATAATGTTGCGTGTTGTGCCAATGGTTTCTCAAAAAAAGACACCCCACGTGTTAAAAAGCCGGTCAAAATGGTCAAAATGTTTCAAGTCGCGAGTGAGAATGTGTTGGAAGGACACATTTTGATATCTTTAACGGAAGTCAAAACTAAAAAATCTATTTACAAAAAAATCCCATTGTCATGTTTTACCCGACAATTAAGTGAAATTTAAAGCATGTGTTCCTCTGTATATATTCAGGAATTGAAAATATCAATGCTGGTTTCTGTTTTTCTAGATACACTTCTCTTCAGTATATCCAAATGACTACACAAGGCAAACGTATGCTCATGATGAACATTTGTGCTTCTACAAACAGGATACATCGTTTGAGGAAAGGTATCAATGTCAATTTTTCACTGTTTACCCAGTGGCATATCAAGTCAGATCCGGGCCATTATGCAAATATTATTAATTGGACCCCATCCGTCCGTTAGCGACCAAGTTACACATTACTGGACATCGGTTGTTCACTCAGGTGCTTAATTTGAATGTTGGTGCCCGTGAATTGCGCTCGAATCGTAATGCCAGATCCCAAGGGAATGCAAACTCCCAAGTGCCAGAAAGAGGGAGAAAGGAACGTAGCCAGCCTTTTGAACTTTTTTTACATGCAACATGTGAACGGGCCCTAACATTTATATATAGTAATACAGTTATCAAACATTAAATATTTAGTTACTTACATTGCGCTGGCTCTTTCTCTCCTTCTCCCTCTGTGTCTGTCAATAGCAAACCCCCCTTCTTTCATTTGATTGGAAGTAATCCTTGCCTTCCTTCATTTGTTTGGCCACCTCAATAAGATTGACATTGATGAGCTCGTTCATAGTGTTTATAAATTAAACTTCATTCTATTTCGATCTCGTTAGTTAATCAAAGTATACATTACACAACAATAATGGAGTGTAAATGATTATATTCATTCAAATTATTAAATGCCGACTAGTTGGGACAATAAAGACTCCCTATTACCCCTAACCTCACCATACACTTTATTATTAAACACCTGTAAGCCTTTTTTCAAACATTTTCATTTTGTTGAAAATAAATGCCTAAGTGATCTGATATGTCAAAATTAAGCTCGACAAAAGGCAGATTCGAAATTAAATTCATATGTAGCGTCTGAACAACTCATCATGCGTCTTACTCACAACACCACTGAAACTACTGGATCAGTAATCTAGTCATTTACTACAGTATTGTACGGCCATGAATAAAACTTGGATCCTCCGGGTCCATATGCACATGAATACCCTGCATTCTACGGATGCTATGCCACTGTCATGCCTGTAAGGATAATTGTAAAAATTCTCTTCCCTTTTAAGTAAAGGGTTTGCTGGTTTTCTGAAAGAGGTTGTGGATCCTGATGTACAAAGAAACAACAAAGAAGGTAAAGTTAATATTCCCACTGTTGGGCAGAAACCATGTACGTCTAAAATGGACTCTTTTCAGAAAATGGAGCAATCAAAAATGGTTAAACAATTTAATAACACGTTAAATTGTTCATATTAAGAATATGTTATTTTTCTGCAGAACACAAAAGAAGATATTTTGGAGAAGGTTGGCAACAGAAAACTATTGGTCCCCATTGACTTGCATTTGTTTTGTGTCCATACAATGGAAGCCAATTGAGACCAACAGTTTTTGATTCCCAACATTTTTCTAATATTTTATTTTGTGTTTTGCACAGGGTGAGTAACAGAGTGAGAAAATGATGACAGACTTATAATTTTAAAGGTGAACTATTCCTTTAATTTCTGGATCCAATGACGTTGCAAGGTTTTTTGCAGTATTCAATTAATATAAACCTTTTCAAATAGTTTTAAAAATCAGAAATGATAATGCGGCTTTCCTGAAGCTCAGTGGTTAGAGCACGTCATGGATACGATCCCAGGGATTGCACATACTTTGTAACAAATGTATAGTACAATGCAATGTAAGTCGCTTTGGATAAAAGCGTCTGCCATAGTTAAATATGATAAAATGACAGAATATAGACATACATGGTTTCATCCCCTCCACAACATTGTTACTGAGGTCTCTTATTTCCTTACTATATAGTAAATACTAAACTTTTAAAGAAATATATAAAATATAAAATTTTCCAACTTCATTTGTAAGTATGTGTAAAATATTAAACTTTTAAAGAAATATATAAAATATTCCAACTTTGACGAAGGAGAACCTTTTCGAAGTGAAAAACAAGTGAAAAGGTATTTTTAAAACATGTCCTATCAATCTAAATCATTGGTGCAAGTAAGTTGTTTAAGGAAAAGTTTAAAGGAGGTTTAAATAAATATAAAATTGTCTTCGTTATCTTTCATTCAATCTCCAGATTTATGAAAGACAAGGAATGTAGTCAAGGATGCCAGCGAAATTCCAATTTTCTACCTAAACCCAATGTATTTACTAAAACAATACTAAATTTACTGTACAGTGCATTAACCGTCCTTACTAAAACAAAAAAACTAATAAATATACATATATATATAAAATATCCAATCTATTTAAAGGTCCTAACTGGCAACGTGTATATGACGTGAATCCATTCGATGCTGGTTCAAAGCAAACTTCATTTGCAGTCAATTCATGCAAAAGAGCAGGAAACATTGTGATGAGCCAAAACCAAGCCATGCCCATTGTTAAAGCTTTTATGACAGCACTGCTTTCAAAAGACACCACACGGTAAGATCTGTAGTTTCTCTTTTAAACACTACCTGGCTCCAGTTGCATAAAACCCTTAGTTTTAAGTTAAGTCTTAAATTATGTCTCAAACACAATGGCCCGGTTTCACAGAGAATGCTTAGCTAATCCGGACTATGCCTTAGTTAAATTAAGTTGCTTTTATAAAAACGGCTTTAACAAAAATATAATGGAGTGCATCTTCAGACAAACAATGGCACTGATATATTTGAAGATATGTCAGGGCGAGATATTTTCACTTAGTACAGCTTTAACATTAATTTTAGTCCGGAACTAGCCTTAAGCCATCTCTGTGAAACCAAGCAAATGACTGATAGAAGAGGAGGAAGTAACAACACGCATTGTCAGAGATAACCACTCCTATGGAAATTAAGGATAGGTTGTTATAAAAACAAATAAAAGCAACCACGTCTCCATTGGCGTGTTTTAATTCTCATGGAATGTTTGGCATGACCAACAGGTGAAAGATAAGCACCCTGAAATGTGTCCTCACCTGATTTGAACTTCACCTAAGGCTTTCCATGCAACTGGGCACTTAATTTCTGTACACATTGTACGTAACCTTAAATAAACTTTTTGACTGAAGAATTTCAATCTTCACAGTGGCTACTCCTTGCTACGGGTGTTGAATGTGGTAAGGCGGCAAGACAATGGCAAAGGCAGCCGCTATCTGGTGGAATTGGAACTTGTTGGCTCACAAGGTCAAAAAGTTCTTGTCTCAAGGTACGTTTATGCAAAACAGACGGAAACGCCTCAGCAATTGCCAACTCTCTGCAGTCCAAAACAATTTAACTGGAACCCGTCTGCAACTGTTCATGTCGTTGTGGCAGGTAAAAATAAACAGATATCAATAACTATCAATATGCTGCATTCAGGTCTTGTCGGAAATTACTGTAATTATGAAAATCCCAATTTAATCCAAATTTATTTAAATCATAAATCTCAAAATACCAAACCGCATCCATGTGGTTGCCAAATATCAGGGTATGTTGCAGCAAGAGTTACATTTTCTCTAGTTTTCCTCATGATCATTGATTAGGTTATAAAGCACTGCAGTTTTATTTAAATAATGTCACAACAAAAATGTGTAATTTAGATGGAATTACTGCAGAACTAATAGGTATTTCCTCAATAATACTGACATCTGCTCTATTGACTACTACGGAAGATGTGTTAACAAATGGGCGGGAGGGGGGATTACGCATGGTAGACTGTCTCTTGCATTATCCTTCTGTGCATTCGCTTTTAGAATACGTCCGTCAGAGCGGCCAAAGTGTCCGTTTCCACCCAATATGTTAGCGGCCCACCGAGAGTACGCCCGGTACACAAGAGCGCCAGTCCGCCCCTTGTCATATACACAATTGACCATCACAATAATCAAGCAGTGGACATGTCTTCTTATTTACTATTGCCACTATTACTACTATTATATATGCAATATGCATGTCATGGTATTCTTGTACTCCAAAAGAGAAATTACAACAAATTTTGTTTCGTTTTCAAGAACAAGAAAACAACTTCTCCACTCCAATTGCCTAGTCATAATTAGCCACTTACCTCAAATAGGTTTATGATCTTCAAGTACAGTACGTGTGTCTGTTTTCCATGGTATATATCACGTTACCATTGAGTGTTACCCTGTCTGTAAGGCAATGACAGATGGAAGTTAAAATTCAAGGAACCCATTATTAATGTATGAAGAATTACTAGATAATGCTGAGAGAATTACTTAGAACCTGGAAGAGTAAGTGGAAATGTAGGGAACCCATTAATAATTGCTTAAGAATTACCACATAATTCAATTGGTTCCCTACATTTCCACCTTAGAATACTGTTCCAGGTTCAAAGTAATTCTCTCAGAATTATGTAGTAATTCTCTATACATTAATAATGGGTTCCTTTGCATTTTCCATGAAATACATATTGCATTTCTATAATAGTAGTAGTAATAGTGGCAATAGTAGAGCATTCCATAATAGTAGTCTAGCAATAGTAAATATGAAGAAATGTCCACTGCTTGATTATTGTGATGGTCAATTGTGTATATGACTGTTTATTAGTAGTAACTTCATAGTTATTTATGTAGAATCTGAATTAGTAGATAACTAATAGTAGTTAGTAGTTAGTTCTTCAGGAGGAGTGAGTGAATTCAAAAGCTATTGATTAGTTAACTATTACTTAACAAAATTATAATATACAATTCCAAACTTATTAGTTAACACATCTTCCTGGTAGTTAAAAGAGCAGATGTCAGTATTAATAAGGAATTACCTATTAGTTCTGCAGTAATTCCTTCTTAGTTACACATTAAGTAAGAAACAGTATTCTAAATTGTTACCGATTTATTCCTAACTTACCAATGTGTTCAACAAATATGAAAGGTTTTATAGCTATAGTAATTCCGACATTCTGATTGTTAGATGAAATTGAATCTGATCAGATCTGGGGGCATTTTCCAAACGAACAACAATCGCTTCTTAGCTCCCGTACAACGCATCGTAAATGATACTCTCAACTGTTTTACAAAAACATCCCACATTGATAGTTGGAACCACATTGGTTTAACAATATAGACAATTATGTCACATACAGTAAATGGGGACGTAGTACCATCAAATGCAATCCGCTCAGATCAAATTAATGTCCGATTATTGCTATAAATAATAAACACGGCATCTGAAGAGCACTTTTGTTATCCTATTTTTGTTCTCTGTTGTTTTATGAATTTATTTGCATGTAACCGTGTCTTACTAGAGGACATGCACACTCTTCAAAAACAGAGCCGGTGAGTATTTGGTTTGCCAGAGTCGCCAGAGTAATTTCCGGTCGCATAACACTGTATGGGAAAAGGAGGATTTTTGGCCGGCAAATATGGGTGTTTTTCAGATAACAAAGAAGACAGTAATATATCAGCGATATGACCAACAAGCTATCACACCAAAGCGTGTTACAGACACAAAATATATATTTTAGAGAACTAAACCTACCCACCTCCCTACGATAAAAAACACGCAACAAGGAAATAGAAGTCAGCCACAGGCATTTATGAAAACACACAGCAAAAAAACATTTTTTGGGTTTTTTAAATTCATTATGAACAGGTCACGTTGCATTCTGAGTTTTATAGCCCTAGGATTGTGTGAGCAATGTAGGTTTTAATCACTGACGAGTACGCTCCAGGAAGGCACGCAGTGGTGTATACTCTCAAATTTAGCATGTGAGGCAAGCTGAGCAGGACAGCCAATGCCGTTTCATAACGTAATCGAACGAAATGACGCAGCCAGTCACGAGTATTGCATTTTTGGAATAATTAGCTTCCGTAGCCGTATCTGCCTGTTATGTGTTGAGTTTTATATTATATAATTTACAAACTGCTAGGTCAAGTTGTAATGAAGTGTTTTACGACCGGAAATTAGTCTGCCGACCCTGGCGTCGCAAAAGCTCACCGGCACCACCTAGTGCAACAAGCCCATTCCCTTGACAAACCAAAAATGCTAAATGGAAAAAGAAAAAATGTGTCTTGCTTATTTTGCTGAAGAGTATAATGAACCCTCTAAAAACAGTTGGGCTATTTTCAACCCATTGTTTATCAAAAAAGTCAAAAAGTCAAAAGTCAAAAAGAAAAATGTACCCATTATTTGACCCACCAATGGGTTAAAATAACCCAGCATAGATTAATTTAAAGTACAACGGTTTGGGTTTGTCCCTTTCGCACCCAACACTGGGTTGAAAATAACCCCGCCTTTTTTTGTGTCTAGCTCACAGTAGCAATGAATGCTTCTAACCAAAGAATACTGCGATTGCTAATTGAAACTCTGGTTTCAGGAAATACTGAATTGTTTAACCATGCTGTCAGTGACGAAACTCACATCCATTATTGGATTACGATGATTTGGAAAATGCACCCTTGGTTTGCATCATTTGACAAACTGCACTGAATGCCATTTTTAAAACTTTATAATTATTGATTTCTCTCCTATCAGTGAAAGATCAAGCAAGATGGGTCGTTCAGTTTATCAGGGAAATGGAAAAAATATACAGAGTAACTGGGGATAAAAACTTCAATGTAATCATTATCGACTATAATAGCTCTGACATGGATATTGAAAAAAGACTAAAAAATGGCAAATTACCAAGGTAATTTTCTTTAAATGTTTGTCTATGCATAATTCCATTGCCCTATATAGTATTGTAAATAAACACACCGCATATGTTTACAGTTACACATTTAAGAAGATGCAAGGTAATTTTCAAAGGTCCGGAGGCCTTCAAGCTGGAATAAATCTTGTTGAAGTAGGTAACCTTCTTTACCCAAAGCACTTTGTGATACTGATTCACATTTGAGATGCCTGAATAAAGGAACGGATGTATGAAAGAATAGCTAAAAATGATGCTAGCTTTAACTTCTGCCTGTTCTTGTTTTTTCAGGATGCACACAGCATTTTGTTCCTGACTGACCTGCACCTTTACCATCCTTTAAATTTATTAAACAGTATACGTAAACACTGTGTCGAAGGAAAGATGGTCTATGCTCCTGTTGTGATGAGGCTGGATTGTGGTGCTTCCCCAAGAGCCCCAAGTGGTACTACTTATGTTTTACTACCACATAAGTCATTGTATTTAATACACTCTAAAATTGTTGGGTTTTCAACCAATAATTGAGTTAAAAATGGATAAACCCAACTGTTGGGTTAAATCTACCCAGAAACAATTGGAAAAACACAACCTTTTTTAAGAGTGTAATAATAATCAAATTATATCTTATTTTCATACAATATGATATTGGATGAGTAAGACCAAACTTTTTTTCATTTCCACAGGTTTTTGGGAGACTGCTGGTTATGGTCTAATGGCAATCTACAAATCAGATATGGACCGTATTGGTGGTATGAACACAGCAGAATATAAAGACAAATGGGGAGGTGAAGACTGGGAATTGTTAGACAGGTAATACCATTGGTTCTTGGAATTACAGTATTTCCTACTTTTTGGATATCATTTTTTAAAGCTACTATCTGAGCAACTATCATCACCTTAAAGAACTGCAAAGAAATAAAAAAAAAAATGAAACAGCTTTCCTAAACATTCTTCTTATTCGCAATAGTTCCCCTCACCAAACTCTTGCAAGTGATTTAGCCCATGTGGCTATATCGAATTGTAAAGACTCTGTTTCTGTTATCGTTTTCAAACCTGTATGACGTTATTTCTTCTGCAGAACTCAAAAGAACATACTTTGAAGTATGTTGGAAACCGAACAAGAGCGGTACCCATTATCTTCTATTAAAAAACAATGCAAGTCAATGGGAAATGTCGTTGTTCAGTTACCGACGTTCTTCAAAATATATTCTTTTTTGTTCTGCATTAGAATGAAAGTCATGTCATTGCATTGAAATGACATGAGGGTTAGTAAATGATGACAGAATTTTCATTTTGGGTAAACTATTCCGTTAAGGTCTCATTTATTAGCATTAGCTAACACATTAACAATACTATTGTCCATTGCTAGTTCATGTTAACTAATGTATTTAATAAATGTTAACTTGTAAAATGTCTGTCTGAGAGACTCCTACAATGCAAAATATTTTGAATGGGGCATCTAGTTATTTATATCTAGGGTTAATACAATTTCAAAATTTTTTCAGGGTCTTGGAACATGGATTAGAGGTGGAGCGACTCCACGTGAGAAATTTTTTACATCATTTCCACTCCAAACGTGGAATGTGGGGCAACTCTGCATAATACACTGTTGGATCTTCGGCCAATCGCTGTAAATCGTTGTCTGCCTGCTACAATAACAAGCACAATTTTTTATTCTTTATAACTTGTATGAATGTGCCAGTGGCCTGGGAAGGAAATTGAATAAGTGAAGTTCTTTGTTTAAGATGTTTATTTATGTTAAATTTAATATCATACAAATTATATTTATTCAGAGTGTATTTATACTGTAAACTGCACAGTTGATACACT
Source organism: Triplophysa tibetana (assembly GCA_008369825.1). NCBI lineage: Eukaryota > Metazoa > Chordata > Actinopteri > Cypriniformes > Nemacheilidae > Triplophysa > Triplophysa tibetana. The sequence continues at coordinate 12,937,831 of CM017897.1, read as the reverse complement.
CCTTGTTTCCACTCATGGTTGAATACTTTGTATGGGTGTGTTTATAGGTGCACAGTATGCGTGGTTGTATATCTCAGTATTTTGTACATGTTAAATATTTTTTAATATGTCGTTGGAACTGATATGAATATGTTCTTGATAGTTTACCACACAGAGACATATAAAGCTTGTGTTTACCACACACAGACATATAAAGCTTGTCTTTCTCAAAGTCATTTTATGGAAAAAGGAGAAGGAGAGAACAGTTTATAGTGGCCTTTTCTTAGCGAAGATGACTACAGAACATTTCAGTGACCTCACACAAATTCAGTACCTATATGACGTGAGTGAAAACTTCTGTAGTAATAATAAACTACAAAATAAATGTCTCTTAGAGACAAACCAACAAGACAATCAAGACAAAACAATTCACAATTGCTTAAAATTAAAATTAAAATTCTTAAGAAATGAATCAGCCTCATTATACTGCCCATTACAAAGGCACATTTATTATTCCATTCCATTCTCTACCGCTTATCCGAACTACCTCGGGTCACGGGGAGCCTGCGCCTATCTCAGGAGTCATCGGGCATCAGGGCAGGATACACCCTGGATGGAGTGCCAACCCATCGCAGGGCACACACACTCACTCACACCCTACGGACAATTTTTCCAGAGATGCCAATCAACCTACCATGCATGTCTTTGGACCAGGGGAGGAAACCGGAGTACCCGGAGTACCCGGAGGAAACCCGCAAGGCACGGGGAGAACATGCAAACTCCACACACACAAGTCGGAAGCGGGAATCGAAACCCCAACCCTGGAGGTGTGAGGCGAACGTGCTAACCACTAAGCCACCGTGCCCCCCTGTCACATTTATTAAATATATTTATTTTAAATTTATAGCCATTTATAAGCTCATGTGAACATGCAATTTAGTTTAAATTTGGTTTCTAACACTCGTCTCAGAAGCACCAAAAATGTAGGTGGGTCCTCCCCCAGAAAAAACTGCCTACCACAAAAACGAGTTTTATTTATCAACCAATCCTTAAGTGGAATGGATTCGACCGATGTGAACCACACATGCTGTGAACTTAAAAAGCAGGGTTGGTCCTGCCGCACCTACATACAATGGTTCCAACATCCGTGCTCGATGAACTCAACACATTCCAAAACAAACAAAGGCCGATTATCAAAAGGATGTAAACCAAATATTTTAACAGTACAAACTGCAAACCCTTTTGAATGCACATAGTGGAACAAATGACTACTTTTGTGGGAGTGATTCGTTTTGAAAATGTATGACATACAACACAGGAATACAATAAAAGGGAGGGGGAACAATGAAGAAGTACAGTTGGACGAAAGCAAAACATGCACACAGTTTTGTAATTTGTACAAGAGTTTGTGAAAAGGAATTAGATGTGTTACATGGTGCACTTGCATATGAAATGTGTGAACACTACACTAAAGTTTCTGTTTTCAAATGTATGTTAAATCTTTGGAGCTGTTGGAGTTTTAAAGATGCAAGTCAATGGGTACCGCCCATCTTTCAAAATATCGTATTCTGTGTTCTACAGAAGAAAGAAAGTTAAACAGGCTTGAAATAAGAAGAGGGTGAGTAAATAGTGAAAGAATTAAGAAGAAGGTAGATTGTTCTTCCTTTCCGTCTAGCAGTGTTTGTCATAAAATAAATTGTCTTTCCAAAAGTTCTATGGCTTTTTATGATACTGAAATTTGCATTTAACATATTTATAAAATGTCAATTATGCTTTTGCGTTGCATTGTGGGATTTTTAGGGAACATTTTAGTGCACTGGAAGAATTTTGTGAATGAGACACCGCTTAAAATGGTCAACTCCATGATCAGTGAGCTGACTACTGAACAAGGGTGCTGATTGAGCCCTAAATCATCAATATTTTTTTGGTGTTTATTCACAAAGCTGAAATGACATGATATGACATCACATGATTTGTGTAACTTTTTATGTTTGGGACTCAAAATGGTAATGTTCTATGATGGAAAAATGACAGCAGAGCACGCTAAGAAAGTAATCAAGTGAAGTGAAATCAATAATCCAGCATTAAGGGAATGGACTAAATACATTGTTATGTTAGCTAGGATGCTAACTAGCTAACCGTCAACAATATAAAGGTCCAATGTGTCATTTTTTTGGAGGATCTATTGAGAAATGCTAAATGCTAGTTTTGCAAGAAAATAGAAGCACTGTTTTTTTAAAGTGCGCATGTGCATGTCCTGGTGCTCTTGTACCCTGGGGAATCCCCAGACAGAATGATATAGGAGGACACTTATAAATGAATTAAATATTGTGAAATAAAACAACAGATAACAAAATAGGATAACAAAAGTCCTTATATGCAATGTATATTATTAACAGCAAGAATTTGACATTAATTCGATCTGACGTAGTAGATGTCATTACTCATAACCTGTATGGCATCATCAACTAGACTACTGAACCAATTGGGTTCAAACAATTGACCTCCGACAGAGTTATTGCAGTTTAGGGAAACAGTCGTAACTACATTTTAATTCCCCCTACGATGCATCGTACTATGGTGTTAACCAGCGGTCATGTCATTATTCTGGAAATGCACCCCAGAACGTGTCCACCTGCTTTAAGGCCACCACCATTGACCCAGTGCCGAAGAAGTCTGCTGTGTCCTGCCTTAAAGATTACCGCCCCATTGCACTCACATCCATTATCATAAAGTGCTTTGAGCGGCTCGTCACGAGGCACATCAAGACCATGCTTCCCCCCCTCACAGGACCTGCTGCAATTCGTGCATCGCCCAAAACGCTCCACCGACGATGCCATCTTCACCACACTCCATCTGACCCTCTCTCATCTGAACTATTAACATTTATTCATTTGGCAGACACTTTTATTCAAAGTGACTTCCAACTAGGAGAGCATATAAACATTTCGTCAACACGCTAAACAGTACTATTGGTTTACAAGGCAATGCTACTAGGGGGATTAAAGCTGGAGTAAGCAAAGGAGAGAATGAACAACAAGTTTTTTTTTGACAGAGAAACAGAGTTATTGGTTAGTCAAATAAATGCGGAACAGGAATGTTCCTGTTTTTTGAAACTTGGGAAGGATGCTTCAGTTCGGATGTAGGCAGGTATAGTTCGTTCTGCCGAAGGGATCCGTATAAGTAAAGGATTTTGCAAGCGATTTGGTGCCTGGCTGTGATAGAACAACCAGCCGTCGCTCATTTTGAGACAGAAGATGATGGGAGTGAATGTGTGTTTATGTCTTAAATATGCAAAGCACCTTGGTCCTGGGGGAACGTTGTTTCGTTTCACTGTGTACTGCACTGCATATGTTGAAATGACAATAAAAGCCATTTGAACTTGAATCTTTATCTCCGCAGTGCTTCGAAAGGGAGGGGTGTAGTGAGCCGCTGATTAAAATTCGCGACCTCACCACTAGATGCCACTAAATTTCATACACTGGACCTTTAATTTTACAATTAAATCATTTAAAAGGACATTAGTCCCAATAAGTTGGCATCTATTTAATTATTTACCTTCCATAATTTACGCAATGGAGTTTCATTTGTATGGACTATGAATGAGACAGATTTAAATAGGTTTATATCATTGAATCATTCAAAAGGCAAATTAACAGATTCATGTAATGGTTCTGTCTGTTTTCATTGTTTTCTTTTTACTTTTACCTAGTTTCAGTTCTGTTATTTAGTTCAATCTTTAACACATTAGTTCCCTTGTTTGGGTTTGTATTTAAGCCTTGTCTTCTGATCTGTTCCTCGTCGGGTATTGTATTGTCTGGTTATGCGAGTGTGTTGTCTACCTGTTTACCTGCATTGGATTTATTAAACACACATTGTTGGATTCTATCTTTGTCGTGCGCTTGTCTTCAAATTACATTCCGTGACAATACACAGGACAGATAACAAAATAATGTTGGGTGATAGACAATATCGTGCATATAAATCTCACAAATAATGCAGCATGGGCACAAATCTATAAAAACGTGGATGGGGGTTCATTCACGGAGTAATTACTTACCAGGAACACGTTTTTAATAAACCTTGAAAAAGTTGTGAGAGGCTTGGTGGTGGTGATGTTAAAATTGCGCAACCGTTGTGTAGTCTATTTATAGCTTCAGTGTGGCCCTTACTTCAGGGTTAGACTACAAATACGTACAAATGTAAAAGGTCGTTGAGCCTATGAAATTGCTTTGAATAAACTGATGTTATTGGTAGGTTGGTAGATTGAAAGTGATACATGTTTTACAAAGTGATACCTAGGTTGTATGTTTATTTCCAGCTCGCCACATGTCAATGGATAATTTGCTCAAACACACTGTGGCGGAGGGTACAGGTCCAGGATCAGCGTCGCCTAGGAAACGGCCCTACACCTGAGGCCGATTAGCTGCCGGGCATATAAGCCACGTGCACACGCCACTCCGGGGCTGGTCTCTCACACAACTTACACTGTGTATCTGTCTGCCTTACAGAGTCGAGCGAATAGAGCAAGGAGGACTTTGAAGCATGAGCACGGATTGGCGGTTTCCTGAAGATTGAAGCACCCGGGTTGTCACATTATGGATATCTTTTCTGTTACTAAATAAATTCCCCTCCAGGGTTGTTACACCTGCCGTTTTGAGTCTGACGTGTCTCTTAACGTGCCACAACACACTGATCTCCGGCTGCTCACAATGCATTTTCAAACGCTAACACCCTGTGCTCTGTAAATATAAGTTCATATTACTAAAATACGGAACATATTGTCAACATGAAGATTTGACTGAAGAACTAATTTTAGCAACATTAAATGTTTTAGGCAAAGTGGCTGATAAAAAATAGGGGGCCATAGCACAGTATGTACAATAGTGTACAGTCTTAAAAGACACTAAAAATGGTAGGGTTTAGCATTTCAAGGATCTATGTAAAATTGAACTGTTCTTGTTAAAACCTCTGATTCAGTGTGTTAATGTATTTTTCCGTACACATTCAGTAGCTATCTACAAATCTGGCACTGTTTTCATTGACCAAACAGCCTCATAGAAACATGCTCAACTGGTTTTCCAGTGTTCTCATGCATGTCATAGTGTGAATAACTCATCTAGGTGGACATGGGAATACTCTCTCACCCTGCGCACTTTGGATTTACGATGACAAATACAAACTTCAGTGTCCCGTCTCTTCAAGGTTGAGTCCGATTAGACATGGGATTCAAACGGGCTAAAAATACATCATGAGCTGTGCTTTGCTGTAACAATGCCTGCTTTCAAAGCTCACTTTATGTTCTGCCGTCACCTCAGAAAAGCCCCTTCCCGTAACCTTTCAGCTTAGCTGGACCTATCGCATATCACTAAAACAAAAGATCCCATTTGAGCCAGGAGAGAGGAATAGATAATAAAGTGACTATGACCATGCAGAAGTTGACTATGCAGGGACTGCCCAAGAGTTTAATAAAACATTGTTTAAAAGTCGTTCTGTTTAATTCTGCAACATTTAATGCTGGTTTAAGACTTCAATTTAGCATACAATCACATATATTTCGAAATATCATATTACTCTAAACTTATCCTACATGAACCTTTTTAAGTCTGAACAGTCATGCATACATATGCCATCAGAGAAACTGAACCAAACATGCTGACTGATACTGATACACGTGCAACTACTAATGTAAAACCTTTTGGAGAATGGATCTCAATAGAATTTCTAAAGGAAGAGGTTACACCAGTATTTGTATTGTTGTTATTATCATTATTAAACCAAAAGTTATTCAATTTATACTGTATAATGGATGATTGTATTTTTGGGGGGTGAACTAATGCTTTAGAACATGAGGCATAATTGAAAACAATTAGACACCAGCTGTGAAAAGGCAGAAAAAAATCTTTTCCTTCAAGACCAAGCATTCTAGAGGGTCTCACTGGCCTCCCCCAGCAGCGTCAAACATCTTCTTTCTTCCCTCCATGCCAGACATGGCTTCCACATTCTTACGCCAGTCACTAACCTCAGAAGTCGAGACCTGTTTGTCAGGAAGAACGATAAGTGAGTTGTAATGACATGTCATCTCCACATTAAAAAAGACCAACTCGAAATTTTGTACGAGCAATCGGCAACATCTAAAATGTACAGTTAGTTGAGTTTTCATTAATGTATCTCTTGTGAAAAATAAAAAAATGGCTGAGTAAATTGAGATGCAAGTCAATAAAAAATCCTATTATACCTTTTCTTGCTTGATGTCCTCTTTCTTGACCGACTTCAGATTTGCCCGAAGGTCCATGGAGCCTTTGTGTTTCGAGCCCAGCAGGGCCCTCATCATTTCATCGGCAGACACACGCACCTTCCTAAGCGCCGGTCTCTTGAACTTCCCTCCCAGATCCTGAATCTTCAGTTTGAGCTCAGTGATCTGAATCAACGGAGTACCAGGGGTATGTTATAACTTCCCTTTAGATACCAACAGGCAGCTTTCATTGTTCCGGGTACATTTGCATTCTGACGAGCTTTTGGTTAGCTTTAAAAAGACCTCGGCTTCCTTTTTGTGTAATTAATGCAGGAATTAATGCATGAAAATGAAATCTTGGTTGTTTTTTCACTTACATCTTTGTTGTGCTTGACAACTTTATCCTCATAGTCGTATCTCTCTTCATCTACTGCATCGATTTTGGCGTAAAATTGCTTGCACAGATTCTGAAGATGAATATTTGTAAATACAAATGGGTTTCAATTTGAGTGAATCAAGACAGTCGTGCTTTTACATGAAGATTTTAGGTATTTTCAGTCCGTTTTTAAAAACTGTGGTAGTGTAGACATAACATTCTATTGGGAGAATATTTACATTTTTTGTGTAGTTGTTATGTACAGTGGCTTTGTTGTCCTATCAAAACTCAAATTTCAAGTCTGTCAAGAAAATAGTTTGAAGATTGAAAATTATGTTTTGTCTGTCACCTGTAACTCAACCAAAGAAAGCCCAGACAGTTGCAAAGGAGGAAGTTTTTCTTGCAAGTAGCGCTTTTTTTCCTCATCCCTTTCCTGTTTCTCTCGTTCCAAATCGTCAATTGCTCTATTAAGAAGCATTATCTGATTGAAGATAAAAGACAAACCATTAAAGACTTGACTAACAAATAGCTAACAAAAAACAACTTAGAGGTCAAATTCCAACCTTTAAAGAAAGTTTCCGAGATGCCGAAATCTTTGACTTGGGCTGTTGAAGAAAGGACACAAAATATGACACAAATAACAAACATAATGGATGACAATTTTATTCTTTATTATTTCTTGCAGTGTTATCATGTTTATACATACTTTGATATCCATTTTTGGATTTCCAGGCCTTCGAATCTGTCAGATGTTGCATGCAAAAAGGAAGCAATTTAGTTGAAATGTAAATAATAAGATATATAAATGTATGTGGATATTAACACTTATCTTATATAATATCTAGACTGCAAGATATTTAATCAAGGTTCATTATATTTAAAGAAACAGGCAAACCATTAGCATGAAAAATATTAAAAGAATGTTTATAAAACAATATAAAACAAACACGGGCTGTCAAATCTGTGTTTCTACCAAACATTTGTTAGCAAATTTATAAATGTATATTAATATGCAGATATAAATGTACACATACACGTTGACTGTATATATCAACGTAATATGTATATTATATTATATAAATGTATTTTAAATGTAATTCTATTCCTATATTTTTATTTGGTATGTTTGTTTGTGTATTTATATACAGTATACATATAGATATACACGGCACATAAACAGTTTTATACACACAGTAAAACACAACTTTTTTAATTGATTAATTGCGAGAGCTCTACAACAAACATTAAACACCATGACAACTGTTTGGTAGTAGCATGTTGCATATGTTAAATGCAATTTTTTTATGTGAGAATCAATATTAAATCAAATGCTCACCTGACTGTCAATAATTTATTAAGAAACAAAAAAATGATAAAAACAAACGTCATTATTAGGGCATTTAAAATAATGAAGGTGTTTCTTTAAAATTACAATAAACATTACAATATACTGTATATATCATTATGAAATGCATTTTTAAGGAGTCTATTCTCTCTCATGCCAGGCGTCAGCTGTCGTCAACAGCTGTGAAATATCAAGGACATTACACATGGGCTGATAAATAAAGCTGTTCGTTGCCTCAGATGTTTACGGGTAAACAGGGCTAGTTGTCACAACAGTTATTTTATTAACAATTACATTTTGAGTCAAAGGTCTAACGCTTGTGCACTGTTGGATGTGGTTTTGAATGTTGGTTTCAAACGCCTAGTTGAAATCTTTAATCATAATTTTTCATATCATCATATTTTAAGCAAACAGTACTACTTTTTTATCTGATGTTCATAAAGGTGAAGTGAAAAAGATTCAGAATGTGTGACAGCTTGTCCTTTCTTTATATAAAAAAAAGATGCATGGTGATTTTTATGATAAATGTTGAAGAATAAGAACTGTACTCACTCCCCCATTGTGATGCTTCGCTGATCCAATAAGCCAAATATTTGAATTAACACCTACAAATTAAAGAGAGTGGAGACATTCATTAAATCAAAGTCAAAAACAATTTTTTTCATAAATTAATAAGCCTGTTACGAAGACTAAATAAAGATGCTGTACCTGGGTTCTTTCTTTTATCCGGTCATGGAAAGGACAAAGAACAACAGGGCTGCGAGACAAAGGGATTTTATAGTCCAGCAGTCACTGGCTGGCAGATATAGTGTCTGTCAACAGGAATGCCTTGGCATTGCTCTACAAATGAAATATTACCAACTGTTTGGCTGTGACGAGCAATAAATAAGGATATGTGTATGACTGGAGTTGCGCGAATAATTCATTAGCACGGCATCAAACAAACACAATACTGACTTTTTATTTAGTATCCGTTCACACCTAGCCCGTATATAGTACATTGATATAATCATATATACATATTCCAATGTATGAACAATATATATAAGCTTATATAACTTTTTGTGACATTTTTTCACAAAGTGTACCGTACATGTGTCACTCGTGCAAATGCATCATGTCATTGCATGAGAGTTTATACCATTCTCTTCAAACTAAAGGTGCTTAAAAGGTTATTCACAACGATCCCATAGAAGAACCATATTTGGTTCCACAAAGAACCATTCAGTCAAATTTTCTTTAAAAGAAATATCCCTTTCTTACTGTTTCGTAATCTGAAAAACCTTTTTTGCCGCAAAAAAACTTTTGTAAAACAGATGTTTCAGATAGTAAAGGTTTTTTGTGGAACTGTGTCTACACAGTGCATATCATGTAAATATGATATATATATATAATATATATCATGTAAAAATATTTGCCTTTGATTGCATCTTGTTTTACCACTTCACATCCATTTTTAAACCCTCAAGCAAAATCCCAACATTTTCGTGGAATAATACACACACATACAAAACGATAAATTTACTGACCTTACAATTCTTATTTCTTACATGTTGTTTTTTTATACTGTAAATTGTGTTTATACATTGTACAGCACTTTGGTAGAAATGTCAGTTGTGATGCCAAAGAAACATAACCTGTAAACCACAAACAAATGCGGAAACTGGTTTGATGTAGGCACTTTGTTTTTCTAATTGTTGATAAGTAATAATGTAATGGCAGAATTCATAAAAACATTGTAAACAATTTTTATAAAAAGTGGTCATCTCCAAATAAAAAGATTTATGACCGTAGATAATAAATGACCTTTTGTCTGCTTTCACCTGCTAAATGAACAGCTAATGAGCTAGCAGAAAGGTATGCAGCACTAGCCCTGCTCAGCATTCTTCTCCGTGCACATTCTTTTCTAAAGTTACGGCTTAGGAAGTCATCAACTTAAAGTTCAAACTTCAATTAAATATTTAAGGGAGAAATCCACCAATTCAAGAGAATCAAAGACATCATTACTCACAGTATTTACAATACTCTTCTTTAAATCTGATGTATCGTAACATCCACATACTAACACAGGCTTTTATGGAACAATAGAACAATGGGTGTCACAGTAGAATGACCTTGCTGTCAAAGCTGCCATTAGTCCAGAGCAGGTGCGTTAGCTATTTATTCTGAAACCTGATCCCAGTTCAGTTATGAAGAACTTGTTCATCTGAGAGTTTTTTATGCTATTAGTATCTGTCTCAGTGGGCATTGATGACTCAATGCATCATTGCCTGTCAACATCTGTGACATATGAAGCCATGACGAGAAAGATTAAGAGAGATTAGGAGGATTTTTGGTTATGCAGCTTTTGTGTACCTGTATAACCAAAACATAGTTGAAAATACATTGTGTTAATAATAAAACCAAAAGTATTCAATTAAAATATAAATAACAGTCATGTTTTTTTCTTTTCAATTATCTTCCAGCTAGCGAATAACTTTACAGCAGCTGACACGTCACTTTGATGTCATCACATTTTCGCTTCTTTGTTGAAGAAGGAAACATATTTACGAAACACTCGCAGTTTTTCCGTTTGGGGCTAATGTAGAAACAATATGGCGATTTCCATGCAAGGGGACCAACAGTGTGTGTAGATAGAAATAGTTCATTCTAAGGTAATGAAAACGCTTCATCCGTCTTTATACACCTCTGAAGACATAGTTATGTATATTATATTGCAATTTTGTCAACAGATCTCAACCCCCAAGACAAACACACTAGGCCTTTAAATGTCTATGGGAAGTCTATGACAGAAGAGATCTGCAATATTAAGATTACAGTAGTAATACAGTATCTCATTAAGGATTTCCTGTCGGTGTCTAGATTATGAAAATGAATGATAGTTTACTACAGTTAAAAACATGGTTCCTATATTACCACAATGGTTTTGCTATAAACCATGGGTAAACTTTTATGGTAGTACTACCATGATATTGGCTATAGTTGTCAGGGTTTGTGGTCAAAACCCAGGTACGGGCAGTGAAATGGTTGACATAAAACTTTTATTAAGAAAACAAAACAGGGGAACTTGATAAACAAAACAAGAATTCTAACTAACACTTCACGCGAGGGAGCAAAATAAACAAGGTCCAAGATATATACATTATAAGTCCAAAAACACAACTGGGACGGGAGGACAAGGAGGGTACTCATATGAGTAGTCCAAGAAATGAACCGACAAGGGACAATGAATACAAAGGGTTTATGAGGGGAACACTAACAAGGGAAAAAAAGGAAGGTGACGGGCAGGTGACGGGATTCAAACACTGATGGATAGATTACCAGGATGTGAGAGGGCCGGCCAAGGCACGCGACAGGAGAAACATTTGGAGTAAAGTTACCACAATGGCCACTTATTTTCCACACATAACAAAACAGGCACAGAACTAGAAAACTCATGACAAGGACAGAAGGATGACAGTACCCCTGCCCCAATGAGAATAATTCAGATCGTCAAGACAGACAGGCACAAGGACAAACACCACAGACAAAGAATTGTGCAAACTAGGGGAACATGGTCTTATGATTGGCCAACAGAAATAACATTAAGAGGCCAAAACTTAGGGCGATAAGCATGGGTGGGACGGGGGGGTTGGAGAAAACTTTTCTCAAAATAATCGGTGTAAACCTGTAGATAAATTAATGATTAATCTGGAAAGGAGTTTGAACAAGTACTACTCAAAATTAGAAAAATATTTAAAAAAGAAAAATATTACCATTCTCCCAGCAAAGGTAATAATTTCAACAAAGTTAGAAAGGATAGATTTATTATTTTGTTTTGCTAGTAAAGATTATTACGTTTGTCCAAAGAAGAATGCATTTAAAAGTTGCCAGCATGCATTGTAGCATATGGTTAGCAAAAAGGAGAAGAGTTTTAGTGTTTGCTGACAATATTTATGCTGTTGATGATGATGGACCATATAAGGAAATATTACTATGCTTGATTTCCTACATTCTTCAGAATATCTTCTTTTGTGTTCAAAGAAACATGGACATTTAAAAAGTAGTTTTTCCAATTACAGTAGTCAATGTTGGCCAAGAACTGTTTGGTTACAAGCGTTCTTCCAAATATCTTACTCTATGTTCATCAGAACGAAGGCATTTATATAGATTTGGAACAATCTGAGAGTGAGTAAATGATGACAGAATCTTTATTTTTGGGCTAACTGTCCCTTTTAAAGTACTGTAAAATTTAAAAACCTCTTTCAATGGTCTGTAATTGCAGTATGTGCAACCCAGGTTGCAGGTAAGACTTGTTTTTGTAGCCAGACCATTAACTGTTGGCTGCTGCTTGAAGATGAACTTACCGATCAAAAATAGTTCGTTTCGTTTTTGCATACGGGTCCAGTGTTATATGTTTTATGCCATGATAGTTCACTAAAGTGAAAGAATAGATATTTTCTAACTCCATTTCCTCTTCTTCGTAGTACAATGCTAGACTTCTCCCAAAGCTATATACAAAGAGTTATTTATAGCATGGAGAGACATGAATGTGGAACCATTTTTTATTTATGTTACACAACCACTCTATTCCAGGGAAGTAGCAACGATGGGTAAACAGGTGATTTTGTTTTACACCAACAGTATTGATTGTTTTAAGGTAAATCGTCCAGAGTTTAAGAACACTTTTTGCTATTAAACAAATAGTAGTTAGAAAACATTAATTATGTTTAAAATATTGGTTAACATGAACCAAATAATGAATAAAAAGTATCTTTTTAAATAGGTTGAAGACCATATAAATAGTGAAAGAGTATGTGTTTAGTACGGTAGTATGCCCTTTTCTAGAGAGACTGGTAGCATTTTTATGTTAATGCACAAATGCCTTGCAGATATATATGCCAATGTCTCTCTCTGCAGGTAGAGAAGGGCATTGCCGCAATTGTAAAGTTATTGGCACTGAAATGGGAACAGTACAAATATCCAACAATTCAACAGGCTTGACTTGACCATACAAATCACAAATTTTTTCACTCTTTATAAAACAAATACAGTGGACCCAAGGTGGACCCTCGGGTGATTTCATGGACATGGTTAAAATTTGTTTGAATTTTAAAATACTCAACATTATCAACACTCAGGTTGAGATGAACAAAAATGTCCTCATAAAACCGCACATTTTAATCTGTATGCCATTCAAACAAAGCTTACATTAACCTTTACTTTCGTTATGTTTTCAAGGGTTCGAAATGTCGAATCATATTTAAATTTCATTCAAATCCAAAGGTTTTCAACTTTTCTGTTCTGTTTAACTTTTTGATGATGCTATTTTATCCATTTTAGTCTATGCAGCAGACTCTTGCATTTGGTCAATTTTTCTTATTCTTAATATCTTATTATTTTCCTTATTCAAAAGTTGATTTCAGAAGCCCCTCAGCTCAGCTTCTAACATTAAGAAATAACAATAGATTGTACATGTGCATGGCTGTATGGAAGCATTTGAAAGTTTAAAACTCTGACACTGAATAAATGTTGGGTAGTTATGATCTCGAATGTTGCCATCAGAGAATTTGATATTTTATGTTTATTACATGAACATTATTGACCTCTGGAACTAAGTCTGATATGTGACTCTACTCAAAAATAACAATGCATCGGTATGACTCATGATTATTGATAATTATTGAGATATCCACAACTGTAATAATCAAATAAAATACAAATCTTCTTGATTTACTGTATGTATGGAAAACAGTTACAACAATGGCATCATACAAACGGACCTTTAAAGTTGTTAAAATTCAGAAAATAAATGAAAGTTTGGTAGTTAGAATTGATTCTGTCTAAAAAAAGTGAAAGTCCATTTTTTACCTGTGAGGTTTTGTCTTGATAGCTCGAATGCAGCTCTCTTCAGAGACCCTCAATAGTTTGTCTTATTTTAACTCCCTTTAAGGGTTTCCCAACCGTACACTGTAAACCCTCAGATGAAATAGTTTTATTCACATACAGTGCAAACCTCGGAGAATGTAGTCAGCAGGACGCTTATATTATTCCTAATATAACCGTACGATTGTGGATACATTGACCAGAAGAGGGCGACACAATAACGAATACTGGTGGCAACTGAGCTTTGTCTCTCCAGTCAGAAGATTACATCGGAAGCGGCTAGAAAAAGACAGAAGGCATTTCCTATTTATTTGAATAGAGGGACATAGAAATAAGCCACGATGATGTGGCGTTAAATGATATAGGCGCAGTGATCAGATTTGCTGGAGAGCTCAACGCAGATAACATCGGCGATGTTTCAGACAGATCTCTTGATTCCGTGTTAAAAAACCGCGAGATTCCTCTACCTGGACCACACTAAAATGATGCATGGCGGCCACCTCCCATTGTAACGCGCTCGAGATTGCGGTTAGCTAACCAGAAGCGGCACGGAGCATTTTGATGCACATGAATGGAATTCTGAGACTGATGCATCTCGGTTAGCCTCTCTTCCGATCGCATGATGGAAGAAGCAGGATAACGGTATTCAAATGGTTTGCTCATAATGGAGGAGACACAGATATAATAACTGGTCTGTGGTGAGCACTTGTTTTTGGACTACTTGTTCGGGATTTGTGTGATCAGATCGGAGGAATGATGTCTTTAAGATGTCACAGGAGCAAGTCTGTATGGGCTACTCTGGCTGTGTTGGCGTTGTGCTGGCTCTACATCTTTCCAGTGTACAGGATACCCAGCGACAAGGAGATTGTGGATGAGGTTCTGCGGCAGGGACAAACATGGACCCGAAACCAAACGGGAATAGATCTTTACAGGTAAGTGAACGTTATTCAAAAGCATTTTGGTTTACAGTCTTTTGGGGGTTTAGGCGTTGTAAGAGTATGTATGTAAAACCCACATCCCCTGAGGAAATTACCCTTGATTTAACTACAGTTACAAAAACATGAATACTATTTGGATAAATGATGCTTTCCCCAAAATAACAGCGATTTTGCAACTAAATCCTGGTCACTGTGATAAAATCATGGATTTGCCAATGATAATTAATACCCTTCGCCAGAAACATGGTGGTTGCGTAAGTATAAAATAAACATGGTTCATTTTCTTAAAGAATGTCTGAGGTAGAATGATGCAGTTATTTATGTCATTCTATGCTGTTTGGGTAGTCTGTCTACTATTAAAAAAGTTAATTTTGCAGATGCGATAAGTTGTTTCATCTGACTCTCGTGTGGATAGACACAAGCAGAGTATTGACTGTGGACGTCGCACGTTTGAATAAACCAATGAAGCGAGTGAGCATGCGCAGATTGTTTTTATCTGTCCCTGCAACGACCCCAGGGGAGCACTGGACGTCTTAAAGGCGCAGCTTTTGCTTAACAGCGGCAACTAGTGTTGTATTGTATATTTGCAATGAATCGCTCAGTTCAAAGACGATGGTGGCCACCACAGTACAAAAAGATGTCGTTCTCATGTTTACGCAGGGAAGAGATTTAGCGTTCATTAGAAATACTATAGAAAGAGGCTATGTCTTATTTATTAAATCAAATAAAATGTCTGTGGATTTTAAGGATAAAAAGAAGGATACAAGTCTGGCCGGAGCTAGGACCTGTGTTAATATTATTAAGACTTTCCAACAGAAATGCGTTAGGACCCGCGATACTAAGGCTTTTAGCAGAGATACTCATACATATCTATGGAGATATTTTCCAGCTGAGAGACGTTGGAGAGAAAGTCTATATATCCCCCCGAGGAGGTTGCTTTAATTCGGATCAGTATGTGAGAAACATACTAACGTACCAAGATATGTTGTTGTTGTAATATTAGCTGTGTGATGGAGCAGCTTTGAGTGTTGTTTATCTGGAACTGATTTTATATTGAACTCGTTCAGATACTTGACAGCGAGAGCGCGCTGAAGCGGAAACTGGAGAGCGAGCAAGAGCCGTTTCATCACTTTACCACGGCGAAAAGGAAGAGGAAACGCACGTTTTAGAGTTTTCTGTCCGTTTAGGGCGGCTGTAAAAAACATTGCGGCGAATTCAATGTATGTAGGGCCGCTCTGCTCTGTATGTAGATATAAATAGCTTATTCTAAGGCAGTGGTTCTCAAACTTTTTTGGCTTAAGTACCCCTTTTTATGATTTTTTCAAGCCAAGTACCCCTTGACCAGACAACAACATTTTACTTTAAAATACAGTGAAATGAGAGTCAAACCTCTATTATATCTAAATGTATTAATTTATTGTAATGCATCTTTGTATAGTCCTAATCTCATATATAAATACTATAATCATAATTTATTGATTTTCATGATTAATTCCTAAATGTCAGTTTCTCTCACGTAACCCTACAGTACCCCTTGGGGTACGTGTACCCCCATTTAAGAACCACTATTCTAAGGTATTACAAACTAAATGGTTCATTACGTAAGGTCTTTACACACCTATGAAGAAATAGTTTTGTATATTATATTGCATTTCTGTCAATAGATTCGCCTAAAAACCCTGTATTGTTACACGCAAAAAGTTATTAATTACTTTAACTAATTGAAGTATTTGGGGGGAAACATGCCTGGAAAATCGACTTGTGGGTACTGTTGAAAAAGTTGTCTGGAAAATCGGCTATTCGAATTCATCAAGCCTTAATTTCGTCTACTGGTCTTATTTTACAACAGTACATATGAATAAATCATATCTTACCAAAATTAACCTTGGTTTTATTATGGTCAAAGTTCATATTTTCAGATTTATTATCAAGTCTAACTGGGTAGTTAACAGATAAACCATACATGTGTCCTATGGTGTGTGAGCGCCATGTTTAGAAGAAACATTAAAAATGCAAATTAATCTCCATTATTAATTATAGATTTTTGCAGCTACACCACATTATTTACATCGAGTTATTAGTCAACTACCCATATAAATATCGTAATTATTGTCGATTATGAATCTATGGTTTTACTTTAAACGAAACAAAGAATGGTTTCATATTTTGTAATCAAATAATAATCAGTGATGTGATTTTTCCTTATAAATACGGATTTCCTTATTTTTTGACCTCGCTGGGATCGCCCCTGTAAATTACATGAATTCCATTCTATTTATTTTAATTTGTGGCTGGGAATGGGGGCTTGGGGATGTGCATGTGGTAATCATACAGCTGGCCAACAGAATCCTTTCTACGTCATGCATACGCTTGTTATAAATGCAGAGCACAAACATCATTTTGGGAGTTTTCTTTGTTTCCAGAGAGTCCAAACAGACTAACAGAAGCCAAACACGGCTGTTTTGGTACTCAAAAATGTGTGTGGTGTCATGTAGGCCTGCACGATTAATCGTTTTTAAACCGAAATCGCAATTTGAACGACTGCGATGTTCAAATCGCAAAAGCTGCGATTATTTCGATTAAAAGGGCTTTAAATATGATAGAAATGCAGCTACGTATTATTTGACAGTTTGCTTCTGCAATTTTACGTTAAACCAATAGGCAGCATTTTAACACTTAAGTGATGCGCGGATGGCAGTTAAATCCGCGGGCACTGCGGATGATCCGCGGGTCGGGTAATAAAAAATACATTTAGATTAATTGCAGGTGGATGATATCATATACAATATTAACACAATTTCTCAAAAATTACGAATATGTTTTAAATGCATTTTTAATCAGGCGCTAATTTGCAGTAATTTAAAAGAAATGTGCGCGTGGCGGCGGTAGAGGATGGTATATTTCTTTAAGCAGAAATGGGGGAAAAACAGATCCGAGAGAAATTTAAAAAGGGAGAATATATATATCAGAGAAAATTATACGTGCGGGCGGGTGGATCATTTATTTGAAGCAGCGGATGCGGGTGACATTTTATCTTATCCGCGCATCTCTACTGTACATGCTTTTGAATTAGCAAAGAACGTCATTCGTTAAATATGAGCGCGACCGGGAGCAGCAGTTCAAATTCGCAACAAACTGAAGCGCAAAGTCCTGCAGCAGCAGATGACGTGAAAAAGCATCGCTTATGTTTGGAATTATTTTGAAAGTCTGTGTCGACCTCGCGAGGCAACACAACCAATCTCTATCAACACCTGCAGAGGTATCAAAGACTATTCTGTGATGAATGCAAGGCCAAAAAGTCCACAGATAAACCCACTTCTTCGCAACAACCACCACAACTGACATCCAAGCAAACTTCATACGGCAAAATAACAGACGCAATACATAACTGTAATTGTTTACAGTGTGTTCTTGATATAAAAAGTTTAAGGTTTTGTTTATACTTGTAAATTTAACTATTAAAGATACTGCTGTTATTCTCTTAATTTGTCATGACATTTTTGCATGACAACTTTATTAGAAAAAGTGGCCACAGTGTAAGTGGTTTTAAATAGACAGTGCGATAATGTTACAATAGTTTGTGATTTTGCTTCATCTTTCTTTGATGCATGTTGTTAAAACCAACATAACAAACCTAGTTCTTTTTTTTAAATAGTAGTCAAATCGCATTTTAAATCGCAAATCGCAATTTTGGTCAGAAAAATCACAATTCGATTTTTTCTTCAAATCGTGCAGCCCTAGTGTCATGTCATTTTTAATTAAATGAGGAACGTACTGAACAGAGTTTTGTAACGTTTATAGAAAATCCGGAGTCTGGAAGTTGAGACGTCTATATGATATGATTTAGGATTAAAACATTCATTATATACAGAGACTAAAATAGCCTATTCCGTGATTTGATGGCTTGACAATACAAATGACCGATCTAGTCACCGTAATATAAAAGCGTTTAAGTTTTTACTCAAAGCATACATTTAAATGAACTAAAACTTCTGTATGAATGACGTAGATGTATGGAAGTCTATTGAGGCCAAAATATTTTTTAATTTTTGTATAATTATTGTTAAAGGAATTATTGCTGATTATTACAATAAAATTCAAAGTATGCCTAGTATGAACTTGTAAATGCCATCTTATTTGACATTAGCATAAGATATTGTCACAAACCTATTTTATTAAATATTGTTTAGGTTAAACTAATAAAAATTTGAACTGATATTTCCAAAATTGGCAGATGGAATAGGGAAGTAATAATAGTTTTTGTGTTGATAAGTAAAAAATATATATTTTTGGCTGACAGTTTTCGGAATTTAATCATGTATTTTTGGCTGGGATTTTGGTTGGTCATGGGTGCGTGTGGTCTTCCTTTTTTTTTGTCCTTAGGTGATCACATGCCTGAATTATGTAAATGTAACTGTTTCTGTAACATACAGTTTAGCCCAGTTTACTACCTTGGACCGAGAGCGCTTTTCCACCATCGTGCCGAATCGTCCTAAGCATATATTTTAATGCTTGTCATTTTTGCAGGAAGCTGCTCACAGAATGCTGTGACCCAAAGAGGATGTTTGCTTTGACTAAAGAGAATTCTCCAATTGGGAAGGCCTTATGGTACGACCGGGAACTTTAAATCTGAATTTGCATTGTTAATGTTTCTTCTAAACATGGCGCTCACACACCATAGGACACATGTATGGTTTATCTGTTAACTACCCAGTTAGACTTGATAATAAATCTGAAAATATGAACTTTGACCATAATAAAACCAAGGTTAATTTTGGTAAGATATGATTTATTCTTATGTACTGTTGTAAAATAAGACCAGTAGACGAAATTAAGGCTTGATGAAGTAATAATAGTTTTTGTGTTGATAAGGAAAAAATATATATTTTTGGCTGACAGTTTTCGGAATTTAATCATGTATTTTTGGGTGGGATTTTGGTTGATCATGGGTGCGTGTGGTCTTCCTTTTTTTTGTCCTTGGCTGATCACATGCCTGAATTATGTAAATGTAACTGTTTCTGTTACATACAGTTTGGCCCAGTTTACTAGCTTGGACAGAGAGCGCTTTTCCACCATCGTGCCGAATCGTCCTAAGCACAGTCTGAAATGGTTAGAGTTATGTTTCTACGTGAGTCTGGTTCAACACGACACGATTACAAACAGTTCTCGGCTCGGATTTTTCATCCTAATGAATGAGCCGTTATAGTTCAGTCTCTTTTGTTACCAAGGCAGCGTGTGACGCGTTTGTTTTTACATTCTCAAAAACTCTGTTATCATTTCTGGCTGCGGTGGGAAATGAAACCATTTACGTACCGGCTGGCATGGATCGGCATGGAGTGGAACGATTAAGCAACGAGAACGATTCTGCGCGATTGTATAAAAGTGCTCAATGTCTCTCCACATAGTCCAATTGCATTTTTTTTTCTTGTCAGCATATATTTTAATGCTTGTCATTTTTGCAGGAAGCTGCTCACAGAATGCTGTGACCCAAAGAGGATGTTTGCTTTGACTAAAGAGAATTCTCCAATTGGGAAGGCCTTATGGTACGACGGGGAACTTTACCATTACCACAAAGTCAACAATGAGACGTACTCGTTCTTTATTCAGGTATTGTCTGTTTTAAAATCTGTATAAAGTTCTCTTGAGGTTGCACCTTATGTAGTCATTTATAACTACTGTGTTTCACAGTAGTAGACAAACATAGACCATTGCTGTGATGTAAGTCATAGACAGAGACTGCTGGCTATTATTAGCAGGGAGGCAAGCATGACACCGCTGCCACAAGGCTTATCTGTTATCCTACCCTATTATCCTTTTCCCTGCATTAAAGGAGAAGAAGACATTTCTGAGAAACGCTGTTGATATTTAAAATTGAAACTCAAACAAACAAATTGTTATTGCTCCGCCCTTAAAATAACTATTTAAATAGAAACTATTAAATGTCCTTATGTCCTATGCAACACAGCAATTAGGTAGACGTAAAGGGCCAAGCAAAATAATGCAAACAAACAAGCGAAACATTTTGCCAGGACTCTAACCTTCACCAACATTTGATCGTCAAAACACATCAAAATACATATGAATATTTCAGGTTTTCCTGGCCAACACACGCATGCATTGCTATTTGCAAGCGCCACAACACTAATCAATGGCAAACAACATTTCTATGGTAACCTCTCGTGCCGGTACCCCAGGTTCAAGCTACCCAGAGCGCGTGGAGTTTAGAAGAGCAAGCATCATGCTTTTGTTGAATGTTACACCTCTCTATGGCGTATGATATAGAACTCATTACCTCACTGTCTATGTAATCACATGTAAAATGTTTTAAAAACACCATGAAGCAAAGTATCCGGTGAGCAGATGGATCATCTGTGTTTACCAGTAACGGAAAAATCTGAAGGACGTCCGTCGTTTTGGCGGATCACAATGAGGGGAAATTGTAAATCCCCATTTCCCTTCATTATAGCGTAACATGCTCGCGAAGCGACCAGCGTGTCTTCACCAGTGATTGATACTGACTAGACATATGTCATGCGATCTGGGAAAACCTGTCGGATGTCGCGCTGGGACGCGGGAAAGATAATTCACCTATCAAAGTAAACCACATAACATGAAGAATGAAGAAGTATTAATGCACATTTCCCGCCAGTCATGTGTAAACTATGGCACCCAAAGTCTGCAGCGCCAGGAGTTATCATCGCTCCTCTGCTCACGCGAGCCGGAACGCGATCGCAAAACATAGAAGAGATGATCAAAAGTCCAGACACTATGCACATTAGATTAGATTCAGATTAGATTCAACTTTATTGTCATTACACTCAACTCAACTTTATTTATATAGCGCTTTTTACAATTTTCATTGTTACAAAGCAGCTGTACATGAGACACATTGAATACAAGTAAAAAACTAAAGGCATATACCTGTAAAAACAAGAAAAAGGTGAAGACAACAAAGACAGACATACAAATGCTCCACACACACAATATGCAAACATACATACACACACACATTGACATAGACGCACACACACACAGTGAAAGGACACATTGGCGATAAAGGAGAAAGAACCACAGGTCAAATATTAAACGGACTATAAATTCTTATGTGCAATATTAATTATGTCTAATTTCTGAATTCTAAAGCAGCCCCCCCCGCCAGGCAGATAGTGCAAAACAATATGCAAACGGTGGTGAGGAACCCAAAACTCCCATCGAGAAAAAAAACCTCAGGAGAACCCAGGCCCAACCAGGGGATTCCAGTTCCCCTCTGGCAAAAGCTGCTGCCTCTGCACAAGCTCAACAGTGCTTGCACAACAAGGCTAAATAAAAATAAATACACATATACAAGTACAGTGTAACGAAATGTAGTTTAGGTCTAACCAGAAGTGCAATTAGCAAGTGCAGGATATACAGTGTGAATAAATACAGAATACAATTTTAGGGAAATACTATACAAATGTTGTATGAAAATATGACAGTCGGTATGTACTATGAACAATATAAACAGAAGGCTATATACTGTGAACATTAATGTACAGGTGGTTATGAACAGATAACAATATAGACAATACAATAGTGCAAGTGACTTGAGTGTGCATTAATTACAGACATTAGCTATTAAAGTTACATTGCAGTAGATGAGTTAATGCGGTTATTAAAGGTACAGTGCAGTACATGAGATAATGCAGTTGTTGAAGTTATAGTGCAATACATGAGTAGATGCAGATAATACAGTTACAGTGTATTAGATGAGTTAGTGCAGTTATTGAAGTTACAGTGCAGTAGATGCGTTAATGCGGTTATTAAGGTTACAGTGCAGTAGATGAGTTAATGCAGTTATTGAAGTTACAGTGCAATAGATGAGTGGATGCAGTTAGTTATGCAATAGATGAGTTACAGTGCAGTTTTTATTTTATTGTTATTAGAGTAAGTCTCTTACCACTGTAAAGAGACTTTGACTTGTGATACTGGACTGTTGAGCTTTTATTTTCGTCACTCAACTTTAAACACGTTTTTCTCTAAATTCCGTTCCTGAACATCATATCTCTTCAGCCTACATCAGCCATAACTTTTGTTACATACACAAGATATGAGCAAAATAAAAACTGATTTGGAAAGGGCTTGAATATGGTATCAAAAACTGTATATAAATTTGCTCCATGTGTTGGGTTTTCCCAGATCTAATCACATATGAACATAAACATTAAAAGATTAAATATATAAATGAATATAAACAACAACGGCTTTATTGGGCATTCGGTTGTATTAAAATACAACAAGTTCTGAAACGAAAGTATAGCGTGATGATGTCACGAACATACTAATTACCACCTAACATGACCTTGCACCATAATGACGGGTAATAATAGATTATGACGGATTTTTTACGACCCTGTCAGTCCAAAGGACGCACAATAAAAAAGTCTAGCGCAACCTCTGGTGCGTACATCTGAAAATGCGTGTGCTGCATTCAGACAGAGAGCCGAGTAGCCTAATGCCGACAGTTAAACAGAGTGGATGTAGCAGGGGATTATGAGGGAAGATGAAAAGATCAATTGACAACGTTTTCGTGAATAACGTAATTTAAGGCCTGATCCTTTCGAAAATCATAATCAATGCTCTGACAAGGAGCCTTCAAGCCCTGGTCTATTTATCTTGATATTTTTTAAGTTTAAATTTCAGCTCAGTGAAGCACTTTAAGCAACAACACTTTTTCAATAAGTTATCTTTCATGTAGATTTGTGCTTCAAATAAAGAACTTCGTGTTGACCAGATTGTTAGTTAATCATTTACAAATACATTTTGCCTATATGGACATTTAACAAAAAGTGAACTTGTAAAACCAGTTAAATGTTAAATGCGTTAAATGCGATGCGGTCAAAAATGTGGGTGCACCTAACTTTTGTGCTGGTGCACCTAAGAAAAAAAGTTAGGTGCACCAGTGCAACCAGTGCAAAAAGTAAGTCTAGAGCCCTGAACTATATTGATCGGTACTTATAAATACTGTTATCCATACTACGCTCTATAATTTAATGCAAGAAGACATCATGTGAAAAATGTTAAACATTCCAAGTTTTTTTATTACAGCTGAGCATTAGAACTGCAGTTTACAAATGCTTCTGAGCAAACAGAAAATGCCACATAGTAATACGTGTGTGTTCCTTAGGATACAATTACGGCACTTAGCATGTGCATAGGAGCACATCATAATGTTATTCAACGTATTAACTTAACATCCCTAAGCTTATTTGGCTAGTAACCCGTATTTCTTTTTTCCTTTCTGGTTTAGGTTTACATAAATTTAAGTACTATTTTCTAAGCAAGTAATATTTTTTTAATAAAATTAATTATTTATCATATTACTAGCACATTCACTTCAATTTACTAAAGTAAGTTAACATACTCCGTGGCCGAATTGTTAAAAACAATGTTATAACTTGTTCTCAAATAAAGGACTTTTATTTTGACGGGTTGCCGCAAAGGGTTGTTTGACTGAAGCTTCCTCGTTGTGAAACGCGGATGCTGAAAGCTCCACAAGCGCCATCATGCCACTCTTTCACTCATAAACATGCAAAACAAGCGGATTACAAATACATCGCGAAATCATATGGCCCTAGATATCACACATACGGTCGGCCATTCGGACATTATTCAGGGATTGAAAATGCCCGAATACACAGATATAAAACAATGCAAGTATCGATAACAGTATCGTTTGTCAGGTTACTTATCGAGTCTGTATCGATTCAATTATTACCAGTACAAAAAAGTACCGGTTTGCGGTGCCCATCCCTAATCACACTTCTATTTCCCAAAGACAACCTCTGGATATGACACTGAGCATGTGAACTTCTTTGATCGACCATGGTGAGGCCTGTTCTGAGTGGAACCTGTCCTGTTAAACCGCTGCATAGTCTTAGCCACCGTGCTGCAGATCAGTTTCAGGGTTTTGGAAATCTACTTATAGCCCAGGCCATCTATATGTAGAGCAACAATTCTTTTTTTCATATCCTCCGAATGTTCTTTGCAATACGTGAACACTATGACAGTGAGAGCGATAACACCAAATTTAACACACCTGCTCCCCATTTACACTCGAGACCTTGTTACTCTAAAGAATTACATGACACCGGGGAGGGAAAATGGCTAATTTGCCCCAATTTGAACATTTTGACTTAGGGGTGTACTCACTTTAGTTGCCAGCGGTTCAGACATTAATGGCTGTGTGTGGAATTTTCACCTGCCACGGTACTAATTTTTCTATAGGTAACAGGTGGTTGGATATGAATTATGAAAGGGTTGGACTTTTTTGTCTTTTCTTTTAAAAGTGTGAAAAATACATGGGTAGAGACAGTAAAAATCATCATGAAAATTTTATGTATATTTAATGTCTACAAAATGTGATCAGTTAACACAACCGTTTTTAGAGTGTATGTGACCCAAATCACTGTTGCTGGTTCATAATTTTCTATTCAAATTTGGTCACGGTTATGGTTTGTAACTGAGCTACTTCAAAAAAGGTTGACAACACGATGAAACAGTGGATAGTAACGAAGGAAGTCAACAGGATTTTCTCACGTGTGCAACATGAATTTGAGAGTTTAGTGTTTTTAATGGTTCTCAGTTCTTGGCTATTTTTAAAATTCTTGCAAATTAACATCTTGTACATAAAATGTAAACCATTTCTGTGTATATAGATTAGGTGGTTAATCTGCGCTTATCTGCATCCAAATGTTTTTGTTTTTATTCACTTCATTTCCCTTGACCCACATTGCACGATTGATAGGTCTGAGATCTATTGATTGCTTGTCAGCAATTCTAAACAAAATTATCTGAACACATCCGTTCCAGATAATAAAGCTCTTTGCTACCAAAGTGATGAATTGAGGTGTATTAAATAAGAGAGACGTACATAATGTGCAGTGAATGAACTGTAACCAGTGTTCTAGGTCATAAAATCATGAGAAATACCATGTTCCTTCCTACAGCTCCTAAAACGAACTTCCACAAGCCTCAGACTGCTATATGCTACAATGATTTGTGCTAAATGTGAATTTAAAAAGAAGCAGTTGGTCCTGTTTTTTCTTTCCACCCCCACTCTTCATGATCCAAAGCCCAGCACTTTGCCTTATAAAAATAAACAGGCATGTTAGAGACACCCGTATGGCTCCTGATTGTCTTGGACTGGGCACCCTGCCATCTCACAGTCGCAGTGTTCCACCTACTCCGTCTCAAAGCCCACGCTTATTATTAATGGACACACACGCAATGTCTATTGGCTGTTCACACATACCCACGCTACACTGCAGTATACTTACTCTGTGATTTACTGAGAATGTTCCAGGGAAACCGTTGTCGTACTATAGACAGTGTCTTTCTAAAGCTGCAATCTGTAGTCTTTTTGTTTAAAATAAACAAAAATCAGTGTTGAATTTGTCTCCTTAGCCTAGCCAGATTCACGTCGGTGTGAATATTATAATGATTCATAATTTGACCTGTCAGTTCAGATATAGACGGTTTCAAAGCAACAACATTAACACGTTCCTGCACACGTTCCTGAACTGCACGTCCCAGTGAAATAAAAAATTACACTACCTATTTTTTCAAGAAATATAGCAGCGTTTATTGTAAATAGTTTATGGGTCATTCTCTTTTTTTTAATTGTGTGCCATCTATCATCTGAAAATGCACTTCCTTACTGTGATGACTATCCATCTTAAATGACATATATCAGATTAATTACATTTAGAACATACAAGCTCTGTAAAAAAAATCAAATTTTACATTTGTTTGCAAAATTGTGCAGAAGTTCGTTAATATTCGCGACTGTCTAATTTTCATTCATAGCACGTGTTTGCAGAACACAGGCCGCAAGCTTCCATTCATCCGTAATGTATTGTGCAGTAAATAGTGATATACGATTCTGTTGTAATTGATGTTCATGCACAGCATGTTATTGCCACTCTCACAGTATTGCTTAGTTACCCTAAGATATGAGCTTTAGTCTCACTGTGATGTACAGTGCAGGGAATAGCTGTCTCACTGAAATAACGCCATGATGGCAAACTGCAGCACGGCTCAAGATTCTTTAACCTTGTGCAAAATCCTTGGATATTCAAGAGTAATGTTGCAAATCTTAAGCAATGAAACTCGCCACTGATCGGATAATTCGCTTCGCCTTGTCAGAATTCGATGAAAGCTTTGCTATACTTGCACAAGGGTACTTTGACTGAAATTGGTAGTGTAAGAAAAAGTGAAATTAGTGTTGCCGAAATATTTGAATTTGGCCCCACAGACTTTGCACACAGTATGGCTCTTATCAAGGATACATTTTCCCTTTGTCTTCACAAAATCCAAAGTGTTCCCAAACAGCTGATTTCCAATTTGATGGAGCAGGTCGTAGTTTGTCCATCTTGGTCTAAAAGAAGCGACTTAGCCAGCACATTAACGCTCATCTGTCAACGGATATATTTCTATTCTGCGCACAGTGGACTTAACTTGTGGTTATTATTCGGAGTCCCTGTAGATTATTTCTGATAAAAACCAAGAAAAAAACGAGAAGAATCGTTACTTGTCTTAACCTGCCTTTCCAATCTTTAGAATTTAGACTGGGATTCTGCTAGATGTCCCATAGGGTTTCTTTAAATGTGACAAAACTACAGGACCTATTCAACAAATTGTTATTTAATAAAATTAACATACAACCAAATTCAACAATTTTTTTTTTAATAAATTATTATTATATAATAAAATAAAAATTTGAATTATTATTATCATAAATGAAATAAAATATAAATAGTTATAGTATTAGACACTAACCAGAACGATAAACAAACACAGACCAGGCCAGAATGAAATAGTCTCTTGGTGGTACTTAAAGCAGCATGCAATTTCATGTTTCAAACAGAGATGGCAGTAGAGAGGCAAACATTATGGTTTAAATTAGAGGTAAAAGATTTTTACCTGGCAAGGACAATTGGTAGAATTTTTGTACAGTGAAATTGGCGCACTTAAAATGCCTGCTTAAATGAAAATCCTACTTGTAATCTTGAGTAGCCATTACTGTACCAGATTATCCCAGGCTACCACAATATTAATATCTGTAAATTAAAGCTTTATTTGAAATCAGAAACAAGTAATGACTTTTTCCTCGTATAGTGAGATACAGACAAATCAACGAGTGTCATGCCTGTAACATGTTTAACTGTGCAACTCATTCACTTGTTCAACTGCAGAACAAGCAGATGACATATTTAAATAGTAAAATTCCGCTTATGTGATTCCGCGATTTCCCACGTAGCGCAGATCAGAGCTTTAGATACATGGACTCAATGCAGCCGGAAAACAAGTTTAAATCGCAAAAAATGAATAGAAGCGAAAATGAATAGTGGTAAGGCATTAGTTAACCTCACACACGAACAAGCACAACGACAAACGCACTTCACACAAACAACTGGCTCTGTCTACTGCATGTTCAAAACTTAATTTATTCTTAGCACATACCGATTTTTTTAACTATATATATACAGTATATACATATATGTCGCACTGTACAGCCCTGGTTGAGTATCTTTTTTGGTAACACTTAATTTTACGTGCCCTTGTTACACGTTACATGTATTTACTATAGTATTTATACAATATTCATAATTACATGTAACTACCCCTGAACCACACCCTAACCCTATAGTGAGTACATGTAGTTAATTATTATTACTCAGTACTTAAATGTATAATTACACTGAAACACGGGCACTTTTAAAATAAAGTATTACCTGCTTTTTTATTACAATAATATAATTACACTTATGTGTGTAGTTTTTTTTTTTCAAAGCAATTAAACATGAAATATTAACTTACAGTTACATTTCTATAATAATAATTAGAAGGAAATAATAATTCTAATGCATCAAATTGTTATGTTGATGTTGTTAACACTCACATTATCTTGCTGATGTTGTAAAACTACTTCCAACAATCCACATGTTTTAAAACGTGTACTAAAAAGAACCCATCTGAGACAAAAAACAGTGATCAGGCAAATGTAAGCTGTGAGCTATTTTGACACTGTGAAAGTGGCTCTCTATTGATTCACCCTCCTTTGAAGCAGCTCATTATTGAGAGAATCTTGATTTTCATCTGTATTCATCCACAAAACAAATGGAAATGCAATGTGTGTGTGTGTTTGAGTCTTTATTGCTTGACCCACTTGTGTAACTCCCCCTGTTTTTGTGTTGCTAGGATACACCATTGCAGTTTCCTCTAAAGAAGTGTTCGGTGGTGGGCAACGGCGGGGTCCTAAAGCACAGCGAGTGTGGAAGAGAAATTGACCAGGCTGATTTTGTTATGAGGTGAGATGGATTGAATATTATCCATTCACAATACTTAGAAGTGTTTAGGTATGTTTGAATTACTATATCGCCATCATTTTCCATGTGTTGATTGACATAATATGTTTAAACATAAAAAAATCCAAATAAACCTTCATGGAAGGAGGGCCTAGACTCATATCTAGAGACCAAAATACAAAGACTGGTAAATAAAAAGGGCTTTAATGATATCTCTTTGGCCAATAAGCAAACACCATGCAATTTATTTTTCAATATCGATATCATTTTAGAAATTGCATTGCAATGCCATGGTAACCAGAGTTGTTATAGTTTTGTTTTTGTAGTTTTATTAATATTTTGAATGACATTTTATCCATGTATATGTTTGTGTTAAATTTGTTTAAAGTTTAGGTGTTTGTTATGTGCATTTGTCTTTTCATTATTTATTTGGTTATTTATTATTTTGCTATATATATTTAACTTTTATTTTATTTTAGTATTTATTTTTAGTTAATCGTTTCTCTCTTAACTTACTCCCCCTCAAGCTGTTCCAAATCTTTCAAAACATTGAGTCCCCAACAACAGTTTTAAATGCATCAAAACATTTATTTTTAACAGTTCTGCCCACTACCATAGTAGGAAAAGTAACAACGGTAGTCAAAAGTGCCCCAGAACAGTTTGCTGTCCTACATTCTTCAAAATATCTTTCTCTGTATTCATCAGAACAAAGAATGGATACCGATTTGAAACAACTTGAGGGAGAGTAAATGAAGACAGATTTTTGGAAGAACTGTTTCTTTAAGATTCTGTTTCTTGTCTATGTCACGACAAGAATTTTAGTGTCAGACTATCTGTTTCTTCCTGACAATATACAGTAGCTTTTCGTCTTAACAACGTGCGTTATGTCATCATGTAATCTAAACAGGGCATTATCAACACCCTGGCAACCATCTACAACACCTCACATTTTGCCGTTCTGTTTCTGTTTGTCTCCTCTCACCCAACCTCTAGATGTAACCTTCCTCCTTTGTCCAAAGAGTACAATGCTGACGTAGGTACCAGAACACACCTGGTGACCGCTAATCCAAGTATCATTGAAAAGAGGTACATCTGCTTTCTCTAAATTATTTTTAGGAATAATACAGTTTATTCACTGGACATATTGCCCTACTTAACAAACAAAAGCCATTCACTGTACACCACTGTGGTCAAGAAGCATTACAAACAAAACAAATGTTGTTCGTAGAGTGCTTGTATATGAAATTGCATAGGGTTTTTTGGGTGATTTATGGTGTAGCTTGTAACAACATTTGGGGTGTATCCAATTTAGGAAAGCGAGAACTGAAGGGCCAGAAATAGGTAAAAGAGGATGTGAAACGGATGGATAGCCTGATATTGATTCTTCTTAGTGGATTATCCCTTTTAATTCACACATTAGCTGGAAGAAGATATCCAAAGTATGTGTTAGTTTAACCAACATTTCCTATTACATGCAGTGTCTTCTGCTTTTGTAGTTGTCGAAGCAAATATAACCTCTGTAAGGTCAGGCATATATTGTGAGTGTTAACACAATGGCATTCCTATGACATTAAAAGATGGGAAACAGCCCTAAAGCTGTCATTAATATGGAAACGTTGTTATCTTTCAGCTTTCAGAGCCTGCTTTGGTCCCGCAAATCCTTCGTGGAGAGCATGAGGGCGTACGGTTCCAGCTACATCTACATGCCAGCGTTCTCCATGAAGCCCGGTACTGAGCCCTCCCTCCGTGCATACCACGCCCTCGCAGATGCCGCCTCCGACCAGACAATTGTCTTCGCCAACCCCGACTTCCTCAAAAACGTCGGCCGATTCTGGAAGCACCGTGGCGTCCACGGCAAACGCCTGTCGACAGGGCTGTTCCTGGTGAGCCTCGCGCTCGGCTTGTGCGAGGAGGTGACGGCTTACGGTTTCTGGCCGTTTTCAATAGGGCTGGACGAGCAACCGGTCAGCCACCATTATTACGACAACATTCTCCCGTCCTCTGGATTTCACGCTATGCCTGAGGAGTTCCTGCAGCTCTGGCAATTGCACAAGAGCGGCACACTGCGTATGCGTGTAGGCCATTGTGCAAACGCGGGGGAGGAGCAGAAGAGGGGAAAATAGAAGTGGAATTGTTGCCAGGGGCAACTCCCTTTATTCCCAAAGGAACAGAGTGTCCATCTTTTTCCGTGATTAGCATGAGAATACTGTGAGCTGATGCCCCCACCCCCAAAGCTGGGTCTCTTTCTTCAGTGTCTAAATGCTTCACCCCCGTGTATGTATCCGAAAGAACCTCAAACACAACCTGCCCGTAATTGCCAAAGCACTGACCTGCATGTATATCCATTCTCGTGTATGCGCTCTCTGGAAGCTTGTTGTATCTTTCAGTGGAGATGGCGGGGTCCGGTGTGACCTATTTTAGCTGCATCCACCAGCAGTTAGACCCTTGTTCCCAGGTGCTGTTTGTTTACTTAATGTTTAGGTTTCATTTGGGAGATGGACTCCTTCTAAAAATGTCTTGATTTAAAACCAGTTTTGACATTTTTCATGTAGTATTTTTAGTCGGTTCATGTTAAGCACTGATTTTATTACATGTTTCGTGAAAGACATAAGGAAAAATGTGAACCCATGAAGCCTTCACATTTGCACAGATCTGTGTTCAAACAGATTTAGTAATTACTAAAGGGAATTTCAGTGTGGCATTGAATGTGAACGGCATATGGCCGTAATTTTCTTAACTTGTGGCATCGTGCAGATTTTATCTAAAGGCAGCGGGGTATGTATTGTTGTCAGTATGTTTTAATTCTTCCTATAAATTATTCACAGCAGCTTTCAGTGTTTTCAACATATGTATTTTTATCGGTAAATTTCCTGGGATTGAACTACAGTGGCTACAGGGACATTTACGGAAGAAAAAAAAACGTTTCAGTGCCAGTGGAAGAATTCTGATCACCGGTGGACTGACATAGATTGTGGTTTTCTCAAATACCATACTTTTTATTTGGATGTGATCTGAGAAACAATCATATGAAGAAACGGGGGTTGGAGTGAGCCCTTGTGACAAGGTTGAAGGAGCAAAATTCATGCAAGACTTTTGTTGCCTACTAAGGTGCTGGACACCTTGTCCATGTAAATAGTCACCACTTTCGTTACTATTTCCAAGTGTTGTGTTCTCTGAATCTATTGGCAGTCTTGTAGTAGTCTGCCAATAACTTACTTTCTAAGAATTATAATATTTTCGATGCTACAATAGTTGTGTTTAGTTTCTTTTAGTGTACTTGTGTAGAGTATGTTTCAGGCAGTAGTGTACCCCAATTTCTCATTACCAGAATGTTTTTCACAATTATATCTTTAGCTTTAGTCAGCACAAATTAAAGGCGGTTCTACGAACAGTTCCATGATGTGTTCTTTACTATTTAAATAATACTGCATCATTTACGTTTTGCGTAACGGTAATGAGAATTAGGGAGGGTAAATGTGCTTAATTTTCGCTGAAAAATGCCAAAATATAGTGATGGTCCAAAAAATGAACCAGGGATGTTTTTGGAAGGTTTTATGAGATTAATATATAGAGTTCAGGGAATGGTTTCCACTTGTCTGTGCCGAGTATCTCCAAAAAGGATGATGCACATCCACATTTTCACACTTCTCAGTTCATCTTTAAAAATGAAGACTAATTTTATATTGCTCACAAACTCTTAACTCCACTGATGAGTGATGATGAGGGACCAAGACTGATGAGTTGCCAATGTAGAGTGACTACTGATTTGTTATGACATGAAATGACAAATGCAAATTTTGGATGGGGGTGTTAAAATGTCTTAGCATGCAGTTAGAGAGGGACCAACGTACAGTGTTACTGTAACATTTGAATTTCCAGATTTTTTGGTGTAAGCATATTTAGAAAACAGGAATTTTACCTTTATTTTGTTGCACCTGTTCGTGCTGTTCAGTATTGTGAATGAGTGAGGTTTTAGTTTGTATGTAGGCATGCATGACTGTGAAATGTTATTGGTTTTTGAAACTGATTTTGAGTTATAAACTCACAAACCGCTAAGTATATTTAAGTTTTGCCCTTTGGGTTTCTTAGCCATATGAGGGTATGTTCCCTTCTGAAACTCAGCTTACCTCAAATGTACTATACACTGTTAACTCTATCAGTGAAGCTCACAAGAGCTTGAATCTTAAGTTAAGTATGTTTTCCCCTAAAATGCTGGTGTCCGATTAGATCAGTTTTATTATATTATACTAACAGTATACAGGAACAGGGCTGGACATTGGCCGTTTCTCAATTCCGATTTATTCCAGTAATGAGATAAATAGTTATTTTGTGTTAAAAGTGAACAAAGCACTGCTGTCAAATAATAAGGAAGACCAGTGTCAACTAGTCTTTCGCAGTATGTGTAGTGTGAATTGTAATTCTGAATGACATTAAATTTGTTTAAAGTCTGTATCTTGGTGTGTCTTCATCTGAAATCATATTTCCTTTCATAAATATTCTTGACTAGTCTATGAATAATAATGTGTCTAAATGACCTCAGTGCTATGGTAGCACTCCACTTAAATTGCTCAGAAAAATGCTTGCATTTCCTGTTTAATACATTTTTAATGACACATGCCAGCTGTCACCTTGGAGACTGTCAAACACCAGGGGACTCATTTTATTGATCAAAAGTTTTTTGTTGTTGTTGTTAAATGGGGTGTAGAAAGAAAGAAACCGTACATAAGGGTGATAAATACATGTTACATGAAAACAAATATCATAAAACAGAATGCATTCATAAGTAAAATACCTGTAAATTTGATATAATAATTAGTCATGTTTGTTTTTAAACTTGAAAAATGAAAATTTTGTTAGTCAATGATGGACAAGAACTGTTTGGTTACAAGCATTCTTCCAAATATCTTCCTCTGTGTTTATCAGAACAAAGAAATGTGTAAAGATTTGGATGAACTCGGGTGAGTAAAGGATGACAGAATGATAATTTTTGGGTGAACTGTACCTTTAAACCCAACAAAAGATAATTTAAAGAGCGCCGGTAACGAAATAACAGAGGACCCCATTGACTTCCATTGTATGGACACAAAACCACAGAGACATTTCTCAAAATATATGTTTTTGTGTCACACAGAAAAATTAGACATAAGGTGTATTATAAAATACATGATGAACATTTTTTAATTCTGGGTTATTCATCCCTTTAAATTCTTAAGAATCTGAATCATACCTACTATCATAAGTGCAAAAGCATCTGTATGAACCAACACTGAGGTTTGGTTTTGGTATAAATAAGCATTTTTCATACTTGCATAATACATAGATATTTTATACTGATGTGATTGGGAGGTTTTGCTGCTACGCTGTGACTCCAGAGGATGTTAACATTACAACTGTAAACCAAGAGTGGGATGTGAAAAGATATTAATGCAGATTAGTATAGGCCATTTAAATCGCCCACATATTAGTTGCATTTTCAGGCCCAAAAGGCATTGGCAAACCAACATCAGATTGCGTTTGAACTCACCCTCTCTCACGCCCACTCACTACTTCGACACGCCCTTAGCAACACAAGATAACCATAAAAAACACGTATAGTGTCATTATTGTGATATCAGAGATAAACAAACAGCATTGCAATAACTAATGAAACTGTTTTGTTCATGTGTATCGTAGAACATTCTTGATGTAGGTTCACAAGGTCTGAAAAGCACACTACAATTAAGAAAAGTAAAAGAGCATGGAAATCACTATATTGAATTTACATTTTTTTTTTATTGGTCAGTGTTCAAAACTGTCCTTTTCCAAACCAGGGCTTTTAGTCTGGCAGCAAACCAGCTTCATCTGGCCCATTAATCGTTTTTATGATGCCCTTTAATTAATTCTTTAGAAATATCAGGCAGCTGGATAAATTGATGAGCTTTACATTCAGCAATATCAGCAAAATTCTGACTGAGTGTATTTTGCCATAGTTCAGCCAAACACTATAGACATGTATATTTGATCTTTAAACAATCACTAATGTACACACTTAAGACTACGGATTTGCTCCACTCATCATCTTTCACCTTTAAAATATTGTATACATTTTTTTTTAAATAGTGTACATATTTTAAACATTTACCAATTCAACGTTTACAAAATTCTTTAAATTTGAAACCAAGTTAAATAAGCTATAAAGCATCTATACAATAGGAAAGCTGTGTCATCATCCATCTTTGATTCTTTAACAAACAGGACAAAAACAAGAAATAATGCAAATAAGTAGTCTGTGAGGTAAATCAGTTTTGGTTTCGTTTAAACTAGGGGCTTGTAATACTATAACTGTACAAAAAATCTGTTAAAAACGGTAATATGCTGGCAGCTGGGGCACCAAAAAAATACAGTAAAATGAAAAATCGCTGTGAAGCAAAACACCTTTTTTTTATTTTACACCTGACTTTTGCAGTCTATTTCTGTAATTTGACTTTTTTTACCGTATTTTAAATATATGTCAAAATTCTGTAAAATTACAATTTTCTAAAAGTGGACATGAACTGTGCCAGCAATCTAAAATAAGCTTTTGATTTAGGAACTGAGAATGCAAGCTAATGTCTTTTGGAGGGGGGGGGGTTGGGTTTTGCGCTTATATTGCAAAGACTATAAGTTTCATAAACAGTTTACAATAAGGTGCTATTAGTTAACATTGGTAAATGCATTAGCTAAGCTTAGCTTAGTTCATGGTGCATTAACTAAAACTAACAGTGAGAACATTTGATTTAAACAATGTATTAGTAAATGCTGAAATTAATATCAATTAATTAATATCAATAAATGCTGTAGAAGTATTGTTCATTTGTAGTTTATGCTAGCTAATGCCTTAACAAATTGTAAACAAATAGCACCTTATTGTAAAGTGTAATCAAAGTTTCTTGAAAATTCAGGACTTCAGGACTAACAATGTTATGAAGAAATGAAAGTTTACCCTTCTTTGCAGTCTTAATGGAAATATTGGTGAAATATTGGTAAACAAGATTCGCCTTGAGTTCCAAGCTAAATCTCTCCAGCTCCTTTTTGACCTTCTGAAAATCCCACTTTCATCAGATCACACTAGTCATTATAGAGCCACTCTAAAAAAAAGAGCCGTAACACTGTAACATCCTCAGGCTACACATATATTTCTACAACAATTGTCCTTTGTTTCATGATAATGACCTGAGGTTAAGCAGTTTAGAAGAGTCAATCTGCAGAATCTGCTCACACAAAAACATGGAAATTGACTCATTAACAGACAAAGGTTTTTTTGTCCTTTAAAAATTTCTTTAAATAGCAGGCGATTTATAAAAACCTTGTTTTGTACTCATTTTTAAAATGGCAGCTGGCATCTGTCCGATTACAGAGATACTGAAGACTGCTGCGGAGACAGATGTATGCATGCAGGGTGTTGCTTAAAGTATAGTTCACCAAAAAATGTAAATGCTGTCATCATTTTCTTGCACTCATGTTGCTTAAAATATATGGGAGACTGTAAGAAGATTCAAGATAGGGAAGGAAGGAGGCGGGAACCGGCAAACGTTTAAATAAAGTTTTAATAAAATAAATAACAGCCGGCGGCTCCTCACGGCCGACCGCCGGCAAACAAAACAAGTCACAAACAAAAACACGGAAGTAAATGGACAGCCGGCCGCCCCTCACGGACGACGGCCGGCGAATAAAACATAAAGACAAACATGTTCGGGCCCGGTCCTCTCTCATCGACGGTCCGGTCGCTCGTTCTCTTATATGCTCCCAATCTCCTACGTGACACGAGACCAATGCACGCACAACTGGCGCTTATTAACAATTACACACCGTCCTCGAACCATGGTCTCGCCCCGCCTACTCCACTACAGAGACGTATATTTTGTTGAACACAAAATGTAAAGTCAGGAAATGTCAGTCACTATTCAATAAAAATACAAGTGAAAGTAAAAATAAAAGTGAACAAAAATTATATCATATAATATTGTTTACTGGAAACGCTTTCATTCTTCAAAATTGTAATGGAAACCTTGCTAATGACTCTCAATTTTTCACTCTTTGAACACACAAAAATTGTTCAGATACGGGATTTTAACTAAAATTCAAAACATAGGTTTGGGAGGAGCCTAATCATACAGTTTTGTCTATCCTTTGCAAATAAGAAGCCACCTCTTTTGCGATATATCTACCAACATCTCTCCACCACCCTGACTCCTCCCATTATCAAAACAACCAATTTTTCTTTATTAGTATTATTTTTTTAGATTGAATGGGCGGGTTCACATATTGTAATCATATAGATCCTCTCCAAAACAAAATACTGTATAAATATACTGTACATGTTTTGTGCTAGCTGGACTGAAACGTTTGAGAACCACCAATCTGCCATCTTCTGTCCCATCATCTTAAACATCAATTTTCAAAACAAGCCCAAGCTTAAAGGCCAATGCACAGTTAGTCTAAATTTGCGTCCAAAATTCCTGCACCTTAAAATATAAAAACAACCTCACGTTGTGTCAATCACATTTACACACTGCCTCCGATATATTCGTCCCTCATAGAAAAATTCGGACTGGGTTTGATTTTCGCATCTGAAATAAGTATTTTCATAGGCATTTTGACAATTCAGACACCATACAAACGAGAGCCAAATATGAAAACACGCATTCGAAAATGTTCGACTGTATGTGAATTTTGGACCCTCTCAGATCCCTGGGATTTCTGACCTGAGTTCATCCAGAACAATGGCACACATTCAATAGCACTAAATGATTTGGAGCCTCAGAGTTCCAAGGGCCGCCAAAGACTACACTCAAAACAACTCAATATTGGTCACGCTGTCATTCCTTATGACTATTTCTGGTGACTTATTTCTGTCAGAGGTCTGTCCCTTGATCATGTCAATGAAAAAAATCTACTCTGTTAGCACAAACGGTTCTTCCATCCATCTAATTTTGTAACCAATTTGATGTGAAAATATGCTGTTTACAATGACAGTGGACAACAGTCATTGTATGATTTGTGGCTCTGTGTTTGCTGAGAAAAAAGTTTAGATCACAGCCTTTTTGTTAGAAGGTCAATGGACTGTCCCAAGGCCATGAAAGTCTGGTTAACTGCATCTGATTAAATGGTCAACAAGGCCATTATCTTTACGGGGAGGAAGTTGAGTTTCTTAATAGAGATATAACGAAACTAAATATCTCCACAGATACCGATAGCCGATTATCTGGCCAATACAGATTCTGAAGGTTCAATTAATATTTCTGAACTTTCTGAATATTATCAATATTATAAATTCATATTATGACCATTAATATAGAACATTAAACTGGTGATGTTTCTTAACATTTTCTAACTGCCGAGCACAAATTCATTGCATTTCCCTGTCCTCTTTTGATATATCGGCCCTGATCCTCAACTGTTAAACAGTCGGCCGATAGTGTGAAAAGGTACTTTTATCGGCAAATACCGATTATTGGTCGATATATCAAAGCATCTCTAGTTCTTAAAACTTGCATGAAACAAAGAATGCAAGTTAATTGCAAGTTAAAGAGCTGGAATGTTACAGCTATGCAGTGAATGCAGTGACTCTAAATATATATTATTATAGATTTCTTTAAGTATATCTATTAATAACCTTAATGTGCCCCACTCAGAGGATGCTAAGTGGCCCATTTCAATCCAGTCAACAGTCAGGCAGCCAGAAGTGAAATTGAAGCTAAAATAAGAATCCAGTTCAAGTGTAAATGAACTTCCAGAACATCTTGGTGAGGCCAGATTAATATCTATCATTGAACTATAAAAAGATGTCCCATTTTTTGGCCAGCCAGGACTAAGGTCTTTCTTACATCATAGTTCAGTCTGAGGTTGTGGATGGTTCCAAAATAAATTTTAAGGCATGGATGACCGTCAATGTTTAGAAATGTAACAATGAAGTATTCTCAGAAATCCAATTCGTGTAGCTGGTGACAGATATAAAATCAGAGAAAATCATCAGTATGATGAACAATATAACATGATCAAAAGTTGATTATTTGTTGCGTTCTGCATATATCCTTAAAAATGTAGTGTGACCAACCTTTGTTGTGTGAAATATATGTGTGATGTAGCTTAACCTCATTAAACATAGTGTCAAGACAGCTTGTGCATGAATGGAAATGGGTCATAGTTTGGTTGGTTGACACTGTCCAGTTCGCCAACCAATGCTGCTAGATGGCATTACTACGCCCTTCTACCGGCAAAAATGACCTTTCTCTAAACTAGCAAGGCAGTTGCAAGGGAAGGACTGTGATCATTCCATCAAATACGAATCGCCATGTTGTTTACTGAAAGGTCAAGTACTGTAGCTTATATACAGTATATTTCTATACAATATTTTGAGTGTTAAGGAAACATAGTTTCCCTTTTTATGTGTTTTTCCTATGAACATTTTTTTATTACTGAACACAAATCCTGCAGGATTGTTGTTGAATCAGCATATATCCAACAGATATATGATAGCTAACATCATCATACTGTACGAGAAACCGATCGCTGCTCAGAATGAACATTTTGCAATGCTAAGCAAAACAGACAAGGACCGGTCGTTACGAGATATCAATGGAGCAGATGTTCACAATTCAAATAAAGCCATTTCTCTGACAGCCACTTCTGTAAGCTTCTCTTTCTGCCCAGTTTGCCTTCTGCTCCTTTTATCTTCCCTGATTTCAATCCATTGTGTGCAGCTTCTGCCATTTGGGACAGTCAAGTTTTCAGTGGAGTGTTCCAGGTCACAGAAATAATTTAGAAATGACCCATTATATGGCCTGATTGAGTGGGACTACGAACACATCTCTCTTTGTTCTGGAAGTGCTTGTGTAAGTGCACGTTCCATTATGCACCACTAATCAACATCAGTTATACAGCATTTCAATACAATGCAGTTTTCTTCACGCATAACGTAACCTAATAACAATTAGTGTCAGCCTCAGACATCATGCCAACATTCTGATGGCTGAACGTCTTATGTACATGACCCAGAAAACTGGGAAACTTCGGGAGTTTCAAAGTCATCATATTATTAGTTGAATTCTACAGGATGTCCGGGAGACGTGTGTGTTGGGCTTTTTATTGGTCCAACTGGAAACAAATCAAAGCATTCGGATGGAAGAAGAAAGCTGTTGTGTTGACACAGGTGACAATCAACATTTATCGAAATCAGCTAATTCCTAACCGATTTAGACCTAGTCCAGTGGTTCTCAACAGGGGGGACGTGTCCCACATGGAAACCCCAGATGACAAGTACATTTAAAAAACGTAAAAATATATATTATTTAACCATTTTATTATGAAAAAAAAGAGTCTAGTTAATGTCAAGCTTTTTTGTGTAGGACTTTAGACCCCGGTCTATTGTAAGGACACCTAAACGCTGAGCAAGGCGGACTGTGATTGGTAGGTTTACATGTCAGTCAAACGGCCTCTTGGTCGGTCCTTTGCTAATGAAAGCTGAGATGAAGTCCAGACCCTCTACCATCAGTCTAAAGATCTGGCTTCACACGATCAAATAAAAATATACGCCTGACACTAAACAATCATCATTCATTCTCCGAACCCGCTTGTCTTCTGCGGGGGGCGGGGTGGTTGAAGGTTGGACCCAATCTCAGCATCTCTGACCACAGGACACCCCCTAGATACAATGTATTAAAATGTATTACTCTTTCACTTTAATTATGTTACGTAATGCATTAACTAATGTTAACGAATAAGACCTCATTATAAACGGTTACCTTTATTATGTATGCAACATAACAATGTTCCGAATAACCCGAAAAGTCTCAGAAACACTGAAAAGCACGTTTAATTACACACACATATGGTTCATGTGTTGCCCCAGTGGTCCCATATGTTCATGGTGAACAGATGCAGTCGGTGATCTTATTGTTTTTCACCTATTGATTTCCCCTCTTTCTCTCTGTGACTGACCTGCACTGTCATCTTAAGCCCTGAACATGTTCGTTCTCTCCATCTCTCTTTGAGTCCCCCCACAGAAAAAAAATAGTATTTGGCAGATAACCAATCACATTCCCTGCTCAAAGCGCTTTTATCCAATGAAAGCTAAGGAGATGTGGACATATGCCAATGTACCTGCCAAAGGATTGGCTTTGTGCTGAAGAGGGAGCAGCTACTGCATACAGTAAGTGGATAGAGTCTGACCTTCGAGGCCAGCACTCACTAGAATCAATCAATCAGCAAAAAAAAAGCTATTTGAGGAGGATATGCTGCATAGAGGCGTAAATCAACTTATTCAATCAGTGCTCCCCTCTACTGAATCAATGCTTGCCATCGAGAGAGAGAAACTCCCCTCACACGTTATTCTGAATATTTCCAGCCTAATGAATTATAGAGCATTTCTTTATAAATGTAACATTTATTATTAATGGGTTTACGTATAAACTATCTGGTGTTTAAAATACAATTAAACATCGATGCATATGATACACTCTTGATTACAAAAAAATATGAGGGCTCTTGAACAAAGGGTCAAGGTTTTGACTGTTTGTATGACCCCTGCTGGTAGATGTTATAATTACAATTTCAAAAACACATAAAGCATCACCATTAAAGCAGCAGTCACATTTGAATTTGCATGCAAAATTGTTCGGAGGGTGCTGCAAAGATGGGCGGGAACAGGATATGACATCCTCACTAGGCTCTGACTATTCTGAATACAATGAGTCACTGCAGTTGATCAAGTATATACACGCACAATCACATAAAATTACACGTTTCACTTTTTAAACTTAACCATCCGTTACTGTTTCTAGTGTCACCACAAACCAAGCCGCTTCTCTTTTTATTGGGTTTTTGAAATCTTTTAAAGTTATGATGTACAAACGTGGAGATACGACACTGCTACAATGATCGATTCCTCCATTTTGGAATAATTTGTACTCAGAGGTCACGCTTTGACGTTTTAATCTTACATTGGTCTTACGCACTCACGTGGTGCGAATTCGCAGGTCAGAATTCACCAAACTTGAACTTTGCTACCCAGCGAAGTCATAAAAGGGACACTTCAATTTTTTATATCCTCTTTTGTGTTTCACACATGAAAAGGTTATATACCTCTTTTGAAACAACATAATTGTGGATAAAATTATTTGGGTAAACATATACTATAATAGTATATAGCTATCTTTTTCAATAAAAATATGTTTTAAAAAAACTTTTATAGCTATGTGATAAAATTATTCTTATTAATTATATATATTTAAGTACAAATATGTATTTAATTGTTTGGTTAATGTTATATGTAATTCTTTTTTAAGGGATTTCAGTAATTAAATTGCTTTATCAACAAGTTTGTCAATAAGAGTAAGTCAATAGTCAACATCGAGTACACAACATGGGATCATGAAAATAACATTTCATGCAGAGTTTAATGTTAAGGTGTTTGAACGTAAGCAGTCTGCCATTTAGCAAATCCGAGGGTAAATGAATAAAAAAGGGTTATTGGCTTGGAAAAAAGGGAGTTCTCTCTGAATCACGCAAACAAGTCGTCTCTAATCTCATTCGCGATCCACCGCGGATTTACGTCACTACATATAGTCCCCGCTTTTCTCCCTAACACTGTAGCTCGTGAGGCTCATTGGTGGTAGTACAATCACAGCAGACTAGACCATCTGACCAAACAAATCAGACTATGCTAGCGGAAAGGAGGGGATTCGACAGATGAATCAAGGAACAAATCATGACAGTCACACAAGAAGCAAGGGAAGAATAACTGACTATAATTACGAAATAATAGTGTTTTTACACCTTCTATGTACATAAACTTGTTGTTTGACACTTCATGAACCAAAGTAGGAGCTAAAAATTCCCTAGTTATGTACTCTTTAAAGAGTTTGTAGTATCAGTCACGTTCATGTTTGTCAGTCATTTCAAAGTGCCTATTCTGTCATTTATTAGTATTGTGCGTATTCAAAGGGATGTTGTTGGATGTCCATTTAAAGTAGTAGTCAAACAACAGATAAACTAAATTGTTTTGTTACAGAACCCAGAAAAAATGCAGTTCCAACAAAGGATGTATCCAATAAAATACCCACAAGGGAGGCGAAACCAGAAAAACATGAACAAAAAGCAAGATAACCACAAAGTTCAAAACTTACTTGCAGGACAAGACGAACCAGAACAGGAAACAAACTGAACTACTAAGCTCTCCTTTCATTCT
This sequence comes from Triplophysa tibetana, assembly GCA_008369825.1. Lineage (NCBI taxonomy): Eukaryota > Metazoa > Chordata > Actinopteri > Cypriniformes > Nemacheilidae > Triplophysa > Triplophysa tibetana. The sequence continues at coordinate 12,894,539 of CM017897.1, read as the reverse complement.
TCCCCCAACCCTATTAATGTATATGTACACATGTATATACATATACTGTATATATATATATATAGAGAGAGAGAGAGAGAGAGAGAGAGAGAGAGAGAGGGAGAGGGAGGGAGGGAGAGAGAGAGAGAGAGAGAGAGAGAGATAGAGAGAGAGAGAGAGAGAGAGAGAGAGAGGAGGAGAGAGAGAGAGAGAGAGAGAGAGAGAGACTGCTAAAAATTGATAGATGAATAAATAAGCTATAATTCTATAGGCTTTTTTATTCAATTCTGTTGGTCAGGATGTTGCAGGCATTAAAATTGTGAAAAACACCTTGATAATGACAGACATACCAGGCTCTCTCCCTGTCAAAACACAGTCATCAGAATGCTAAACACCAGCATCTTTTCTCATCAACAAGGTCATAAACTCCCCTTACACACTCTCTGGTCTCGTTTTAAGAAAGGATTCACTTACCTGGATTGCTTCTATCAAAAGTTTGTTTCTCCATTCGAAAATCTCTGTTGTCGTCAAAGTCGTCTCCTGGTTGCTTCTCCATGTCCCTGGTCCTTGTCTTCTCCCTTGCGTTTGTGCCTCCTGGACTAAAATAAATAAATAAATGTTATATCCACATATAAACTCTATGTGTATATTGCTATCAACTACTCAGCTGGTTGTTGATACATGCCTCTTTCTAAAAGGTGAGTCACAGGTTTTTATTTGCCACATGTTGTCTCGAACTTTTCTCAAAAAAAATAATGGAAAATTGTCTTTTTTATTAAATTAGTCTAAACCCATGTGTCAAAGGGATAGTTGAACTGAAAATGAGAGCTTACTCACTCTTGTGTCATATCAAACCGTTATATGACTCTTTCTTCTGTAAAACACCAAAGAAGATATTTTGAAGAATGTTGGTAACCAAACAACAGTGGTACTCATTTACTTCTATATGGACACAAAATCAATGCAAGTCAATGGGTACTGCTGTTGTTCGGTTACCCACATTCATCAAAATAGCATATTTTGTGTTCTACAGAGGAAAGAAAGTCATAGCCTGCAACAGGTTTGGAATAATGGCAGGGTGAGTGAAAGATGACAGATTTAAAATTTTGGGGTGAACCATCCCTTTAATTCTTTATATTTTCAGGTTATTCGGCTGTATTTGCAACCTATATTACATAACAGCCAAAATTATACTTAACTGCAAGAGAAGAGTTATGTTGACAGAAGATAAAAGTATATCACACCTATGTTTGCTTTTAAACTGACAGCCTATGTAAACAACCCCTCCTAAAATGTTTAGCAGATGTTCAAATAATACAGTATACAATACACTACTACAGTAGGTTTTAATAAATAATATTGCTCTAATCTCGAATTTACCCCTTTCTGGAATGTTTGGAATGTTGTATATTTCAAAGGGGTATTCTTAGAGACCCTAAATAAATTAGATAAATTGCAGTTATTTCTTAAATATTGTGTTAATGCTTATAAATGTTATCAATGCTGTATTAAACGTTTTGTATGCATGTGTAGTTGTGTTTAGAATGTGAATTTAAGGAGGCTTGGCAAAGAATGACACACATTCCCAAAGCTTATTCAGTCAAAAATATACCATATAAAAGATAAATTGTAGTTAACATATGAATTATTTTCATTGAGTTTAATGCTTGTTTGTTTGTATTTTTGTTTTCCATGCTTTATTATATTTCTATAAATACCTTAAAATGTCAGTCTCTTCTCCGGTACCATACAACTTATATTTTGCTGGCTTACTCTAACCTGTTGGGTCACTAAAGGCAGAAATTGTACAAATATGCCCTGCGGACATCACTTTGAAGGGCGTTACTCTAGTGTACAGTATGCAAAAAACTGAGGGGAAGATTAAAACGCGGAAGTTATCGATGGAACTCCAGTGGGCTGCGATTGGTTACCATTTCACTAAGTGACCTTTGATTGGCTTACATTTCACTGGCCAGTGATTGGTGAACGTTTCACTGGCCTATGATTGGGTAAGATTTCCCCCCGTGGTCTGCTATTGGTTAACATTTCGCTGGTTTGTAGTCGGGTACCTGTAGCGTTCACCTTCAGGTATTGTTTTTGTGAAAGTCAGGATTTGTTGTAGAATATTTTCCCGACGTTTTGCTGAATTGACGCTCCAGAATCAGCAATGTCCAGTAACAAGAACCAGTCCGGTAATGTTCATGTTTTTATTTTTTAGCTTTACTCTATCTAAATACTTCCTTTACTAATCGCAGGGACCAAAGTGTAATTTCATTTCCTTATTCCAGCACCTGGAGTAAGTGAAATGAGTCTAAAGTACGTTAAATAAAAATACCCACGAAACTATCTTTAACACACTATTGTAGCCCTGGATGCTTAAATATATGGACCCGCATCATATCACAATGCTTAAAATGTGTCTTTGTTCTCGTTAGGAAATGTGGAGAATGACAGCGCTTTAGCAAGACCGCAGTCAGGTAAGACAACGCCTAAGTTAACGTTTGTCAAGGAACTGCAAAATGAAAGTGATCTGAGAAAAACGACTTTTATTGTAGCAAAAACATATTTTCATCGCCTAAGATGTAACTAGTTCATATTGTTTGACTGCAGTCCGTTTATGTGCGCTTGGTGACTCCGTTGTGCTTGTGCAGTACTTGACAGCTTGTTTATAAAGCCATTGAAATCCAGTCCGACTGGGCACTCAACACACAATACAGGCTTGATCTCTGTATTCAATTGTTGAGAATCTTTGAGCTCGGTTGCTTGGATCTCACTGAAAGTGATTTGAAATCTTTTGGGTGCCAATACAGAACATTTGCATACTTCAGATGTACTACTGTGAATTGCAAATCAAATATTTAATGCTTCTTTCGATATGGTCTTTTGTTTCAGCTGGAAAGGAGATATCAGAGACCGATGCCTTTAATCGAAGGTGACACATTGTGGAAATCTCTAAAAGATCGTTACATTTAGATTGCACTGCGTATTTACAAGTGACTCTGTTTGAATTGCTTGTCAGTTCACTTGCCCCAGATAATCCTAATGAGGAGTATAAGATGAACCATACTAGAAGAGGAATCGCTCTGATCTTCAACCATGAAAGTTTCTACTGGCAACTAAGGCTGAACAACCGCAATGGCACGAACGCAGACAATCGTGATCTCATTAGAAGGTATTTGGAAGTTGTTTAAAGGATCCAGTGTATGAAATTTAACGGCATCTAGTGTCGAGGTTTCGAATCGCAACCAACGACTAACTTCACTCCTCCCTTTCGAAGCACTGTGGCGGCTGAGACAAGTCTGAGATGTCATCACATTTTTGCTACTTTGCCGAAGGAAATAACGCCTTCTGTAGACCAGTTTGTCTGTTTAGGGCAACGGTAGAAACAACATGGCGAATTCCATGTAAGGGGACCCAAGGTGTATGTAAATAGAAATAGCTCATTCGAAGTTAAAGTCCGGGTAAAGAGAATTCTGAGAATTGTTTCTTAACACATTGTAGATGTTTGAAATGTGTGGCGGAAACACATTACAAAGACTCGGAAGTGTGTAGAACTGAAATGTAGATTTAAACTGTTAAAGAGTTTTTCACAGATTCTCTGTTCAGGATTTTGCCAGTCTCTCAAAGCTCCCCCCCGTGCACAAATGCTGTCTAAGAACATTGCTGGCTGCTATTTTTAACCAAAGCGATGAATATCGTGTGTGTTTGAATTCAAATCCTCCCATAAATCAATTTCGCATAATTCACATATAGCCTACTGGGCTGTGGAGGTTGAGTTCGAGGAGGTTCGAGTAGGCATCCCTTCAACGCCAACAGCGGACATGCCACCAGCGTTTGACAGCAGAGAGTCCCACTTATTTTTGAGAACTTATTTTATTTACTTGGATGTTTTTTTTCTCCATTTAAATTTGGTTGGTTGGTTAATAACACACTTTTCTGTTGTGTGACAAACTCAGAACACATATTTCAATGTCACTTTACTTATGCTTTAATGCAGGCATCTCAAACTCAGTACCTGGAGGGCCGCAGCTCTGCACAGTTTAGCTCCAACCAGCTCTAAACCACACCTGCTTTGAAGTTTCTAGTAATCCTGAAGATGTTGATTAGCTGAATCAGGTGTGTTGGATTAGGGTTGGAGCTAAACTGTGCGGAGCTGTGGCCCTCCAGGAACTGAGTTTGAGAACCCTGCTTTAATGTATAGAAAAACAGTATTTTCTTCCTAATAGTAACCAACGGTTCTTTTTCTTATTCACTTACAGATTTGATGAGCTGGGTTTTGATGTGAGGCCTTACGAGAATCAGAAACGTGATCAAGTTTTGGAAATACTCGAAGAAGGTATGTGGTACCTTTGGACATCAGTATTTGACATCAATCTTTGTAATTGCAAAACAATGCAAAATGATAAAGTAATGTCAGCTTCAAGTGTTAAAAAAGAAAGCAAAAATTTCACTTGATAGGGTTTGCTGAGAAACGATGGTCTTTTCGGTGGAAATCTTAACTTCAAAACATGAACTCATGTAAACACAGCCCAAACAAAATATGAGTGCACATTGATAACAGCAAACATTATTTGATCATGAAATCTCATTTGTTGGATTCACACTTTTTCATCACTTTCATGATATACCCTTTGCAGACAAGAAAACCTTTTACCAAATACACGTCAGTTATTTGTGATAACAGACAGCATTATGAAAATTTCCTTTAAACTTCACTGCAAATTTGATTCCAGTTGCTGCCGCAGATCATGTGGATGCAGATTGTTTTGTCTGCATCTTTTTAAGTCATGGAGAAGATGGCCACGTGTTTGCTTATGATGCCCAGATTGATGTTAAGGAAATGACTGCTCTGTTCAAGGGGGATAAGTGCCGTAGCCTTGTAGGGAAACCCAAAATCTTCATCTTACAGGTTGGTCCTTCACTTCCTATATGAAAGCTTCAGTCTGATGCATGTTGTAAAGAAATGTACTGTAAACGTCTACACTTGTAAATTAACTGTTTAGGCTTGCCGTGGTGACAGACACGATGAGCCTGTGACACCGATGGATGTGGTTGACAGCGAGATGGACAATGAGGTAGTAGTGGATGCAGGGGTGTTATACACTCTTCCAGCGGGGGCAGATTTTATGATGTGCTACTCAGTGGCTGAAGGTCAGTGCTTTTGGAATTGAACTTGTTCGTTTAACTAACATTTAGTGTTTTAGATGCAACATACATTATTTCATTTTTAAAAGATGATGTTGTTTTCTTCTTTTTTAAGGATACTACTCTCACCGTGAGGTCATCAATGGCTCGTGGTATATCCAGGATCTGTGCGAAATCCTAAGACTCTACGGTTCCACACTAGAGTTTGCTGAGCTTCTGACACTAGTAAACAGAAAAGTTTCCTACCGCAGTGTGGGCAATTGCAGAGATCCCAGTGCTATAGGCAAAAAGCAGGTGCCATGCTTTGCATCCATGCTCACTAAGAAGCTGTTTTTCAGGCCGAAGAAATAAAAATAACAATAATCATGTCAACAATCAATTTGGGGATTTGGGGAAAATAACACTATCTTGTGATCCTTGGTTTGGCTTGTTTTAGCATAATGGTTTGATTGTTAGGGTTACAAAGGGCAAGTAATATTTTAAGTTTCATACATAAATAATGATTCTTTTACAAATTTTAAATAATTAGATTCACATTAGGAAGTGAAATTTATCAGGGAAAAGATTAGGTCCCACTTTATATTTGTTGTCATTACATAAAGGTGCTTGCATAAAAATGTATTCAATATACAAGTTGTACATACTTTTGCACTTATATTTGATATACGTTCTATATAAGTACACAGAATGTAAAAACATGTCAAATAAAGTGGGACCAACATGTACAACTTATCATGTAATTTACATCTATTTGTCCAAAAACTGCTTCAACTAAAAATATAATATTTTGATCATGTGATCATTATATCGCACTGGCAGTACCTTTTTTGCCTTACCGAGAAAAAACAAGATCGTACAGTCACACAGCTCAACAACTTGTAAATCACCTTTTAGCACACACCTGCAGAGTTACCTGCAATCCATACACTACATGTCATCGAAAAGGAATTTACGTTTTTTGCCTGTAATGTGAATATTTGTCTTAAATGTGGAAAGACTCTCAACAAGAAATATTGCCATTTCTTTACAGGGGTCAAAAAGTACACTTTCTCAGGATTTTGTGTGGCAAGGCATATTGTATTGACACATTTTTTGTTTTGATAAGAATAATGTAATTGTATGGCAAACTGAATGTCAACTATAGCAAACTGAACAGTAATATTTTTGTAGAATTGTTTGCACAAATGGAAAGATAATGATAACTTTGTTAACCGTTTACATCCCTGTATGAAATTCTGTACTCTTTATAAATGTATGAGAAAACATACTTATGTGAATGTCATGAACTCAATAAAACTACGCTTCCCCCAGTACTTTGACTGCTTTGTATCCAGTTGCCACATGGTTCATTGAAACTCAATGAATAATATAATGAATAATAATGTAATTTTTTTTAATTCACACTCAGGAATTGAAGGTACTCTGATATTTGCCCATCCCAGGTTATTTTAGATTTTGTTCTTGACAGAAAATTGGCCAAAAAGTTTAATTCACAGGGAAAATCTTGATCTTTAATGTTATTACATCAGGTGTTTGTATTTTAATGAATTCATTGAAAACATTGAGTCAAAAAGTTGGCCAAAAAGTTTAATTCACAGGGAAAATCTTGATCTTTAATGTTATTACATCAGGTGTTTGTATTTTAATGAATTCTTAACAAAGCTTAACAAAGCTTTGGTGGTCTTTGTATATGTGCTGATGAAAAATCCTAAAGAGAAAGCAAGAGACGTAGACGGGTCAGCTTCACACATTCACTGATCAATATGGACTGATTTGGTTAGATTCTGAGAACCATTCACACACATTTATATTCAACACACCGGAACACGGTTATTTATGTACCCTCACGGCCACCACGAAACATTTGTTCTCCTGCATGCACGCATCTTTCCACTTGTTTTCCAACTGAATCCATTACAGTCTCCCTAGCCTGTACTTTCTTTTCAGACTGGTGCAGCTGTGGTTTGGGTGAGAGTTTAAGGCCACAGAAATCTGCCAGACAGAAAATAACACACTTAAGAAGACCGTCTTCAGTAGTTCAGAACAGCTGACAATGCGTAATGCGATATACGACTTTGACCAATCTGCTGAGAACAGACAGCTACTGTGTGATCACTGCTTCCGCTCTTTTTTATTTTAATAGTTGGCAGCTGTTATTAAAGCATAAAGGATGAATTGAATTACTTGGAAGCTTGGGGACATTTCCGAAGATTTGTTTATCAGTTTAAGAATGTATAAAGGATGAGTCAGTCTGACCTCATTCACTGCACATGAAACGTCTTTAAATCCCATAACTAGACATTGTATGCTTCCTGTTAAAGCTGTTTATTCTAACAGTGGAACAAGACCCTGTGGCAAAGCGTCATGGACATGGACCCGAAGTTTTAAAAGATAATTGTAACAATTAAATAAATTGTGTTGTAAAATAAATGAAAAATACTAGAAACGGTGTTAAATGAAGAGCCATATTTGGGTTGCAGCAAAGCCACGGGTTCACACCTCGGGGTAGCGGAATAAAGCAAAAAGCGCTGACACCAGTGAGTCTTATTTCCTGTAGCTTCAACATAACCAGACCAATGTAAAAATGTAAGAAATGCTGAATCTTCAACCATAAACTACCTAATTGTTTGTTGTTTATTATTTTGTAGTCAAATACATGAATATAGATCTTTCAGTTAAGTCCAAGGTGTTAGTGCATTTTATTAGCAAAAGGGATGACTGCGTTGAGATTTGAATGTTAGTGCCTCCATCTAGTGGTCTGTTGCATCAGCAGCACTGTGGTTAATTCAGTATTATTACACGGCATATTTGAATGCTTGATTGTGATTGGCCAGTCGCGACATTCCAAGGGTTTGATATTTTCAAATAACAACCGTTCAAAACTAATAACACTCTGTAACCCGTATGCTGTTAAAGCATTTTGAGAGGGTCAGTTTTATATTGCACGAAGTGAATCATAAATATGTCTTTAAAATAACATATAAGACATAATATTTATAAAGGGTTAACAAATTTGCCAGTTCCTGACGTTTGAACGTCGTTTCTTACTTTTAAACCTAAATGTCTCCTTGTCTTTTAATAACATATATGACATTATATTTAAAAATGAAAAAATATTGAACCAAATATTCGTGACAACAACCGGCTGCCTAATAAACATTATCCCTTACTTAGCATACGAGTTCAATTAATAATGTGACTCAAGAATTCAAGAGCTCATTGATTTATCTTGTAATATACTGTTATAAGGCCTTTCAACATATTTTTCTTGTTTTTATTGTATGAATGATAGACAGACCTACAGAAAGTGTGCACATTTTTATTCATTTACATTTATTAATTTGGCAGAAGCTTTTATCCAAAGCGAATTACAAGTAGGAGAGCATAAACATTTTGTCAACATGCTAAACAGTTGCGTTAGTTACCAAGTCCATGCTACTAGGAGGATTAAAGCTGGAGCAAGCAAAGGAGAGAATGAACTAAATTTTATTTCTTTATTGTTTATAACATAAAAAGTAACCTGTCCTAATTTGCTCCCAGATCAGATAACAAAACAAAACAATGAAAACAAGTGTGAATAACTATTTTACCAGTTATATTGTAGCTGTTTACAAAAAAGAAACAATAAGAAGTTAGAACACACAAGAAGATAGTTTGAAAAATGTCAATTGGTAATCGAACGATATCGAGAGACCAACCCAAGTCAAAGGGTTACCAACATTCTTCAAAATCATTTTGTGTTCTCTTGATGACAAAATTTTCGTTTTTGGGTGAAACCCCTTTAAGTTTCCTTTTTTAATAACCGTCAGGTGGCGCCAGAGCTCCACAATGTTGTATTTTTAATTTTTAATAAAGGGCATTGTTTTGGTTAGTGAAATAAATCAATCATGCACCGGAAAAAATATATATAAACAAACCGAAATGATCTAAGCAGCGTCTATTTATGTAAATAGCCTATACAAACTGTAACCGATATGTGTATTTGTGAGGAATTGAAACTGAAAGCAAAATAGGTTTTCTCATTCATGAATAGGCTATGGCTTCGAAATATCCAGAGGAAGAGGGTTCGGGTGAGTTTCAAATGTTTAAGTTATCAAACAAAATACGAGTTCTCGTCTACTTCTCTGACCACACAGTCGTTTCAGAGCTTCACGTAACGTTAAAATTTGGTTAGAATGTCTACATTTACCACCGGTGTATCAAGGTTCTTCATGTTTATTATCTGTCTGTCAGTTTGGTCTTCGATTTTAAATATATTTCTAAAATCAACATTTACTAAACATTGTACTTAAGTTTTGAAAGTCAAATTATCTACAAGCGCATACACGTAAGTCAAAGTTGGGCATGTTGTCACTGTCTGCTGTTTTGACACTGATTTGGGAATAATACGTTTTGGTAAAACAAGAACCTTCTAGAGTTTCAATGACAAAGTAACTTATATCCCACTTTCAATTATAAAGTAACATGTATCCCAAAACATATATGTTTACATGCATTATAAGGTTTTAGATAAAATAGTTTATGAACAAAATTGAAACCAATAATAAAAATCACTAGCCATCTTAAAGGGATAGTTCTCCCAAAAATAAACATTTCATCATTTATTGGCAGGCTTCTAGTTAAAAGCTATATGTTGTTGAAAAGTGTGTATGGACACTATGTATGAAAGAAGAGAAAAGTATATAAGAAAAGAAGATATTTTTTTTAAGTCCACACAATGGAAGTCAATGGGAGCCAGTGTAGTTTGGTTACCACCGTTCATCAAAATATCTTCTTTTTTTCTGCAGAGGAATGAAATTTAAAATGACCAAATATTTTTTTTACTGGGTGAACTTTACCTGTAAGGATGGTCTTCAGTGACCCTTATAAATATTGTTATATTAATGACAAACGTGTGTTATTTTTTTAGTTTAATGCTCAAATTCATTTTTATAAATCGCATATTGATAATAAATTCTTCAGATTTTAGTTCAGAACTAATGTTTTGAACTTTTCATATCTAGAAAACATATATGAGAGTCCCTCAGAATTCAGTGGCTCCGATTCTGAGACTGCCTCAGATTCAGGCTCATGTCACAGCTCGGACTCCAACTCCAGCAAAAGAACTGCCAAAGTAAATCTCTCTGTGTTTTTAAAAACAAGCTAAAAAATAGCAGATGAGTAAACAAATTTCAAACGCCCTAGAATGTTGTCTCAAAAAATAAATACTAACCATGATGCTCTTTTTTCAAGCGTAACATTTGTAGGTACTACAATGATGGTCACTGCCGGTATGGAGACAAGTGTCAAAACGAGCACATATGCAAGTACTACGTGAATGACTCATGCCGCTATGGTGCTGGATGCAGACTAAACCACAATCCTAGATCACATGCATCATCTGGAACAAATGAACCTAGAGAGAGGAAAAGCTATGGTGGACGGCATAGAAGAAAGAGATGTCCCTCATCTGAAGGTATGTTTGCATAGATGTCAGTGTATAGTGCTTTACTAACAATTTTTTTTTCACTAAGCATTTTTTATCACTAACAGACAGTGATGAAGACGATAGCAGATCCTACAGATGGCAGTTGGATTTAGGAGATGGCTGGGAGGACATTGCCAATGATCACATACTGGAGGCTCAATATTCACGACCCAACACCAAAGGAATAAGGATCTATAACACCCGCGCTGGGTATGTTTATAGTCCGTAACTAAAGTTAAAATGTTTTGTATGTTTATTTCTGATAAACTGTTCCAAAGTATTGTTATGATTGTGTTTAAACTCCTTTTTAATAGAAATACATGATACTGTATACTTTCTCTGTCTCACAATATAGAGCGATCTCGATTGATTTCACCAAGATGAGAGTTCTTAAAAAAAGGAAATTTAAAGTCAGACGTAAAGGATCGAAACAGACAGAGTGGCTGTGGTATTACCGTGGTGACCATGGCTGGTATCAGTATGGAGAAAAGGTATGTGCTGCCACATGAGTAAATATTCAGATACAAAATACTTGAAAAATTGAAAAATAAATTACCGCCTAAAAGGTATATTGTTTATGTTGGGATAAGAAAAGATACAGAAGTGATACATTAAAGAAGTAACAATTACTTGCAGTAGTCTGATTTTTATTGGTTTAAATGGGGACAACCAGACTTTAAAATGTTCAGACTGAACAATCAGAATCAAGTATTCCCTAGAATGAACATAATGATCTATCTATTGAATACTGAAAGAACATCTGGGTTTGTATGTTTAGGGTTCAAAGGGCAAAGCCAGTCCGATTAAGAGTACAAAACTGGAGAAGGAATATCAAAAAAACCTGCAGGGTTCTGTTCAATTCCCCATTGACTCCCACACATATGAGATTAGCTTCAAAGGTTTGATTGAAACTCATGGCTGAAAATCAAATGAATGAGATGCTTAGTAAGTTTAATTATTTTAAACAGGAGTGGTCACATTCATGTGTTTATCTGTTTCAAGGAATGTATCAGAAAAATGTATCTACAGACCTTAAGAGACGGGTCAGGAGGCGTCCTAAATATGAACCTTCTGAAACTGGAGTGTGAGTTTTACCACGTTTACTTTACACTCTACATATTCATTTGGATTCCAAAACCTGACTTTTGAAGTCATGTGAAATGAAAGATGTAAATTCTTTAAGTTTAAAAGTATAAAATTACACAGTAAAATTCGGTAAAAGTATGTTATTTTACAGTTTTATTTACAGATTTTTAACATATTTTCGAAATATGATCAAAAACTATCAAATTACAGAAAAGACAGCAAATTTACAAGAAAAACAGGGGGAAATGCAATTTAACGGTAATTTCTACGGTATAAATAATAATAATTTCTGGGGTTTTTATGCCATTTATTTACAGTCTATTTTTTAAATACGTTCAAAAACTGTCAATTTTCAGCAAAGACCGCAAAATTACAAGAAAATACAGTGTAAACTGTGTAATTTTACAGGATAAAACTGTTATTTTACGGAATATTTCTGCCACCCCAACTGCCAGAAAATGTGTGTGTTTTTTCAGTGATAGTGTCACATATGTAACCTGCAATGTTATGTTTTAAACAGAGATAGCGAAACAAAGGAGGCAAATGTTACAACATTAGGGTTTACAACAGCTATTACCTATACTGTACATCATAAAACAACTTACACTGACATCACAAACAATATACCCTAATACAGTGATGGAGTTCAGTCATTTGATACCATTCAACAATATGTGTCACTTAACAGATTAACCTCCGTTTTCAAGAAGTTGATGGCTCCTGTAAATAAAACACCCGTGTGGCAGTTTGAAGGGAGGAAGGGTAAATGGCACACCTTCAAAAACACGGTAAAATGTATTCTTTGAAAGTGCATTATGCTATTTATACTAACTAAATGACATAGAGTAATAGGTGTGGACAAACTGTATCCATGTCTGTAGGGAACTCAAAATGGTTGTTTATCTGGTTTGCCATTTTTCTGCTCTGGGTTTTGAATAGGGTGGATGTTCAGTCTCAAGTGATGACATCGAGAAGTGTTACCAAAAGCAACAAAACACAATGACCTTCACTAATAATGATGACAATTACACACTGAATTTTGCAAGTATGTCTGCTACAACAAGAGCATTTCAGAAGTACAAGAGTACAACATGACCTTTGGGTATTTTAACCTATTGACTTTTTTCAATTCAGGGATGAATCAAGTAAACAACAGAACGAATGCCAAACGGAAGATCCAGCGCACTTAACAATGATGCATCCAAACATCAAGTTATTGAATTTAGGGTGGAAGAGGTTGTGATTTAGGATGTTTTTTTTAGAATAACTATGCTGAAAACGTATAATGCAGTTATGCTTACAAATACAAGTTATTATTATAAGTTGTAACATTATTAAGTAATATGACGTGTACCTGACACAAACGTACACATTTTATCTTCCCCATGTAATTTGTGTTTAATGAAAAACAATGTTCTTTTTTAATCATATGTTTACTATACAATGTTCCAGTTGAACTGCCATTTATACAGTTTTAAAATCATCAACTACATGTTGCAAACTACGGGAGATTCAGTGTTTACATCTTTCTGTTCATTTTGTTGATTTTTCTTTTCGGTCATTCAACCTTATTTTCTATGTACACATACTTAAAGGGGGTGGTTTCTTAGCATCAGCATGACCCAGCACAAAACTTAGGGGATACACAGAGTAACACTGTAAAAATCCACTTAGGAAAAATAACAGAAGATCTCCAATCTTTACAGGGTTGGACATAATAATTTGAATAGTTAATATGTTGTTTTATATTAAGATTAAGACACTGAAGAGGCCACATGCAGAACAAATGGAAACCTTCTGCTCATTTTTATTTTCTCTCTCTCATTTGTTGTCGGGTGTTGTTTTCCTAAGCTGTTTTAGAACAAAAGTTGAATCTTAAGTGACAGGTTACAGGGACCTTTATTATCTATGCAATGAAAGAGTGCTCTGTGAACAATGTCCTGAAGACAGTCATGTGACAATCGGTTGTTTGAAAGCATTTTTAATGGGTTTTTAGATTTTACAAACTGAACTTTGTTTAACTCAGGGGTGAGCCTTATGTAAATCTGTAGGCTTCAGTTATGCACAGCGCCTTTCTATATGCCTTAGGTTTATGGCTATTAAAATACACTATGATGTTCAAAAATCTTGTCTAATCATTTTTTTACTTTGCTTTGCACACTTTAAACATTATTTATTTTTAACAATTATGTATGAAAAATTCTTAAACTTAGGAAACTTCTAACGTTTTCGACGGAGGATTCATCCTCCTGCCTTCAACACCACTTCTCTCTCTCTCTCTCTCTCTCTCTCTCTCTCTCTCTCTCTCTCTCTTTCGTTCTATATCTCTCTTTCTTTCTTTCTGTCTCTCTCTCTTTGTGTGTGTGCGTGTACATTTCAGTGCTAAATAACAGCAAAAGAAAACCCTCAAACGCAAGGCACCCTAGACCCATCACACACGTGGAAAGCGACCGGTTCGTCAACATTGATCGAGTTTTTTGGGGAAATCGTGAGTGACGTCACGGGGCTGAAAGGAAAGCGAAACCGAATCGGTGGCACCGCTGTCATTTCATTATTCTGACGAAGCTTGTCATTACATCCATTAAAGTTAAACGCATTTTGGTTACATCGATGACCTGAACTGAAGTCTAAGAACAATATTAGGTAAGAAGAACTTTAATCAAACAGACCACGATTTTAATAGTCAATCTACGGTAGGAGATGAATAGCCTACTACGAACTAAGCGTGTTTTTGTTTAGAAGTCCGAGGAAGATGCGAAGGGCTAGTGATCATGACTATAAGTGATGATAATGTGATGCTGTAGCATAGGTAGGTGAAATTGTATGTCTTTTATGTCTTTTTTTATTTAAATGGTATGATATGTATTTGTATACAGTATGATATACAGTGAACACAACATAACATTTGGAATGCGAAGACATTGTGTTTACTATGTTTGTGGCTGTGTAACGCATTATGTTACATTTATACAAGTATAAAACATGTCAAATCTCTAGTTCAAAGGGCACTGCGGAAAGAAACAAGAACAGCATCTTACAACATGGCTGCCAGTAAGTCACTGTCATTTATTGATCACTTTCATGTTTGCATTCATGCATTTGACAGAAACATTAATCCAAAGCAATTTATTGAAAGTTACACTGCATACATTTCATGTGTGTTGCCAAGAAATCCAAACGTTTTCTCCAAATTGATTCACTGCTTCATTCAATCATATATTCATGCATTCATTCAGGTAATATCAGTGAATGGCAGTTGTTTGATGGATCTCAGTGGAGTAGTATCTGTAATGCTAATATTATTGAAACCCATTACTGTCAGCCAGGGGCTTCTGGGATTACCCTTCACACTAGCATAGGGTGAGTTTGGCATTCAACAAATCTCATTGTTTCATTATTTTCATATTAAGATATTGATTTCTTTTTATGAAAACTTGTCCTATTTTATTAAATATTCATTTTTTATATTTTACAGATCTCTTTATATTGACTTTGATGCTATGACAGTCAGTGGAATCTGTGGTAACGTCCTTGTACGGCGCAATACCTTTCTGTCCATCAACCAGAAACAGGACGTAGGCTGGTACTATAAAGACAACAAGCGCTGGTGTCAATATGGAGCTCAGGTACACAATCCTATGATGTCTTGTACACATTCATTTAAAAAAAGCAGCTGATGGTTAAAGGTCTAGTGTATGGAATTTAGTGGCATCTAGCGGCGAGGTTGCGAATTGCGACCGATGGCTCACTCCACCCCTCCCTTTCGAAGCACTACGGTGGCTGACACAGTCACATTTTCGCTTCTTTGCCGAAGGAGATAACGTATTTACGAAACACGCTCTAGTTTCTGTAGAAACAACATGGAAATTCCATGCAAGGGGACCCGCGGTCTATGTAGATAGAAACAACTCATTCTAAGCCAATGAAAAACAACTCTTCATTATGTAAGGTCTCACACCTTTGATGACATAGCTATGTGTATTATATTGCATTTCTGTCAATAGAACCTTCAAAAAAGGACAAACAGCACGTTTAAAGTAGCATAATAATATATAAGTAGTGGTATCTTGTTTTAAAATATAATAACCATGTAGTTGGTCAAACAATTTAGATGTAATTGTAACAGAAAAGAAGGGACAACAGTGTTAAGCAAATAATTACTACAAATTGCAGCAAATAAAAATAGAAACAATAAATAAAGAAGCATGAAATTGAAATGTACAAATATGCAGTCAGTTATATCCCAGTAGCTATATGTTTGGACCAAAACATGATTTTATTTTCATTATTTTAATGGTCTAAGACTAATTTTGGAAAATCCAAACTATTACAATTTACTATGTTCAAAACGCACTGACACACTGTGCACTCAGTCTAGAATCAACACTGTTGAAATCTGTTTGTGTTCTCAAATCAAGGGAATTTCACTTATAGTTGTCACACAGGTTTCGTGTCTTTACAGTGTGTACAGAATAATAGTTTGTACAGGTGTGTGTTTATAGCAGTGCATTGAGTAAATAGCTGTGGGAAGGGGATTTAAAGTTCATCTCTCATTTATGGGACGGAAAGAACGTTTGATATTAGAAATATTGTAGTTTTTACTTTATTTAAAATATGTGATATTTATTATAGTTTAAATTTCAGTATGTAGAGCTAGACATCTTTTAAAAATGTTTTGTTACATTTCTCAAGGTCATGAAGTGATGTGTCAAAACTAATACAACTTTTGATGTTGGTTTTTATTTGAACAATTAAATAAGGATAAATGTTATTAAAATATGCTGTCTTTGATACTTAATGTTCGCTCATTTAATATTATTACGATAGAGAGATTAAGTGTTACCCATTAAGGGTTTTTCTTGTTCATGTTTTTGAATTTTGTTGACCTGTTTTTTCTCCTTATCCTGAATCTGATAGGTTTACATAGTAACTATTTTTATCTTTTTCTTTCGCTTGCTCTAACAAATCCATATAGGGGGCGGGTGGAAACAAATCCTCAATTACAAGTGATTATATTGAGCAACAATACAACCAAAACCCAAATGGCTCGGTCCGGTTTTCTGCAGGTCACATGACTTACATCGTGGACTTCACCGGTAATTCATCACCTTGGAAAAAATGTCTTTCTTGACTTGCATGACAATTAAATACAGTTTTTAAATTTCTGTTTTCTGTACACGTCAGCCATGACTCAAACAAACCTGTCCACACACATGAACAGAAAAGTTAGAAGGAGGCCAAAATTCAACTCAATAGTAACAGTCAACAACAGGTATGAAAAACATAACATTATTAATTTTACTAAAAATAACCAGTTTATTATTTATACAGTAAAAGCATTTTTTATGAGCTCAGGGACAATGGACCAAATTCATGAAACATGCTGAAAGTTTTTAGTTTGAAAACCATACATACATTTTCCAACATAAATGAATGGTAGTTGTAAAATGCATTCTTGCAGAAATTGAATGTGATAAGTGGTGTGAAAGTTGCACTGCAACATTTTTGACTACTCAAAATGTCAACCTAAAGTTTGTTATAGAAATCTTTTCTTAAAACCAAAATTATATAAATTCACATGACAAGGATCCCTTAAATGATCTTCTATCACACGTTGTTTTACATGCAGTTCACCAACATCGCCATCTCTCTCTGTGACCCCAACAAATTCATCTGCTGAATGCATCTGGGAGTTTATGGGCGAAGAAGGCATATGGTCTGAGTATCAGAAACCAGTGAGTCTCCATTTGTGTATCTTCAACCTAACAAAGATTTATCACATCTAAATGCAACAGCTGAACAGTTTAATGGACTACGCTGTGTGCGCAGGGATGTTCACTGGATAGTCAAGAAGTGGAGAGATTGTATCAGCTTAATCCTCAGTCCCAGGTTTCATTCACTGCTGGCCGACAATCTTATATACTTGATTTTAGTGGTAAGATGTTGTTATACTGTAACCAAATACAGTACCACTACACACAGCGCTTTGTATTATAAACATGATGATGAGGCCTTTTACAATAAAACTACCAAAATTATTATAATATGTTACCATATAAAACATTTTATAATGTAAGGGTGTACAGATATTTAAAATAGAAAGGTTTTATTTATTTCAAATCCAATTTTATGTAAATTAGTTGGTCAGCTGGGTTTTAAAGAAAATGTGTTTAAAATAGTGTGTTATAGCTGTCATTTTTATCTTAAGGAATGCATCAAGTGAATATGAAATATGGTACAAAAAGACATGTGAGGAGAATAGCAGGTGAAGCCCAGGAAACAAACAGGTATGAATACAGTCATAAAAACGAACATTGCCAGTATTACCAGTATCATAAAATCATCATAGAATGGATCATGATTGTTTCTTTACAAATATTTATAAGATGTGTTGTAAATGTAAATGAAAATGCATTACAGTTCTACTATAATATGTTTTATGTCACAGTCAATTCTCACAAGCTTGCTGGCAGTTCAAAGACATGGACGGACACTGGAAGAATTATAGTAAAGTAAATTTTTTTTTTAAGTTTTAATAACAGAAAACATAAGACTATTTGCAGATACTAATATACAAAATTGTAATCAAACATACGGAATGGAATTTTGCATAATACCTATAAAAAGTTTTAATAATTTCCTTGCATTTCCTTAAAAAGACATTTACATTTCACACAGCACGACACAAAATGTTCTCCACATTGTTTTCATATAATTTAATAAAATACTGTAATGTCTCCATTTGAATAGAACTTAAAAATGAGAACAATATTGATTATATTATACTTTAGAGCATTCTGAGAAATTGAATCTTTTCTGTGGTAGATAAAGTAAAAGAATACTGTATGAAATGTTAGAAAATGTATAGAAATGAATTACAAATTTTTGCCTTTTTCTGATCGTTTAATAACACCTATTGTTATAATTAATGGGAAAACACATGCTGAACTTTAATCAGTGTGCTTCATAAATCTAATGGACTATAATGTGTAGGGTGGTTCTCGGGGTCATTCCAGTGTATCTAGTCAAGATATCGAGGCTCAGTACCAGGAGCATGCCGTCAAAATAAGCTTCAGGGCGGGCAGATTCAACTATGAGCTTAACTTCTCAGGTGCGTACACATAAAATTATTATGTTTATTATATAAATCTGATGGCTTGTGTTTAGTGATCTGTTATTCTCATACTTGCATTTTTCCGCAGACATGACCCAGACAAATCTGTCCACTAACACCATAAGATCAGTACGTCGCATTGAGCAGTGACCTCACCTGCCAGTTCTTAATTATAGTTGTTCACTTACATTTTTATGTGTATTTCTCAGGTATACAACTGCCTTATAGTCATTCTCAACCTCTACTGCCCTGTTGCACAACAGACAAAACAGATATCTCCAATCCTTTATGCTGGATTGTTGATAGCTGTGTATAAACTGCCATGTTTATTTTTTTCAAGTGCATTATCTAAATCTAAATAACTGAGTATGCCAATTGCTATTACTTATGGTGGATTTGTTTAACTCAAAATGCATTTTATAAATAAATCCGAATTATAAGTAATCAATTATATGTCTAGATATGTGATCTATATCACAGAAATGCTTATGCAGTCACAATAAGTCATGGGTTTTCCACTATTTGTTTCATAAAAAAATGATGTGGAAAATAATAGGGTTAACAGGGTATATATTTCTGTTATAAATAAAGAAAATCATTTTGAAAAGACTGTGAAATGTATTTAATGGTGGCGGTGGATATATTGTTTAAGTAAAATAATTGGACACAAATTTGAACTGCTTCTGTAAACCAATGTTTTTAAACTGGGGATTGTGGCCCCCTGGAGAGCCCCAAGATTGATCCAGAGGGCCAAGGATTTTGAGAAATATAGATATGTATCATAATTTTTATGCAATCAAACAAAACTAATAGAATAATAATTCCACCAACCAGAAGAATTGATGTTCTGGCATTGTAAACTGAATATGTGTTAGGTTTAATTGAAATTCAAAGTCTTATTTGGGGGGCCGCAGAACCGATGCACTCTACACAGAGGGGGCCTTACAACAAAAGGTTTGAGAACCATCATATGATACACAACAACACAAATGTTTTACATAAAGAAGTAACGAATGAAGGCAAGTGTTACCCTTGAAATAATCAATTTATTTGATTGCAAAAATCACCATCTTACCCTCAATCTAGTTCACATTTTTTCAAATTAAAACAATCCCACATTATAATTTGTATCTACAATAACTGCATGTAGTGCAACACTCATACAGTTAGTCATTTTTTACAATCTCCATCACAGACCTGTTATTGCACAACTCTCAACATAAGGCCTCTTATTCATAAGACCAGGAAAAGTGTTCCCTTTAAATAAAACCTATCTGGATATTAAACATCCTCTTCATGAAAATGATTTGCTTACAACAGTTTTTAAAAAACAGCATGTGGCAGTTCACCTCCATATACTGTACACCTCATTCATGTGGTTTGTAGAAATCCACATTTTGGAGACCTGCCGTGTCGCAGCTATCCATTTGGTCATGATATGGAATATATTCAATTGGTCACCAGATTGATCTCCTCGACAGAAAACTCTTCATAGGTGCAAACGCTAACATACAAAACAAGAAACCGAATGTGGCGCCACTGTTTGTTCAGTAACTTTCCATAAAACACATCATTACAGAATATATAACAAACACTGGGAAGGAAGTTACAGTAGAAAGCAGACAAACATATCAAAAGCTTTTTTTATGATAAAGGAGCAGCGCCACTTTGTGTATTTGTAAAGCCATTTGTACTTTTGCATACTTCTGCATATTTCAATTCAACGCTAAACTTGTCGTTCAAAACGTGTATATGACTCTTTCTTCTGGAACACCAAAGAAGATATATTAAGAGATCTCACGGTGGTATTTTGTCCATATATTAACAGTCTATAGGGGACGATGTTGTTTGGTAACCAACGGTCTTCAAAATATCTTCTTTAGTGTTCTGCAGGAAAATAATAATCATTTTGGGGTGAATTATCCGTTTAAGAATTATTTTTACGTTACTGAAATTCAAAAATGATACTTGAAACAGTTCAACGGGTTCACTTGCAAGTATCATTGTATTGTATGCAGATATTATGACTTCAATTTATACAATATGGCAAACTGAGAAACTGAAGTGATATACTTCATTGTAATAACAGAAACATCATAAAAGTCATGAAAACAGCTTTTGCTTTAAGAAAAATTATATACAATCATCGTTTCATCCAGGAATGGTTTTACAAATTTGTTCCGTTCATGTTTCATAAATGAAGCTCATGGATTCTGTTCTACATCCGCCATCACTGGCTGATGAAGCACAAATTCTTTTGAAAGAACTGACGACATCCCAACACAAACCCTACAGCTCGATTACATTTAGTGCAACTACAATATGACAGTGTCCTCATTTTGAAACTTCTCCTCAGTATATCAAAGTATATCAGTATGAAACTCAACAATAATCACCAGTTACGGTATATACACAAAGAATACATTACAGATCTGTCACATTTAGCTCAGAGTTGAGAGAAAAATAGAGACTTTCAGCAAAAAACAGCTTGGAAGTTGGTTCATTCAGGTCAGGGGTAAACGTGACACTCAAGCAAAAAAGAAATGAAACCAAAAGTGCTTGAGTTTGATGCTACCATCTAATAATAGAGTTCTCTTTTAAGCTTTGATATCTTTTTCTTTCCAAAGGTTAAGATGACCGACCATTTAATACAAATCTTCCACTGATTAAAGCAACTATCGAAAGAAGAGCCCAAACGTCTCGATTCTTAAAGGGATAGTTCACCGAAAATGAAAATTCTTTCATCATTTTCTCGCCCTCAGATTGTTCTAAACCCATAAACATGTCTGTGTTCTGCTTAACACAAAAGGAAGATATTTGCAAGAATGTCGGTAACCAAACAGATCTCATCCGCCATTGACTCCCGTTGTATTTATTCCTTTCCGTGGCAGTAAATGGGGGATGAGATCTGTTTGGTTACAGACATTCTTCCAAATATCTTGTTCAGCACTTTGTTGAACTTTGTAGAGATTTGGAACAACCTGAGGGTGAGCAAATGATGACAGAATTTTCATTTTTGGGTGAACTTTACCCTTTAAGAAACGTGATGTTATGTGAAGCTCTTTTGAGATATGTAGACTGTTTGCAAAAGGTGCGCCATGACAAGAGTTAAAAAAGACGTATTCCAGAAAACTATTTTAAACAACGTCTTTCAAGAAGTATACAACGCTCCACCTTCCCACCAAGTGTTGACTGTCAACTTCGCTAATGATGTTGTTTCGCATTGAATTGCCACTTAAAAGGCAACACGTGTCACAAGGTCTATCCGAAGAGGTCTTTGAGATCGGTGTTGACTGGAGCACTTTGTTTCATCATTGCGGGGGCAGCCACAGGCTGTGAGAAGTTCTGTGGGTTGAAAAAAGGATTGGCCTGCGCCCCAAATCCACCTTGCATTCCCATTGGGGCCGCTTGCGCGGGCGCAGCCTGGGAAGGTTGGCCCGCACCGAAATGGTTGAGCCATGGGGTAGGTGCAGTGGTTCCTGGGGCCGGTTTGGGGGCCATTTGGTTCATGCTTACTTTGGGTTTGTTTTGTGTGAAGAGGGAGTCTAAGGCGGACATGTTTGTGGGTTTGCCCGGCTGGTTTTGGTTCTGGGTGAGGGCACTGAAGCTTGGAGTGCTGGTGGGGGCTGCCATGCCCCCGTAAAGAGCAGGAGTGGTGGGTCTCATGCCTATTCCCATGGCGCTTGTCTGGAAGCCCATGGGCGAGTTGAAGCCGTTGCTGACGGGGCCCATGGCGCCCATTCCACCCATGCTGGGTCCAGATGGGAAGGCAGAGGAGATGGTGCCTCTGGGCCCAGAGTTCAGCGAGAAGTTGTTTAGAGATGTCATGCTGTTCAGAAGACTACTGGTTAGATCCTTTGCCTAAACGTAAAGAATATTTCTCAGTTCACAATTGAATATTAAATGTGGCCAGAAACATTATTCTGGTAGTTTTGTGGAATAAAAGTGGGTTTTATGCATCTACTGCAGGTGTTACCTGTGGTGTTGTTGTTGCTGGTTTCACACTCTGTGGAGCCAACGGCTGCTGGCTTCTCAGTTTGGCCGCCTGTTCCTGTTCTTTAGCCAAACGTTGCTTTTCCTCCAGGGTAAGAGACACCTGGATTAAACCGCAAACATCAGTTAGTACCCAAGGGGAAAACTCAGTGGGCTAAATAAGTCGCATAAATTCCATTGTAAAATAAACAAGTAGGTAAAAAAATTTAGGACGATCTTAAAACAAAACAAAAAATCATATGAATACAATGATAGATATTAGTATGTAGTAATGAACTTACTCTTGAGGGTTGAGAAGCAGCTGATGAGGAACCGTTCTCTTTGCCGTTCACACCTGCACTTCCTGAACTACCACCGAAGATTTCATCAATCTACCAGAAAACACAATTTCAGTCACTTTAGTTTCGTAACACCATCAGGCACATGACCAAACTGCTGGTTGGTATGGGTATTACAGTTGATGTGGTTACTCACATCTCTAACTTGAGTGGCCGGACTGGGGGTGCTCTTCGTCTCCTCTGATTGGTTCATCTGGTTAATGTTTAAACTCCTGAGATAGATACAATACTTGTTTACAAGTCGACTATAAGTTCTTTGAATTGTTTCTCACAAAAACCTGTTCATGTGAAACCTGTAATTCTATAAACGCGTCCTGATGGCTGTTGTGATGTCATCAAAATGCAACCAAATGAACAGTGCAATCAACAGGTTGGTTAGTTGTGAAAGCAGGTAGTTACATCCAGATATTTCTGAGATGTCATCCATCGATTTAATTGATAAGGTCTACATTAGAAGTTGAATCTATTGGCTTGCTTTAAGCATAGCTGGGACAACAGTCCAATACACCAAAGACCACCAATATAAAGTAGTTTACCCCAAAATTGAATGGATTTTTTCTTTAATATTGTACTTTACTTTTTCAGAATAGCTGGCAAAATTTTATAAGAGGCTTACACTGTTCTATCATTTTTTTGCAAGATTCCAAATGGCATTTTATGAAGAATTAAGTTGACAATAAGAGAGGATGATGAGAAAAAGAAACTTAAGTGGCACCTGTGCTGCTCCTGCATGACATGCAACTGCTCTAGTTTGGTCTTATGCTCCGCCTCCATCCGACACAACATGTCCTTGATCACAGACATGAAAGAATTGAACTGAAACAGAAGAGACAAAAACAGCTGTTTACAATTGCGTGTGTTACCTGTAAACAATTAACTTACAAAACTGAAGTGACACTGAATTATTTTTGCATACCTTTTCATCACAAGGTGAATACTGAGCGTGTGATCTTAAAGGGACAAGTCACCCAAAAATGATAATTCTGGCACAATTTACTCTCAAGTTGTTCCAAACCTGCAAAATGTCATTGTTCTGTTGAACACAAAAGAAGATATTTTTAAGAATGTGGAAAACTGAACAGTTCTTGGGCACCATTATCTACCTTGGTTGTTTTTTCCCTATTGGAAGTCTATAGTGCTCCAGATCTGTTTGGTTACAAACTGTCTTCCAAATATCCTTCTTTGTGTAGAGAACAATGAAATGTACATAGGTTTGGAACGTCTTGAGGGTGAGTAAATGATGACTTTGCAATATCATTTTTGGGTGAACTGTCCCTTTAAATGTGACAGTGTGTGTTCACCTGGTTCAGGTTAAGGTTGTTATCAATACTGATTGACACCAAATGAGGTAAACTCTTCGCAGCCAGGTGCTCCTTTGGGATGCCTAGTTTCTTATGAGTGAAAGTGCACTTGTAGATACCTGAAGAAAACCAATAAAAGAATTTACAAGATTAAAGAACGCTTTAATTTCTAGTCAAATAATCACTCCCATGCACAAATGCATAATATAATTAAAAATATTCCACTAACTAAATTTAATTTACTTTAATTTACCATATAATGATATTACGTTTTTTGATGCATAGATAGTTAAAGGCATACATACGAACTGAAATATACTACAAAATCAATAAGATGATGCAAATCATATATTATCAAGAGTAATTACAGGATTTATTTATACAAATTTAAATAAAAAATATTAAATACAAATCTGAAAAAATAAATTACCCAGAATTCCCATGAGCACAGCTGGCTCCCTGGATGGAATTTGTTGCAGGAATGGTAGAATTTCATCAATGACGTACCATTTGTCAAGATATTCCAGAATCTTGCCTAGGCACACCAAAGAGTTTACCCTCACCTGGAAAAAAACAAAACCACAGGACAAAATGAAAAAAAACAAATTTTCACAATCCATGCAATACATACATCATCGAAGAGAGCAAGGACACAAACCGCTAGTGAGGATGTCTGTAAACAGGTAGATTTGATACGAGGGATAAGTGCGTTCTTCATAGAGGGATACTCGATCAGGTTGGCAAACGTGGGAATGATATTAAGACAGAGTTCCTGTTTAGAAAAAAAACATTTCTCAAATTTTTGATATACTGCAGTAAACAGTTTTACCCTCTATTAAAATGACCATTTCAAGACCATTTCATGTGGTCACCTGTATTTGTGTAGATGGTGCCTCTACTGCTCTGTACACCATAGGCAGAACACTGTTCTTGATGTCCTCAGGAGGCGTTTTGGTCAAGAGTAGGTCCATCTTTTGTAGGAATATCAACAGGATCTGGATAGGAGAGAAAAAAAGCGGATAGAATTAGTGGATATTTTTTACTTTAAGAGTGCACCCAAATGGAATTTCAGAGCCAGTAATAATAATTATCCCTAATTCAAAGATGAATGTGGCCGATACTGATGACTAACAACATGGCAAACTCTGATTTTCCTTTCAACTCTTTAAGATAAAGATGGTGTCTAATAAATTAATCATCACAAGTCACAAGACAGGCAACAACCAATAAGAAGCTATTGGTGGGTCGACAAAATGATTAAGCACTAGTTTTAATTTTATTTTGTGAATAAATAAGCTTGAAATATTAATAGTATTACAATATGAGTAGATAATATTAGAAGTTACAAACAAGACATCAATTAACCCCTTCATGTTGAGTATAAGGACATTAAACCATGGCATTGCAGCTGAGAAAGGAAATCATAAACAAATGGAAGTCATGTGTAAATTATAAGAGGAATCTGGGTGAACTATTCCTTTATGTTGTAAAATTTGTCCAAAATGTACACTTTTGAAGCAAAAACAATAACTCCAAATTAAATTAAATTTACCAACTACTAATCTTATTATGAACATCCATATTCTTTGAACAGCGTCTCTCAAACAGGATCTTACGGTTTTCGTAACTATTTTCCGAGCTGGCTGATTCATATGAATTTGTACGATTCGAATTGTAAAAAATCGTACATTATAAAAAAAACGGTAATGAAGCCCCACCCCCCTAAACTCACACCTAAACCTTACATCACTGGCACGAAAGCAAATCGTATTTAAAAGTACAAATGCGATCTTACGAATTCATGCAAGTTAAACGTTCGTACGAATTCACACAAATCACCACCTCGTAAAACAGTTATGAATTACCGTCAAATTGTGTCGGGCCATATCTCAAAAACGTTCATGGAAGTTTCAGTATTTTTCTCGGAACTAACTTAAATATATGTATATCATTTCTATGTAGTGGAATGTATATGAATAAAATAAAATAGCATTCCATTGTGTGAATAAAAACGAAAATTAATCACAAATTCATTAGACCCTTAGCTCTGTTATACATTGTAAGTAGCAGCACTGTTTGGTCTAAATGATTCAAGCGGATGGATGGATAGATTGATTGATGGATGGATGGATGAATTAGAGCGAAAGGGATTCAAACAATACAAGTGGATCAGTGTATGGACAACTACCACACGGATTATCAAACGTTTTAAGTCACTCACCATATTGCTGGCCTGACCGCATGAGAGAAGGAGTAGTAAAAAAGTAGAAAGGCATTTAAAGGTTGAGTGGTTATTGGTCAGGTTAATATATTTCCTAGAAATCGCACCATTAAAGAGCCAAGAGAATAAAACTCCATCACATGTGTACCTGTACAGGCTCCTGCTGTTTGAACACCGGGGTGAGGTCTGGGAGAACAAGACGGACATATTCCTCTTTAGTGCACTCCTCAGCAATGAGTAATACGTTTGGGAGTACAAATGGAACCATATCTGGATTCACAAACTCAGACATGAGAGCCGGGAGAATACGATAGATGATCACTCGCTGTGGTGAGAAGAAAAAAAGCTTCAAGCTAAGATTCACAAACACATAAACATATAGACATAAAATATCACAGGACTGTACAGATCCATATTGACTGCATGTGGAAACATTAACTTAAGAAATAATAAATAAGTGATCAATAGCAAGGTTTCCATTTTGATTCTTCTTGCGAGAAGTAATTCTGGCCGTACTTCTTCTTTGTAGGCTTTATGGCAGGTTGCAAACAAACTTTAGTGCATAGTCCCGCCAACTACTGGGATGAAAGCGTGAAGAGAAATTTCCTTATATATTTTCATTTGACCTCACTTTTCCTCATAAAGTTTTCTTGGATTTGGGCCATCATATAAGAATGTGAATTCCTTACATCTTATCTTTCCAAATGTCCTGCCAAAACATACTGCGAATGCTCATGTGACTCTATTATACACTACGTGACTAGTAAATACGACAAAAAGTGTTTCCATTGCAGTTTTGCGAAATATGCCTCTAACGCATTGTCTGAAAAAACACCTCACACAAGCGTGAGAACTTTTCTCTGCGATACATGGGAGTTTTTGAGTAATGGATGCGTTCCCATTGGGCGTATTTTCAATTTGCGCATTTTGAAGGGTAATGGAAACTGGCTAATCTTAATGGTCATATAGTGCACAACTCAATATACATTTTGGAAAAAACGTAATGTCGTTCTCAAAAACCTATAAAATAACTTTCCTTTTCTTCCCAATGATTTAACCAAAGCCATATGGATCTGTAAAAAGTAAACGACTAGATGTTAACGTTCTCTGAAGATGAAAAGTACCAAAAGTCATCACAACAATCACTGATATTAAGTTTTAGAGATGCTTTCTTGTCTAGCATGTGAATGAGTGTTTAGTTGAGTGTTCCTGCAGCTCTGTTGCATTTTCGTCTTAAATGTCTGAGTGTTCTTGCCTTAGGGAGCTTGGGCAAAACTTTGGGGAGGCCTTTGTAGAACTGAGATTTCTGCAAGTTGTCCCGCTGGAAAAGCGAGTCGAAGTACTGCAGAGTCATCGCTCCGACATCATCAAAGAAGGGAATCTAAACCCACACACATCTGTTACATCTCAGAGACATGGTCATGAGGCATTTATATACAAAAATTTCAAATCTTCAAATAATACTTAGTAAGGAAATTGAGAACGCTTTTGTCACATTTACTCATTGTAAATTGATCAATGTGAATTCTTTAAATAAAAAAATCGGAATAAATAAATAAAATAGATCTGACCTTTGTCATCTGGTCTGCATCCGGACGCACGTTAGGTGTGACACTGAGCAACATCTTCACATGTTCTCTGACCTCTTCTGGGATGTGATTTAACACTCCAGGGCTCAGATGACTCAACTAAATAACACAGTGAAACGAAATTGCTCTTTCATCATTTACTCACCCTCGTGTCATTGTAAACTTGTATGACTTTCTTTCTTCTGCAGAACACAAAAGGAGATATTTGGAAGAACGCTGGCCCAACAACAATTGTCTTCCATTGTATGGGGACAAAACAATACCTTCTTTTGTGTTCCACAGAAAAAAGAGTCACATACAGGTTTGAAAAAGCATGAAGGTACATAAATGATGTCGAAATTGAGTCATGCCTTAGCAAAGCTGTCGGCTCAGCTAAACCCGACAACTAGAAAAGACACTAACATTGTTCTTATAAAGTATTTCACATGTTATCATCTCACCTGGTCGAGTTGTCGACTAAAGCTCTTATATATATCCTGCTTGTTGACTTTAAAGACGGGTTTGCCTTCATTAAACACAGCGTGGATCAACACGCCCAGCGAGTACATATCAGAGACCGCATCACAGCTGACGGAGAGAATGTATTCTGGGGCGACATACTCTGGGTTAGGTAGGCAGAGGGCCGGTAGATTGGGGTCCCACTCTTTACACCCATACTTGGGCTAAACAGGAAAAACAAATACAAATATTATATGGTATTTACATCCAAAATATACAAAATATAAATATTTATAAGCTCTCAAAAAGTCTGTAGGTTGCAATGTTGTCTTATTTGTATTTTGTTAAGTGTTCTTTGCGTCATTAAAGGAAGAGTTCAGCTCAAAATGAAAATTCTATCATCACACACTCCCTCTCAGTTGATCCAAATCAGTAAAAAATGATTCATTCTAATGAACACAGAGACAGATAATTGGAAGAATGCTTGTAGCCAAACACTTCTTGGTCACCATTGACTGCCATAGAAGGAAAAATGATTGAACCGTTGAACACAAATGAAGATATTTTGAAGAATGCCGGAAAGCAAACCGTTCTGGGGCACTTTTCACTACCATTGTCATTTTTTCTACTATGGTACTCAACAGTGCACAAAAACAGTTTACAAGCATTCTTCAAAGTATGTTTCTCTGTGTTCATAGGAACAGAGAAATGTATACAGATTTATCTAAGTATCGAGTAAATGATGACAGAATTGGTCAGCTGTCCCTTTAAGTCCAGTTTCTTACCTCTGCATCAGAGGGGTTACTAGAGGAAATACTGAAGTCAAAGCCCATGATCTTCCAAGCTCCACTTTTATTCAAGATGACGTTTTCTGCACACAGGTTACCATGAACCATTTTCACCCCACTGTGAAGAAATGACAAACCCTCTGAGATCTGGAGAAAGAGAATAGAATGAGACCTTTCATTAATAAAAGCAATTTTATTTGACATTTCACATATAGTGCGTTGTCTCATAAGGGCACTCATCATTACATGACCATCGAAATACTTTTTCAATCACGCATGTGTAGAAATGATAACATTCCTTAAATGATGAAAAATAGTTATTTATTTTCATGCACAAAATAAATGTACTTTTTTCATCATTAATGCACTAATGTCTCACCTGCAGTAAGCCATATTTGGTCTCCACATCATAGAGCTTGTATTCTTTGATGTCTGTGGGAACAGGACTCGGGAGGTTGTCCCACTGGCCAAGCACATTAGCAAGACTGGCGAACACAGGCTCTGTGCAGAACGCTATACAGTCTCTAGAGATGAAAATCAAATAAATCCAATAAAAGTCTCACAAAAGCTTGGACACAGGAACCCCTTATAAAACATGGATGTGTAGTATTTAAAATGATTATGAACAGTGATGACCTGGACTCCTCTAGCGGATGCTGAACCGTGAGGAGGCGCGGATGCCTCAACCGGGTCAGCTGCTGGACTCCTTTCTTTAGTGAATCAACGATCTGATCCTTTTCAAACTTCTGATAGCGATCAATGATCTTCTTATCGAACACAAAGACTGCCACTTCCTGTGGGAATTAAAAGAAATGTAGAATTGGAATTCGGAACCGTGGAGCATCTTTTATTGTTATGTGTAAGTGCAAATCGGTTGGTTAATAAGTCTGACATCTGTTGGTTACTGACATTCTTCCAAATAACTTTCTTTGTGTTAAGCAACAACAACATAGATTATACAGGTTTGGAACAACCTGAGGGTGAGTAAATGATAATCCAATTTTTTTGGATGAATGTTACATCCCTGTGAGAGTGTCGGTGTGTTCCTTGTTTGTTTGTTTCTTTTCTCTCCATCTCCACTGTCCCTTCTCAGGTCCCGCCTGTTATCATGGCATTGGTCCATTAAAGGGTCGCCAGATTGAACGTGTGCGAGAGACTAGACTTGTGCGAGGGACTAGACGAGGTGAAGCAGCGAAGCAGTGAAGCAGACCTGTGCTTTGGCACGGACTATTGTTACTGTTATGTTCGTGCTGAGCTCCTAAGATTGACTCCACTAGTTGGAGTCTCGTTTTCTCTGTGGACCGAGGGGGAGAGAAACTGGACAGTATGTTATTAATATTTATATTCTTTATTAAATGATTATATTCATAAGCTTCACTACTTGCAACTTTGAGTTTAATAAATTGTTAAATCTTTATTCGGTTGAAGCGTTTGAGTTCACCAACGCATACACCAGTCGCGATTTCTTTAAGAATGCAAGGGAAGCTCAGCTTCCCCTATAATTGTCAAAAAATGAATGGTCAAATATATGTACTATTATGTTAACATTTTATTGACAAAAAATGCGTTAAACACGTTCATCTCGAACGAAAATACTTTCGTTCAGAATCAGCTACTTAGGTCGGCTGACTCGATTTCCTTCTCATTCATTCCCGTAGCGTACAGTGCATTACTCTGTTGAAGCCCAGCGTCCATTGACTTCAATGGGGCTGCTTTAAACAGTTTTTTTCAGTGCTTAGAAACAAGACGGTCATTGGATAATGCTGCGATTATGTCCCGTCCACGGACGCTCAGCGTCTCTGGGATGAATGGAGGAGTGGGCTGGCCCGGACTCCGAGCGTCTGCGTGATGATTGGAGGGTCTGTCGAAAGACTGCATCTCGTTTTGATTGACAGCAATTTTGTTCTATAAAAAGTCTCTGACGCTAAAGCTATGCAATCTCAGTCCCATTGCGGATTTTTCAAGTGTAGTTGAAAGACAAACTGCTGCAATCTATTTCTTGGTATTTGCTTGCCGAAATTGCTCGCCAATTTTCATCATACATTTCACACAATTATACACCACATTCCTTGTTTCAG
The DNA here is from genome assembly GCA_008369825.1 of Triplophysa tibetana. Taxonomy (NCBI): domain Eukaryota; kingdom Metazoa; phylum Chordata; class Actinopteri; order Cypriniformes; family Nemacheilidae; genus Triplophysa; species Triplophysa tibetana. Next base: position 12,863,002 of record CM017897.1, on the reverse strand, counting down.
TTTAATGTATACCCACATTTCCTCCGTCGTGTTTATATATATTTTTTTAGATAGTTTGTTCATTCATTCATTCATTCATTGTGAAATGAGCTTCCCCTCTTTGAAAGACCAGCAGCCGCCACTGGCATACACACACACACACCCACGGAAGTGCATTCAATTGAAATGTTTCCACCTCAAAACCCTTAGATTCCACCCGGGGTCGTAACCGTGAACTATCCATAAAACTATTTTTTACCAGATATGTTGCAACCACATTCAATGTGTTGATCTCTTCTGAACAAATAAAGAACTGAAATTTTTTTTTTAAAGATTCTATTGTGTCATTATGAGTAACAGAGTTGTTTTGAGTTCTATATCTAATTCTTCAAGAAGTTCTGTAGATCACCTGTTTAGTGGACTTTTTAGTGCCATTGTAGATCCTCCAGCTCATTCCAGGACCCCCACTGGCAATATGTCGGCCCACCTCAAACTCCCGTGTGACGGGGTTTCCCATGACGGCGCTGGTCATGTCAGCTGTCACCTTGGTGACGGTGCTCTTTAGTTTATTGAGCATGGACTCCATGATTCCACTGACTGTCAACCTACAACAGGAAGAAACAACAACACCTCACTTACATCGTAATGACTTCACAAGTTTGTCTGTTGTTTTTGAAAACATGTGTTGTTATGTAGATGTTGTGGGTTGTTTAGACAATGAATTCCTGAATTTGTCATTTCTAGGGCGTTGCCATCTCTCACTTTGGTCTGTACATGGCTTGCGTCCCTCTAGTCCCCTTGTCTCGTTTTACTTTATGAGGGTTTTAGTTTGTTTTGTTATTAAGCATGCAGTAAGAGTATTATGGAAAAAATAACACCTCTTCTGTATGAGCCATAGAAACAGACAAGTGCCACAAAATCAACATTCTGTACAAACAGCAAAGCAGTAAACATTATTTATATAGCACAATAAATTATGACAACACAGCAAAGATGGCCAAAGTGCTGTAATACAAAACAGAAAAACATTTTAATCTAGATTTAAAAACCATGAGTGAGACAGCAAGGCGGATGCCAAATGGCGGCTGTTTCCAAAGGCTTAACCATAGATAGAAAATCAAACCAATAAGAAAAACGGCATTCTAATAAAATTGTATTTGTTAATAAATCAAGGACTGCCATGACAGCCCAAAAAAGACAACTTAGACATCAGGAAGTATAGACACATCTGAAAATGTGTCACTGGGAATTTACATCAGGGACCGAGTGTTGTTTGCTCGAAATAAACTATGAATTCATGCTGACAACCTCTCAAAGAGTTTGTAGGTGCAGAGATCAGAAAGCATCATCTTTTCTGTCAGATGAAGGCAGGCTTTTTATGGCTGAATCTACATCATAACACTTATGATGTTATGAAATCAAAACAAAATGTAATACTGTGCAACAGAAGCCAAAAGTATTAGTCAGATAAACTAGTAATGTATATTGTAACCATTAATCATTAGTTAACCTGATTCAAAATAAAGCATTAAACAGACAGGACTCGACAAACGTATAGGCGTTATTTATTGTTATCATTTTTATAAGTAACAATGTATTATTTAAAATAAAATGTTCACGTCCAGGTTTATTCATTACTGCTCGTACTTCGAAGTTATAGAAACGTATTTAATTGATTTCAGAGTGACAGGTGCGTCATAAAGCAGTAGTGTGACGTTGAAAGAAAGAACAATCAGTAGGAACAATTCAATGAAAGAGCACACAAGAGGTGTGACGGGTGTGATCCAATCCGTTGACATCGAATAAACAAGACTATCATGATTTATTAATTACTATACAGACTAAATAAACTATAGTTTAAAATAGCATTACATTATTGTTTTACCTCCAACGAGTCTCAACGACAACAATTGCGTCAAATAACAAGAACACATAAAAAATGTATTTTTAATTCACGATTTCTAACCCAATGCGGTCAAGACAGGCAGATCACTAACGTAGTTTATGAGACAACCATGGTTATCACACGTTTAACAACTAAGGTTATTAACGTAAATACTAGTATTGTTCATCGAAGCTATAAAACATCACACTACCATCATTGTTGGCGTTTAAAAAAGTGAAAGTAATGTATTAGCAATACATTCTCAATCACATTATAAAACACGACAGCAGTTCGGCTAACAAGCTAATGCTATTGTAGCAAAGCGTCACTCCAGACAACTGATGATTAAACACAGAATAAAACTTTAAGATGAGTTATAAAAATGATAAACAGGGAGCATGTATTCTCACCTTTATACCAGAGGAGATGACAGGACGATCGAGTAAATACAATCAGCACTAAGACAGTAAAATTACCGTCAGTAGCGGTGGCGGCTAAAAGCCTCCATGACAGTTCATCAGAACACCTGAGAGATTCCGCCGTGTGAAGCCGGACACGGACGAAACGTTCCACATATCAAATAAGATAAAAGACCTCGTTTTTAAAATAAAGCCAACAGATCTCGTTTAAATATGAATGAACTGAATATGAAAAAACATTTATTTTTACAGATTGTTAAGGAAAAACATTAAAAATGAAAAAAAATACATATGTTTTATGTTGTACATCACACACAGTAACAGACACAATACAGGCTTTTCAAAGTCATTCATTTTAATCAGTTTTAAATGTCGCAAAATTAAAGTGCATCTAAATCCAATGCAATTACTTTCATTAGAATACATAATTAGTCCACTGTATCAGTAAAGCAAGTTCATTCACTCATTTTTTACTCAAATACCAAGTGAATATCATTGATATGTATCTCCACAGTGAATGAGATCAAATCCAGTGAATTCGTACACTATTATCGTACTATTTCAGCAGTTAAAATCATTTTTACATTTGAAAATTCCATTCACCTATCATCTATTTCACTTCATCCCTTTTTAAATCCATTTAAATATCATATATTACACTTACAAAATACTGTAATAATTTGGTCAATATTCATTAAAAGCGCCCAGTCATTGAATTAAAAAACGTTATAATAAGTAAATAAGTGAGTTGTTCCAAGGAATAAAATGAATCTATACCTTTAAGGCATAGGTTCAACTTTTACTCTATTTCAAGTGCAAGTAAAACTATCCCCAACAGCCCTTAGAAACCTGAGCACATGATTTGTAAATAGCTTATTTACCAAATTGCCTTGTAGTGTACAGCAGTGATTGGTAGTTTCTTAATAGTATGAATACCAAAACGTTTTCATATAAGCTTAAAGAAATTACCGACATAAAGTGAAATGTGATTTCGTTCAATGCGCTGCTACTTCAACTACAGAAGTTAAAAAATTAAGATCTACTCTTTGGATCGCTACATTATGTAGGATTTATTCCTACTAATCTACAAGTAATAGAGTCACTTAAATGCCCTCAACTAAGAAAAAGCTCATTACTCTGTGTCGATACTTGACATTTTTCTGTAACCTGGATGAATAAAACCTCTAACACAGCTTTCTATAGTCGAACTATCAAACCATCTATCCAGTGTTAGCTGCTTTCTAAAATGAAGAGAAAAAGTGCTCGAGAAAGACTCCCGGGTGATGCTTCTGAAACTGCTTGGCCAGGTGTCTCTTCTGTTTGACAGACAGGCTTATCACTCTGAGAGATATGGTGCATTAACTGCTTCAAACTGGCAAGAGTGGCCTTATCTCGGTTATCCTCATATTCCCGGAGTGACACCAGCCGGCAGAATGTGAACACTGCGAGACCAAAAAATATTTAAATGTCACAACACTAGTTGCTGCTTCATTCCACTGGATGCCAGTAATAAGGCTGCCTTCACATGCTCTCTGGATAATTACCACTACAACACGTAAGTAACGTCTGGATTAATTGACTTTAGACGTATTTAGTAACATAAAAACATTAATGTAACTAACAATTTAGCAGCATTAATACATGCATCTACTAAACTTAAAAAAGCACCGTTCCATACAGTATATTACCTCCGGGTTGAAGTGGGAATTACCGAATTTCCGAGAGCACGTGAAGAGTTATAGAAAGGATAGAAAGGATACAGCTACCTCCACTGGGCATGAGCACTTCAATACCACATCATTTTATGGATGAGATTTCGCATCCTTTCCTTGCCATATCCCTTCTATCCATAACCCACCTGAAGGCAGCTTAAATCCTAGATGATTGACATTTGTCTGTCAACACAACAATGAACAAAACTTAAAAGAGACCGTTCAGGACTGAACTTACGTGCTACATTATCTAGATCCCTCCCTTGCTGCAGGGATTGTAGAGTGTCTGTTACAGCCTTGATCAATGATGATGGGGTCTAGATGAATGAAAGAGAGAACGACAAGACATTTTGACCAAAATGTCCAAATATATTTGAGGCCCATGCATGTGATTTCACATAAAGCCATGTATTTAGAGCATTACCTTAAAGAGTTGTGTGTAATGATCCATGAAGAACAGCAAAAGCTGCTCACACTGAACACGGTCCATCTCCTTATTCTGGATCACAGCCTTTGCAAATGTCCTGCTTACCAAAACTCGGTTCTCAATCTGTTTTGACACAAATGAAAGAAGTCTGTGTATTTGTCATTTCTCATTATAAATTAATAAACATGCCTCAACTGCCTACACTGTTATCTCTATGGTACGCATGTTGTGTAAATACAACTCTTTACTAATGCAGATGTTTATACCTGCTTGTGCAGTCTAAAAGCTTCACTGTCTGTAGCAGCTGCCATAAAACCCAAAAGTCTGCGTAACTCGTCCCTGCTTGTGGGCTCCACCAGGTGCAAAAACAGTTGAGATGCTCTTAAGGAATCTTCACTTCTCCCGCAACCTTATAGCAGACACACAAAACAAGTTTAAAAAAACAAAGATTTTAATGAGAAAGTCGGAGAATCAGAGTCAACAAACATGCTCTAAAATGACCCTATGAGATGCAGGATCCCAGCCTGGATGTCAGTGTAGCGTCCAGAAAGTAGTGGCGGTGTTTCTGGGCTATTGTAATACTTGGCGATAGTATCAAACAGCAGTTTCTTGTGTGCCCCAAAATTCTCCTCCTCTGCTGCTGTGTTCTGTTGGAAGAGCTGCTCGCTGACAACCACGATTAACTGATCTGGGAACAGCTCAAGACAATCCACTGCTGCAATCAGCCAAGAGTCCAATCTTTAAAGAGAAATTACATACCAGGGTGGATGTCGGCATAATGCACAGTTACAAAAAGGCTAGTTGTATTCCTGTGTGCTGATTGGTAAATCCAGCTGTGCTAAAATACATGATGCTATCACCTAGTTACTATGTAAATATAGTGGCTTACTATTAACATATATTTACATTTTGAAGTAAAATTATGTCATCAAAATAAATTTAACCAATGAAATATTGTATGCTTTTGCAATGAAAAACTGAATCTTATTTATTGGGTACAATACTTTGAGGGGGAAGTATGTGTTCATGTGGCAGTATTGAGTATTGCACACTGACTCAGGCAGGTTCAGACTCTTTGACACTTCACGATCCACACAGGTGTTGGAGATAACCAGGTCACCGTGGTTACGCAGCGATGACCGCAAAGGCTCAGGTTTGGCAGGCGAGGTCAGAATACAGTCCAGCATGGGGATCTCAACCACCTGTAGCAGCTGAAGTAATGCCTGCTGTTTCCAAACCTCTCGTACAACTAAGAGAAACACAAGAGGTGCGAATATGTATGAATAAATTTTCGAATTTGAAATTGAGAAACAGACTTTCTCATTTTGAAGAACTATTCCTTTGGATGTAATTGAAAGGCAGTGCATACTGCTTAACATCATACATTCTTTCACCTTTTTTTGACAGGAAACCATTTGAAAACGCAGCACGATTTAGATCAGAGGGAACAGATGGGTGTAGGTTTATATTTTTCAGTAGTCTCTCCACCCTTCTGTCTGATGATCCAAGAACAAAGGGGTTGGATATGGTCTGCTTTTCTCCAAACCTATAAAATAAACATCATTCAACATTCACTCAGCAACGCTGCACCCGGTCTTTCCCTTTTTAAAATAAAATAAAACGGGATTACTTCGAAGTGGTCTTCTTTCCATTGTGTTGATCAGGGTTCTGATTCTGATTATATCTTTTCCTATATGGATCACTGCTATCCAAGAAGCGATAGAGGCTGCAGCTGGAATCCTCAAATGTCATTTCCTTTTCCTTCCTAAACAGCTTCATCCCGACAGGTTCAAACACTCTTGATTCCATCAAGGCCTGGCAGAGTTTGGCAGCTTTGAGACGGGACACCTCGCTGGAAGAGAAGTAGATGTTCTGCATGAGGTGGCTCAAAACCACGTCTACAGCATCAGAGCCGGTGAAGCAGTCGTGGTGGATGCGCAGGTGATGTCTGCGGGGTCTGTGCTCCACCTGTGTCTGCAAAGCCTCAATGATGTTCTGCCACAGCTGAGTGGCCTTGAAAGGACCCGAGACACCTGCGTTGATTTAATATTGACAATTAAACACGGAAATTCATTTAACATAATGTAGACATGTATCATCGTCATCTTTAAAGCACAATATAAATACCATGTTTTATAAAACTGGTCATTATTCAATACTTAAGGAATATCAAAGTCCCATGGTAATGCATCATAACAGCCATTATTATGGTTTCAATAAAACCAGCCATTGTTATGTTCAATAAACACAAATATCGACTGTAAATATAGATACGGAAATAAAATCAAAACATTGAAGATAACGTTAAAGCTCAAAATATTTTATCACCGTCGGTAAACGATATAAAGACCTGCAGAATATACGGTCTAACGTTAACTTGTTATCAAACTAACGAAATGAATCTGGCAATTTGAGAATTTAAATACAGATACACATAAATTAATTAAATAAAACGTCTGATTGTACCTGACAGCTGCATATTTTTTCTTAAACACGTTTGACTGTTCAGTCTCCTAAATCGAGGAGTCAAATCCAGCGCCATCACTGAATCGGAAATTACGTCACTTCCAGCGGCTGGCTGCCACACTTCTGATTGCTGGTCTGAGATCAGTTTGAATTCGAATGAATCTTGTGCATTTTGTGTCATTTCTACCGTCCTCTGTGTGATAAGTAAAAGCGCACAGAAAGCTTTTCTTTCAGTGTAATGAATAATATCTGTATTTTTTATGTTTTTTTATTGGTACACTAGGCTCTGTCTCATCATTTTACTCACGTATTCTATAAAATGTACATTTCTAATTAAAATATAAACATCTTAAATGAAAATACACGAAGCAAATAAATATTTCTGATCAGCAATACCTCTCAATTATGTATTTTATTCCGTTTATTTTATTCAACTCTGCGAGAAGGTACACTAACAAACAAGTACGTATTAGATTAGACCAACTTACTTTTTCTAGTTCGACATTATAAGGATTTTATGAGGTATGTTGTGCAACTCTTGCGGTGTCTCTCCGGGTGACACGTATACAGCATTCACACAAACATAAACGTGCCTTTACATTTGTGTTTGAGCTTTTGCGGGACGTTCCTTATTTTAATCGGCAATCGCAGTAAATATGAAAGTGTTTAGAGAGTATCTTACTCAGCGGCAACTCGTGTGTGTCCTCTCCGTCATGACGTCACGGAGGGACACTCCACGCGACAAGTGTACAGACAAGATGGCGCTCGCTGTTGTACCCCACAAGTAATCAGCGCTTGAAGAAAATTTAGGTGAGTTGAAAAAACGCCGTTTTAAAACACCTCCGAACACATCGCGTTCACATCAGTGGTGGGTATAAACCTAATCAGTACATTTCAATTTCCCAAAACCCTGTTCTCACTCTTGTGCTATCTGCTTTTAGCATTAGCACACTAGCATCCCGTGTGCTGGTTAACATTCCCCTGTACCAGGCTGATTGAAGACACTAAACTAGTTGTCGGATATGTAGCTAACCAGTTTAGCTCTATGAAACTGGATAGATAAGGACAAGTCAAGCAGTTAGCAGCAAGCATTGAGCATTCATAACTAGCGCGCCTAAACACCTTCAAAGTCAAGCTGATTTTCTTTAACTTGGTTAAATGAAATCAGCCCTCCCACTCTCATAGCAACTCGAGATTTGATTTATTGAGACATCTGAGTGATACGGACAAGCACTGGTTGCTTCTATAAAGACATTTATACGACCAATGTTCCTACGTAGCTATTGTAATCGTCCTAAATTCTTGTAACGTTGATGTCAACAAATTAAATTCATTTCAAGGGCGATTGGTTTGTTTTTGTTGAGCACACGTGGGCCCCAAAGGAACATGGACGTTATTTCGGTCCCGACACAGGTAACCAGCCGTCTCTGGAGCTAAATTAAGGGACACACAATTGCTGAAGCCGGGTTGTTTACATGCTAGGCTAATAAGTAACTTAGCTGATACAGAAGCATATTTATGGTTTAGAATTTGTTGGGCATTTTACTAAGAGTGGTCCTTGTTCTTACTTAATATTTTTCTTCATTATATGGTCCAACTCAAAGTCGTCCATTTGCTGTTTTGTAATAAAGAATATGTAAAGGCATGCGTATGTTTCTACAAAAGGTGTCTTGCAAACCTTTACATCAAAATAGTTTTATGATGTGAGGAACATTTTAGTGAATAGATGAACTGTAGTTTGTGTGAGTGAGTGTGTGCGCGCATGTGTCGGTATGAGCATCATATAGGAGACCATCTCTTGTGGTGCATCTATATTTTTTATATACATACATACATACATACACATATATATATATATATAGTTTTATCACTCTACTGTCCCTACTGTTCTCTGGACTTGATACAGAGTTGGTGTTTCACACAACAATACAGAAAATGCAATCCATAAAATATGTTTTAATTCTGTTCTTTAATAACACTGACAACGGAGCCATGGTCAATACCATTCAGTATGAAAACACAAAAAATACAAAGAATCACAAAATCATGTTCCTTTTTAATGCAGATTATCCATCATGCCTTGGAAGGAGTTGGATTCAATGCTGTCTGCCGTCACCATGGTGATGTGAGAAGGGGAGTGACTCCCTGTGATGGATAGGTGTAAGCATGTGGGTCGCTTAAGGCTCGCTCAGGACCACTCCATCCTGAACCCGCAGAAATGGCACTGTGTGGACTGCAACACCACAGAGTCCGTGTGGGCATGCCTGAGCTGTTCACATGTGGCGTGCGGACGGTACATAGAGGAGCATGCGCTTCAGCACTTTAAGGTTTGGGAGACCCACCAAATAGTTTGCCATTTATTTATATCCCAAAATGATATCATTTTTAAATATGCGAAGACAACATCCGTAGAAAAGATTTTATTGCGTTTGTTCGAGCACCTCAACAGATTAAGTTAGTCGGAATTGATGGTCAAAAAAATCTGAATGGTCTTTATGTATCTTTTTTTTTATATAGGAGCAGCACCACCCCCTGGCGCTGGAGGTGAATGAATTGTACGTGTACTGCTACTTGTGTGACGACTACGTGCTTAACGATAATGCAACCGGTGACTTAAAGCTGTTGCGTAGCACACTGAGCGCTATTAAGAGCCAGTGCTATGAAGTCACCACACGAAGTGGCCGTACCCTACGATCGTCCTCCACCGCTGGAGACCAGCCGTCCCCCAGCACGCAGGAGCTTCAGCTGCGCGATGAGGACCGCATGTTCACGGCACTCTGGCACCGCCGGCGTGCCCTTATTGGTCGCGTCTTTCGCTTGTGGTTTGTGCAGACGGAACGGGGCCAGATGCGATTGGAAGAAGAACGGCAACAGGAGGAAGAAGAAGAGAAGAAAAGGGAGGCACGGGAGAGAAGGCGGGAACTTAAACGGCAAGCCAGAGAGGAGCTTGAAAGCACACCTCCAAGGAAGAGCCGTCGCATTCGTCGGCAGAGCCTTAAAGCTGCATCGGCTTCCACACCAACGTCAGCCATAAGCACCAAATCCACAACTACAAAGGTCTGCCCCAGCCCGTATCTCCACCCCTACTCCACGAACTACTAAAGACAGAAAGCCTCAGCACAGGCCTCGTACATCAACGATAGCCAAAAGGGCTCAGCCACCCCCACTTAAAACAGGCGATTCCCCAATCAAACGCCGACCAACCGTCACACCAGGAGTGACGGGTTTGCGCAACCTCGGCAATACATGCTACATGAACTCTATTTTGCAGGTTCTGAGTCACTTGCATGTATTTCGGGAGTGCTTTTTGAGGCTGGACCTGAACCAGGCACTTGAACTGCTAGCCTCTGCGGTGAGCCATAAGTTAGGACTCTCCAGTCAGCACGTGTCTCAGCCTAAAGGCCTCCAACCAGTGGTCAGGGCTCAGCGGAGGAGCCTCACGCTCACGAAACATGGAGCTGATCCAACCCAAGGAGCCGAGCTCCAAACACATCTCACTTTGTCACGAGTTACACACGCTGTTTCAAGTGATGTGGTCGGGGAAGTGGGCCCTAGTGTCGCCGTTCGCAATGCTGCACTCCGTGTGGCAGCTGATCCCGGCATTTCGAGGATACGCACAGCAGGACGCACAGGAATTTCTTTGTGAACTTTTAGATAAAGTCCAGCGTGAGCTGGAACGGACCAGAACGCTGACGCCTACCACCGTGCCGGCCAATCAGAGACGGCTTATCAAACAGGTGCTCAGCGTGGTCAACACCATCTTTCACGGACAGCTGCTCAGTCAGGTGAGGATGGCATGTACACCATCCAGTCCAACATGCACTTTATTTATGTTAGAAACATCAATTCATGTATAATGCTTGTACCAAAAACATTGACTGCGTTTACATGTGTACCGTTAATGCGATTATTTCAAATAATCAGAGTAAGGACTTAAATGCAGTAACATGTTTACATGACATGAGCAAACGTCTTCACTCTCGTTTATATGCAGTTTAAATAATTCCGATTTTTTCTGTAATACATAGTACAAACAAAGCTCTCAGGTACAGCAGGCATGGAACTGGCTATCGTTTTAATGTTCGCGTGAATCGCGTCAAATGCTAGAAACCTTTCTACGGATACGTTTCATAGTTATTTAGACGCTGTGATAAACACAGAAATATGATGAAAATGTCTCTGCAGCGTTTGTGTACGCTGTCATTGTTACATGCCGCCTTATTGCGATTAATACCGGTGTACGCATCATATGTTACTTTGATAATGCTTACTTCAATTATGAGCTTAATCGCATTATTTAAATCGAATGATTACGTTTAATATTGCCGAAATCCTATTATAATCGCATTATGAGGGTGCTTGTAAACAAAGTTATTGTTGCATTACTTTGGTGGTTAGAACCACTTGAGAATGTCTGAGCTGTTAAAGAGCTAGTTCACACAATTTTTTTTATTCACTCAATCTCAGTGTCATTCCAAACCTGAATGATTTTCTTTCTTCTCCAGAGCACAAAAGATGATGTTTTGAAAGACAAACCAAACAAAATTGTCTTGAAGTCCTTTGATGACTTCGATTTTACGTAGACATTCCTCAAAAAAATCTTCTATTGTGTTCCACTGAAGAAAGATTGCGTATATACAGGTCCTGAATGACATTAGGGCAAATAAAAAAAAATATTATACGGGTGAACTATCCCTTTAAAAATCTGTTGGCTTACTATATGCATGACATCAGAAAGAATTTTGCTAAAAATGTTCTTTTCTTTTAGGTGCGGTGTTTAGCATGCGATCATCGCTCAAACACAATAGAACCGTTCTGGGATCTTTCTTTGGAGTTTCCAGAGCGTTACCACAGCAACAGTAAGGATGCTGCACAGGTTCAATGTGGGTTGACAGAGATGCTGGCCAAGTTTACAGAAACGGAGGCTTTGGAGGGAGCCATATATGCTTGTGACCACTGCAATAGTAAGTTGGATATGATACAATGTGGATTTAGGAAAACTAGTGAAGCATATGTATTTAAAGTGATAGTTCAACTGAAAATAAAAATTCTCTCATCATTTATTCAGCCTTTATTCTGTCGATCAAAACCAGTACATGATTGTTTAATTCCTTGAAAAAAAAAAAAAAATGTCTCCGTGTCCCATCAAATGGAAGTATGCCCAACGTAATATAAACTCTTTTGTGTTCATACAGGTTTGGAATGACGTAAATGTTAATGATTAAAGAATTTAAATGTTTTTGGCTGAACTTACTCTTTGATTTACAAGAATATCGTAACACAAATAATATGACAGTAGAAATTTTCATTGTCATTTTATTTCTGTGTGATTATTTTCTGTCTTTTGATGATTTTTTAGCCCAAAACAATGATGCATCTTTTCATTGTCTTTTTTAGGCAAACAGCGGCGATTTTGTTCAAAGCAGGTGGTTCTAACTGAAGCACAGAAACAACTGATGGTCCACAAGCTGCCTCATGTTCTCAGATTGCACCTCAAACGCTTCAGGTACTTCATAAACATTTAACTGAGCAGGACACTGTTGAATTTTCCAATTGGATCTGTAATTGATATCCTGTGTGTGTACGTATACAGGTGGTCTGGGCGAAATCACAGGGAGAAGATTGGAGTTCACGTTCAGTTCGAGCAGGAGCTGGACATGGAACCATATTGCTGCAAAGACTCCAGTAACTCGCTCCACCCTCAACACTTCCTCTACCAGCTCTCTGCTGTCGTGATGCACCATGGGAAAGGATTTGGCTCTGGCCATTACACAGCCTTTTGTTATAATACAGAAGGAGGTAAAACACTGTTCATATAGAATCAAAATGACTGTTGATAGTTAGCATGTCACTGCTGTTTATATTACTTCTGCTTTAGTAACATTTTTTGGCTGTTAGAAAAATAGTAAACTCAAAAAAATAATTTAAAATAAATCAAAACATTTTTAAACTCCGCCCATCTATTCAGGTTCATCCTAATTAAAAATATTTTTTTGAGTAAACTTTTTGTTTTTCATTGAAAGAAATGTATATATGTTGGCAAAAAATATGTATGTCGGCAAAAGTAATTTCAGACATACACCTCGAGATTGAAATATATTTAAAGGGATAGTTCAACCAAAAATGAAAATTCTGTCATCATTTGCTCACCCTCAGATGGTTCCAAACTGGTTTACATTTCAATTTCTGATAAACACAAAGGAAGATAGTTGGAGGAATGTCAGTAACCAAAAAGATCCCATCCCCCATTGCCTCCCATAGTAATTATTTTCCCTTCTATGGCAGTTAATGGGGGATGAGACCTGTTTGGTTACTGGCATTCTTCTAAAAATTTGTGTTCAGCAGAACAGAGACATTTACACAGGTTTAGAACAATCTGAGGGTGAGGAAATGATGATATAATTTTAGTTTAAAGGGTAAACCATCCCTTAAAGCTTATTGGAAACATTTCAGTTGAGCGCTTCCAAACTTGATAGGTACTGTTATTTACAGGTCCACATGAAATCTGTGCAATGAAATATTTTTGTTAATTTAACACTGTGTCCTGACAGGGACACATCTTATATAAAGAGCAGGATTTTGGACGGATGTAATATCACAATAGGCAAAACAACCCAGAATTATAAATTATGCAGTTAAAAATTCCCTGACCATTGTTGCAGCTACAATAAATCTAGTCAAGACAAGACTTAATATTTATCTGCTATTTATTGCATTGCTGCTCAGTGAAATGATGCTTTGAGATAACAATACTGTGTTAGTTCTTGGGAAAGACGAATTCAGACCTTATTATGTTATTTTTTGTAACATACATGTGAAATTGATGGGACTAGTTAGAAAGCTGAGTTTCTAAGCTTTCAGAATATACCATATATCATTATAATTTTTCCAAATGTTAAATCTATTTCCTTAATCTAAATTAATATTCATTTTATTTGAATCTTGGTCTATCCGACTGACAAAAGTCAGTGACAATGTCTGAATTTTTTTGTTTACCGTTATTACGAACATAACACTCAGTTAATGCCTCTTTTTCTCTTACTGCTCAGGGTTTTGGGTACACTGTAATGACTCTAAACTGAGTGTGTGTGCCGTGGAGGAAGTGTGCAAGGCCCAGGCCTACATTCTCTTCTATACACAGCGGAACTCCCAGGACAAAATCAAAGCCAGTGACCTCTGACCCCTGCCGAGCAGCCTGTCAGCCCAGAGACTGTAATTTGTACATTCTGTTGATATAGAATTCGAGCTGGTTAGCACCTGTCTCCTTTTTATTCTAGTGTACAGCAGTTGCGGAGAGTGTTTGTTTTTGTAATACGCACACTCATGCCTTAAAGTTATAAGACTGACAGATTTTGGTGCGAGGCATTCTTGCAGTGACTAGCATTATGTGTCTGTATGTATGAAGAAAGTGATAAAGGTCCTTTGCGTGTATGTCCTGTTTAATACTGAATGTTGTCCACGAACCAAAGTTGTGAGTTTGAATGTGTACCGAGCCATGAAATGTTAGTATGAAAAAACAAGATCAAGACATTTTTCTCTTAATATCACATTATGTATGTTTCGATTGTGATTTTTTTTTTTAAGTGACAATTTAAAACACAATTCACAACATTTCAGGACTTTTTCTGTCACCTTGTCCGAATGTAGTTTTATACCTGGTATTTGGGTAAATGTTTTTCCATTTTACAGGAAAATGTAAGCAATGTTTTCACCAGCAGAAAACGTGTATGCTGTATCATATACTGCCCATTTTGGTGTGTATGCTGTTAGACGGTTGTCTGTTTTTTTGGATGAATGCGTTTCTGCAACTCGCGCACCCCTGCTCACATATCTTACAATGTTTTGTCGTATGTTTGTCTAGGTTATTGTTGGAATTCATTTTCCTACTTCACTCTCGAGCAGGTATAGACATGTAACTATGCAAATTGATACCTCAATTCATAGAGAAATTTACCTCAATAAAAGGAGAATATTTTTGCATTTTTCTAAACAACTTGTTGGTTGTTTTCTTTAATGCTATAAAGACCGTGTTTAAACTCTGGATGAGTTTAAAGTCCCATTGAAATAAAATGTAAACATTTTCATTCTGCTCATGTTTTATGAACCTGTTGAGCAGGGGTTTCTTGTGATGTCACAAAAGCTATAAACAAAACTGAAACGATTTGTTTCAAAGTTTGCACGAGCTGGTGGACTACCACACAAACTGAAGCATCTTTCAATTCCTTTTATTAAAAAAAAACTCAATGTTATACAGTTACTAGATGAGACGGCTATTTTGATATTGTACAAATACCAAAGAAACTGGATTCTTGCGTATTCTTGTTTTTTGTCTCGCAAAAGCCCTTCAGCAGTGTGTAAAGCCAAGCACCCATACTCTTCAAATTTTCTCATTCAGAACGTACAAATGAGTAAAAAGTCTGTATCTCGCTCTCGAAAATAGATGATGTTTTTGGGCACTGGCCTGTACCCATGCATAGTAATTTCATGCTGATTCTATGCTATACGGTTGCATTCCTTTAAAGAAATAGTTCACCCAAAATACTGTAGTTTATTCACCAAACCAATTAGAATTTTTCTTGAAACTAAATATTTTTTCCATATCATAAAAGTTAAGAGTGACCACTGAAGTGACACATATGACTATGGGACAATCTTTCATGTATTCACTATAGAAATATGATAGATTTCACTATATCATTACTTTATTAAATTTAACTAATATTATCTTACTAACCCTATTTCCTGTGCGTTACGGCTCTAAAATCTAATTTTCTTTTTGTGCATATTCAAAAAGGTTGCCTGAGTACACGGTGCAAATTGCAAAAGGTTTGACATCAGTGATACCTACACATTCGGCTCGTTCGACTTCATGCGCGCCACTCAGACCATCGTTTGACATCACAGTACCGCGAGAGAGAATCGTGAGCCGACGGCTCCGTATGTGTTTGCATCGCTCTCGCGATACTAGGATGTAGCAGCGCCACATGAAACTGAGACCCGCAAGATTTTCTGTAAATAATGACTAACATTTCAGTCAACAAATCACAAATATATCGCAATGGTTTAAAAGATGGACAACTACTTTTAAGGTAACCATTTTCACAACATTTCACCTTAATAATATAGCTAAAAGTAACTTGAGCATTCTGCTAAACTTTTTTCACAAAAGTAAGTCCCGCAAATGCACAAAAGGGAACTTCATTTTTGGGTAAAGTATTCTTTTAACAACAGTTCAGTTCCATTACTAAATACTTTTTTGTACATTAAAATAAATATATTTTGCGCAAAATTGGAATTTGACTGTGAATGCATATGTGAGTCTCAATAATCATCTCCACGGCTCACAACCTCCTTGCACGTGGGTCTGAGGAGGATGGTGTGTTCGAACTGCGCTGTGTACGACCCCTTGGCGTCACATAGTGGGGGGTAGGGGTCGATGATGCCCAGGTCACACAGGTTCTTCAGGGCCATCAGGTACTTGCTTTCTCCCAAACGGTCGAGCCAACGGCGACAGAACGCCAGTGTGCCGAAGTTCTCGTTCACCACGTTGAGAAGATGCTTTGCCCTGGCCAGCCTGGAGGTAATAAAAACTCACAGGTTATGAAATGACTCACTCGGTTAACTCAAAATAACTTTTTTATTATTTCTTTGCACGTTTTTCACATTAAAATGGGATTAATATCCCTGATAGGGAAAACACAGCATGTGCTGGTATGGTAGGTTTTGAAGCATGGTAGCTGGTTTGTGCTGGTTTAAAGTGGTCATGTTTCATCAGATGCACGTCCCTGGTCCGAAACTAACCTCTGTGTTTAATCATAACAATTTATTTTAATTTTAATTCATATTTTATGGTATATTAGTTGTATTCATTTAAATTGAAACTACCCAACAGTTATTGATTATTTGCAGAAGTCCATTGTCTGAGTGACATGCTCTCACCTGATTGGCACATGTCCAACGTCAAAGTTCTTCATGTAATGTGAGCAATCCATGTCATCATGCACCACTCCCTTACCAGTGCTGCCGAATGTTTCAATGGCGTACACCTCCCCCTCCTGGACATGAATTGACATTATTTTTCAAATGAATATGATTTGGAATACTGTAACTGCATTTAAAGCATTTGAGACACAAACCTCCTGTTTTTTATGACAACCACAACATTGATAATAGGACTGCTCGACTATGACAAAAATCTTAATCGCGATTATTTTGACCAGTATTGAGATCCCGATTATTTAACACGATTACTCTTTAACTTTTAAAACAACGTAGAAAATAAACCCTGAATTCAACTGAAAAATAAATGTAAAGAAATAGCACAGCTGAACCAGTATAAAGGAAGGGGGTTCAGTCTGGATTTCCACTACAAGAAAAGAGAGGATCCTTGCAAAATGTAATTCAGGACAATAATTCTTGATTATTTTGTTTTTGTGATTGATTGTTGAAGGCCAAAATTGACGATTTCAATTCATTTTAATTAATTGCACAGCCCTAATTGATAATAATAACATGAATACACACCTCCATCCTGGTGGCTTCTCCACCCTTCACTATAGGCACTGTTTTACCACCATGTATCCGATACTGACCAATTGAGTGTCCGTTCAGATTCCGAACAGGTTTGACTACAAGGAAATATCTCATAATAAGATGCATCATAAACGCACATGTCTAACCATTAGTGTATATCATTTAGCAAATGTACCTTGGAAAGTTTTTCCATCAATTTCAACCTCGTACGACTCCATAACTTCCTGTATCGATTCACCGACATCACAAAGACGGACGTCTATACCTGCACACTGTGAAGGGAGAATTTTCACTCCTGCAATTGTACAATGTGCCACAGGTTTGATGTGCGGGTCTCGAAGATGCTCACCTTGATGCCTGTGTTAGTAGCATCTCTCACAGCCTCAATCAAGCCATCGAACTTTGGGTTGAAGGTGACGGTAAAGGCACAATCAATAATCCTGCCTGAACACAATTTTTTCATTTTTAATGAGTCTGCTCACTTGGACTTTATTTGAGTAAGTAAAGTTAATGTGATAACTGAAATTATTTACAAAATTTTAACAAAATCGCACATTCAGTTTTTATCCTAATAATCTCATTTTCACATTTAATGAAGACGTGTTGTAAAAACAGAGGGTCAAAAACATTTGTGTTCAAGAGATGGAAAGTATGTGATAGCTCACATTGCATTATGGGTATTTTCTAAGTGTGTATACTGTTCGTGCAGAATGTTTATGGCTCATGTGTCGTACCGTTAATGTGTGTACCGAAATCGATCTTGCATATGTCGTCATACTGAAGGACAGTGGGGTCTCCTGCGTTGGGCGTGTAGTGAGCAGCACAGTTATTCAGCGAGCAGCCGGTAGGAAATGCCAGGCCTGCTTTTAAACCGTTCTCTTTGATCAACTTTCGACTGCAGTCCTCCAAACGCTCACTGAAAAGAGAAAGCAAAAAGAAAAGATGTGTGAAATCAAATGACACCTTTTATTTATTAACGTAAACACTAGACAGTATATATCAGCCGCGGAAGAGACCATTTCAAACGTTTTTCTAAATTTACTATTTATATATCTTTTGGTCAAATAATTTTTGTGTCGTTCTGTGAACTACAAACAATTTTTTCCCAAATTTCAATTGGCAAAAAATGAAAACTGGAGAAACAGGTAAAAATAACAGAAATGATTCTCTGTAATTTTCCAGACCTCAAATACTGCAAAGCAACAGAGTGATTAATATTTAAAGTTAGCTTTTATTTTTAGATTTTTAGTTTTTGTGTTATTTGTAGTTAAAGTTGTAGCAATTATGGTATATTCTTTTGTCATTTTATAATTTATTGGTTTATTTTTTATGTTGGTATATAAGATTAGTACATTTTTATTTTAGTTTTTGTTTAGTATTATAATTTTACTGCTTTAAACTTACTTCAGTTTATTTTTGAGACAAACATTTAGAAGTTTCTTTGAGTTAAGTTGTTTCAAAAAAATGTTGATCAATATTTGATTTGATTTGATTTCAATGAACAGGAACGTTTTCAAAGTTTACATTTTAGTAAACTAAAATTACCTTGTAAAGAAAACATGTTTATATTCACTTTATGCAATACAATAGTAATATTTGTATATGTATTTATGAGAAGTTCAAAAATGATTTTTTAATAACCTTGATTTTTATTAATTTCATGTGTCTTGTCATGCAGTCAGTCTTTCTTTTTGCTGTTGGATGACTTTATTGTTACTCCTGAGGTTTAATTTTGTTGTTTAAATGGTGAATAAATGACAATTTAAAAATGTCTATTATAAATAGGCCTACTGTACATATTCCCTACATATATCCTACTTACATTCTCTTATCAAGAGCATCAAATAATTTCAATTAATATCAAAGTTAAAACTGGTTGTTTGCAGAGTTTATTTGCGCACTCTGACATATATAAGCTGGGTTTCTTGACACCTGCTTTGTGGTTAAAATGTTCTTGATGGTATCTGGGGTGCTATGGATGCTGGTCAAAAGAGTCCACGCCCAAGCCTCTAAAATATTCTGTTCGCTAAACTTGACTCCTTTAATGCAAGTCTGTTGGATGTTTGTGCTTTTTAATCATTAACCTTTGCTAAATCATAATTACTCATTTATGCTTTAGACATAAATGGCATGGGACCCATTCCAAAAAGTAATATAAGGGTTAGGGATCCGTTTAAATCATGAATCATAATAGTCAAATAAGAGTAATAGTGACATCATATAGGTTAAGCAAGAAGTTAACATGTCTGTCTCCTTAAACAAACAGGACAATGGTCTGAAACACCGGTGGACCTCGCTGAAGACCTGCTGGCTTTTACTTTTGTAGATTCTTCATATTAAACTTGGATATGAGTAAGTATTTAAAATATTAAAAAAGTTAAATGCCTCACTTGTAATGTTAATGTCATAATTTACCCACCAGATTTCAATCATGGCCATTCCAGGTTTGATCCAGGTTTTCACATATTTGCGCACCTGCCGATGTGCCTCGGCTGCCTGCCGGAAATCATTCCACAGCTCCTCATTTGCTTTATCCAATATGCGCTTCTCTTCGTTGGTCGATCTCCAAGCCGCACTACGCCTGACGGTGAATGTAAAATACAGCGATATACTTTTTAATTTTATTAATTCACCAACAGATAAACAAAATGGACATCTTAATGTTTTATTATTTACACATGTAAATAGGTCAACTACTAATGTTTTCATTTATTTAACTGGGGATAAGATGCACATTAAAATCACAGATATCTTGTAAATAATTATAAATTCCAAAAGTAACATATTAGTTATACAAACATAACAAAAATAATTGAATTCCATAAATGGATGGAATTTTTTTGGACATCCGTAATAAAAAACAGTTTTTCATTTTTTTCCAGTTCCGTCATAGCTGATTGGCTCTTCCTTTATAATTATAATCAATTATAGTTTAAAATAGTAGACAGGCTATAAAATAAATGTAGAGGCTATACAACTCAATTTATAGCTGGCCCTCGCATACGCGGTGTTCATAACTATTTTTGGAAAGAGTACTTTAGACGCGAGGGAACACAGGTGACCTCTATGTCAGTTGTCTCGGCGATATAATATTACACACAGCGCAGGGTAATACGAGGTAGAGTAGCCCACAGAAAGTACAAGGTGACCTGATGGACTTTAAGAATGTATTCACGTTGAGAAGAGGACAGCTGTCTTACCCATCCTGCGATGGAGGGTACTCATTCTCCTCACCCACAGGAAACACACCATTAGGGTACAAATCGCATATGGGGAGGGATGGAGGGTCTGTCTGGATTTTGGCTAGAGGAGAGAAGGAAGACATCCATGTCACAACAAGATCTTAAAATGTTTAACCTGCTCTCTATCATACAATGACTGTGAAGCTGTCTTTCCGTTCAACTTTCGGGCGTCACTATAAAACCGGAATTTACAATACAAACAGACTTGAAGCACAACATAATAACATGAAATAATATGCAGTTTTTCAGAGAGCCTGGAATAATTATTGCTGATTACACTTCTGCTGCTTTTGGTGCATAAATGTATATTATAAATTGAAATTATTTCAAAGCACTTTTTACAATTTTGCATTGATGCAAAGCAGTAAGCATGACTTTTGCATATGACTACAGGGAGAAGAGAAGAAAAAAAACGATATAAATAAGAATAGAGGAAACCATAAAGAGTGAAATAGGCCTACGTAGAATACACAGTATTATAGGTGGTATTCTGGTATCTGGTATTTTTCATAAAAATATATATTTTAGAAAACTGTATCATTTAATTAGTTTCTGAATATCCAGATTACTACATTTATGGCAGGATAATGCTACTTACCATTAGAAAAATTCATCACTAACCCACCCTCATGTCATTTCAAACCTGTATGACTTTATTCCTTCTGCACAATACAAAATAATATATTTTGAAGAATGATGGTAACCAAACAACATTGGGCACAATTGACTTCCACTGTAATGTCACATTTTTCAAAATATCTGCTTCCGTGTTACAAAGAAGAGTCATAAACAGGTTCAATTGACATGAGGGAATAAATGATGAAGAAATTTCATTTTTGGGTAAACTTTTCCTTTAAATATTTTGTGGGCAGCCACTGGTCATATGCATTCACTGTATTGAAGACAGCATTGTGACAATTTTCTCAATATGTCCTTTTGTGTTTCACAAATTAGTCATACGGGTTTGCATGAGAATTGTACGTTCACATAGACAACCACCATAAATACAAACCCCATCATCTTTAATGTTTGTGGAAAAACTAACTGATAACGTCTGTCTTTTCATGTTGATGATTTAAGCGTTTTTATGTTGTGAGTGACAAATATTTGCTAGATAATGACAAACCATCCGCTGGCACCTGTGACCTGCTCTAAATCCTCTGCTAAAATTCAGTCTGCACTGCAGGATTTTCCCGAAGGTACAGGGATCTGGCGTAATGCCAGTCCGCTGCATTGGCAGCCAAAGGCGCTCCCTGCCCCCGTCAACATGGGTACGCATGTGAAGCGAATCGTAACGCGCTCCCCATAGTGTCAGTCTGAGAGTCACGTGTTCAAAGGTACTGCGCTGACTTGGCCTCGTTCTCGAAGATAATTGATGACTACTCTTCCCTCTTTAAGGAAAGTTGTCTAACATCTAATCCAATCAGCAAAGACCAAGGGCACTTTGGGAACCAATGAGAAGATCTGAACTGACTCCGCAGTGAACAAAATGTGCGAGGAAAGAATTAAAGATAAACATACGTCCTTTCTTTTTCTTGGGCTTCTTTTTCTTCTTTTTCCCAGAGACATTATCCCCGTCCTCTCCATCTGTGACGGTAACAGGGTTGGCACAATTAGGGACTTGCAATTAAGGTGGTAGTGGAATGCTAAAATACTGCACAGTGCTCTAAGCATTGCATGCTGCTTGATTTTTATGCGCCCAAAGATTTGAGACCACATAAGAAGAGTTTAGCTGAAAATAAATTTGACGTTTTAAGAGGTTGAAAGAGGGAAATTATTTACGATTCTGCAATATTAAAGTCAAATAATAATGTATTGTTTCCAATCACACAAGATGCTAACTGGAATTTTCCTAAACTATGCTGGGATTACTGTACATGGACCTTTAGGTAATTAATGCATAAACACTGTATCAGAATGATTGCATGCTGTCATTAAAGAAACATACCAAAAATAAAATACAATTAAACTTTTTACTCCCATTGTTATCCTACTAATCTGTGCAATCAGCAAACATCTCAATTAAAAAAATCTACCTTTTCAGCATTTTACTAGTTTTAGTATTTGTGACCCCATTTCTTATTATGCATGTTTTATGTAGTAGTATTCGATATTGTTGTCAAGCGGGCTCATCATGTATAATTTAGCGTGTAAATGTCTAGTTAAAATATTTCACATTTTGTCGCTTTGGAGTTTAAGGTTGTGTCTGAGCAGCTATACGTTTTTTACATTCCATTTTACTTTGTAAATACAACACATAATGTAACACATAGGTTGTCACGGAAAATGGATGAGGTGAATATAAAAATTTTGACAAATATTCAGATAGAACCTTATAATTTCAACGTGATGATTTCTTCAATCCAATTTTTGTGCACAAACATTTTAACTTCAAGCACCCTGATCAAAAAAGAATCCAATGTTAAATGTAATATTAAAGCTGCAATCCATAATTTTCGCATCTCTATCGCTATTTCTATTTAAAACATAAAATTGCAGATTACTTTACACATTTATCTTTGAAAACACCTGACATTTCCCACACCCACTTATAAGTCATAATTACACGGCTCGTTGGAATGCTTGATTCTGATTGGCCAGTCCATATTAGCAGGTCCGTTATTCCCACATAACAAGCTCTCAAAACTAATAACACACGGTAACTCGGATGCAGCAAATCATTTTGACAGTTTTTTTTACAAATTAAAAATAAACAAGTCTTTTAATAACATATATGACATTATATTTACAAACATCCATCCATCCATCCATCCATTTTCTTCCGCTTATCCGGGGCCGGGTCGCGGGGGCAGCAGTCTAAGCAGGGATGCCCAGACTCTCCCTAGACACTTCCTCCAGCTCTTCCGGGGGGAAACCGAGGCGTTCCCAGGCCAGCCGGGAGACATAGTCCCTCCATCGTGTCCTAGGTCTTCCCCGGGGTCTTCTCCCAGTGGGACATGCCCGGAACACCTTACCGGGAAGGCGTCCAGGGGGCATCCGGAAAAGATGCCCGAGCCACCTCAGCTGGCCCCTCTCGATGTGGAGGAGCAGCGGATCTACTCTGAGCTCCTCCCGAGTGACCGAGCTTCTCACTCTATCTCTAAGGGATCGCCCGGCCACCCTGCGGAGAAAGCTCATTTCGGCCGCCTGTTTCTGGGATCTTGTCCTTTCGGTCATGACCCACAGCTCATGACCATAGGTGAGAGTAGGAACGTAGATTGACCGGTAAATCGAGAGCTTCGCCTTGCGGCTCAGCTCCTTCTTCACCACGACAGACCGGTACAGCGTCTGTATTACTGCAGAAGCTGCACCGATCCGTCTGTCAATCTCCCGCTCCATCCTTCACTCACTCGTGAAGAAGACTCCCAGATACTTGAACTCCTCCACTTGAGGCAGGAACTCTCCACCTACCTGAAGTGAGCAAGCCACCCTTTTCCGACTGAGAACCATGGCCTCAGATTTGGAGGTGCTGATTCTCATCTCAGCCGCTTCATACTCGGCTGCAAACCGTCCCAGTGCATGCTGAAGGTCCTGGTCTGATTGGGCCAGCACGATGACATCATCCGCAAAGAGCAGAGATGAAATCGTGTGGTCCCCAAACCCGACGCCCTCCGGCCCCCGGCTCCGCCTAGAAATTCTGTCCATAAAAATTATGAACAGAACCGGCGACAAAGGTCAGCCCTGCCGGAGTCCAACATGCACCGGGAATAAGTCTGACTTACTGCCGGCAATGCCAACCAAGCTCCTGCTCCGGTCGTACAGGGACCGGATAGCCCTTAGCAAAGGGTCCCGAATCCCATACAAAACATGTGGATTGGTTGGGCAAACTCCCATGAACCCTCCAGCACCCTGGAGAGGGTATAGAGCTGGTCCAGTGTATTTACAAACAATTAAACCAAATTGCCTGTTCATGACATTTGAAAGTCGTTTCTTACCTTGGAACCGAAAGTAAACACCTTTTCCACACGGAAGGTCTGCATTCGGTAAAAATGATCTAATAAATATTTCAAATTTACATTTCATGTCCAGTTTTTTTTCGCATGTGGCAGGAAGCCATGTAATAAGCGGGATAATGTACAACCAGCTTACTGTCATTCCGAAGTAAGCCACTTCACTGCGATACAAGACCCTTATTTCTAACACCCGGCTGCCTGTACATTATTCCTTATTTATAAACTCACCGTTGAATATATGAACTGAAGCACGATCTTAAACTTTATAATTATTTCCAATTCATTAATCTAAGGTCAAAGTCAGGTTCTATTGCATTGTTGGATATTATAACCAGTGTCCTCTGTTGAACACTTCACATCTCAGCAAATGCAGCGGGCCAGCCACTTATTTTACACATACAGAGATTTTGCACAAATTATACATACTGCGTAAATAGTATAGTAGTATAGCAGCTGAAGCATTACGGAAATAATGAGGTTAATTTACATAGTAAATTAATAAGTGTGGACACTGGAAAGTTGTGAGTATATATTAACAGAATACCTTCTTCTCCATCATCTTCTCTATCTTTATCCTCTAGGTTCTGTTGCTTGGCCAGTTTTCTCACATCCACCTCACCATCCTCCCCCTGCTCACCGTGTCCTGCTGCAAAGTCACACACACAGGTGATCCAGCCCATAAGCAAAGTAAGTCCTAAATGTGCCAGATGCATCAGAAACTGCAATCTCCATCAACACAATGTGTGTGCGTGTATGACAGGTAGTGATTAAGAGCTGTGAGATTGGAAGCTGTCCACAACTTCATCTAATATACTGGATCCATATGAAAGCAAACTTGGCACAAAATAGATCTGCATTGTCATATAACCTTGGTAGGTCAATAGATTAGACCTGATGCAAGTGCACAGAGAAGACATGCATGCAGAGCGGACAGCTGTGTGCACACCTTAGGTTTAAAAATGGAATTTCGGAAATCAAAAAAGATTCTCATACATTGAATTATTTAATAAGGAGTCACATTAAAAGACGTCTTCCCGACTACCCACAAACTCTATATAGTTTTACCTACTTTGCAATTTCATAAAAGAATATAAATGGCATTGGCATAATCAGTGCTAGAAATGGGGGGGGGGATACGGAGTCGAGAGACAAATTTAAAAAGGGACAGGAGTTCCACCTCAAAAATGTTTCTCATCTATTATCCATAAAATGTCCTCCAAATACTGGACACACATCATAAATAAATGTATGCAGCTTTTCGGCATCTATGGTTGAAATGATTCGCCATGAATCATGATAGTCTTAAACTTTAGCAAAGTGTGCCGGTATGAATTATTGCAAAAAGAGCAAGTTGTCTACACATACGGCATTTTTGGACATTTTGGGCACAACTGTTAAAAGCATCTTTGACTTTTAAAAAAGGGGAGGAGAGCAATAAAGTTCTTGAGACAGTCTATTGATGAACAATATGTTTAGTAGATATTAAATCAAATGGAAAACAACATAATGATAAAATATATTCTGAAACAATTTATGATAATAATAATAAAATGCATTCTAATAAATTTTAGAAATACTACAAATAATATGAATATAAAAATAAATACAAATACAATGATATGAATGAATATAACGAATCGATAAAAGAAAAAGTAATGATCCTGATTTTTTCATAAAATTCCCAGTTGGGATAACTTTTACAGTTGCACTTAACATATCTCTTAAATCTTGACCCAAACAGCACACAGGTATGGCACAGATCTAGTCCTGTCGTAAGTTTATCTGAGACTTTAAACAGAGTTTGCAGCAAACTTAATAAAGCAGGTGTTTGAGTTATAAAAGTGGCATCTCTACTCGTTAATATCAATGTAACACTCACCGGCCGTTTTGCTTTTCTTCTTTTTCTTCTTCTTCTTCTTGGCGGGATCCGTTTCTTCTCGTTCCGCCGAGTGCCCGTTAACGATCAGCGCGTCCATGCCTGGCTGTACCGGCAGCGGTTCGGTCCCGTTCGCCTGCATGTTCCCGGACGCGAGTGGACAAGGACCGTGCACACGAGCATCGGAGAAAAGCTGCGGAATCAGCTGAGTGCCCGACGAGCGTCATCAGCGAAATCACACGCTTCCAACTATGGCGAAGGGATAACTAATGAATATTAATTAGGTTTTGATGACGGGCTTTTTAGATCGGGATCTAATTAATATTCATGAATCATTAATAGGTTGGTTTCACGTGACGTCACGCTGCTGCATCGCGAGAGCGCGAAATTCAGATGGAGGGCAGGAAGTGAAATAGCTGAGGATCTGCCAGTGCCGTCTGAGAAAATGCCAATGTCTTGTGTAGTTTACGGCTGCTCCAATCGATCAAACCGAGAAAAGGGAAAAGGATTTTACAGAGTACCAAAGATTGTCACTCATGAATGTGAGAAATGTAAAAAGCTCACAGAACAACGCCGTAAAAAGTGAATTTTAACGTACTTCTGCGGTCGGGAGGAGCAGAGTCTGTTAATGCCGTGTCTGCAGCGATCACTTCGCCGGAGGTTATGTTAGCTAGCCAACTTGTTTTTTGTGTCTGTGTTTATATAGCATTAGGTTTTCGTTAAATGCTCATTTACTTAGTAATGATTATTAAGTTACCGGTAGTCTAATATGGACTTCATTGGGGATTTTTAGACTGCCGTAGCGCTTTGGGTGACGTTGAGTCGGTAGATTGGGCTCCGACGGTCAACCTAGGGTCCTAAAAAACTAAACCCAAATCAGAGCGTCTCTTAAACGAGAGCAGATATTGAAGCTCAAGGAAGACCAACAAAGACGGTCCAAATGTGCAGAGGCTATGTTGGATCTCCAACAGACAGATGAGAGCCCGGATCTGACACAGACAGCCGAAAGCTCCGAACCGAAGCAGCGTGACTAGTGACTCGTGGATAAAAGTATTACACTTGTGTAACCTGATAGTGACTAGTCCAATTGTACTGGCTATATGTAATAAAATGGATTCTAATGTTATTGCACACCATGTTCTTATTATAACAATTGTTTAAAATCTAATATTGTAAATAAACCACCATTTATAATTCTGTCTTCTCAATGGCATTTAATGTTTTCATTTATATTGAACAACAGCCGGAACTCACAGAGACCACACTTATAACTATAGTCAAAATGATAGATAGTTGGTGATGTCAACAGCCTCCACTGTCGGCAAATCTTCAAGTTCAACCGAAAACTCACTCATCTTCACGAGGAACGGGTCACGTCCAACATATCTGTTTACTAACTCCATGTATCTATTTCTTGAAACTGGTTCTAAATTCATACAATACGGACTCTCCGCAACGGTTTCCTCCATAGACACATTGTCCATGTTTACTTCCTGCCCTCCATCTGAAATAGCCCCGCCTTCGTGCGTCATCATAATCACGTGACTGAAACCCAGCTATTGGGCGACTGATTAGCGCCGTCTGACTCTCAGCCAATCAGTGGCCCAGTGGATGTACGTCACGTCATATAATTAATATTTAGAAGGTACTATTAAAGACTGGCATTCAAAAGGGTAAAAGACTGTTCTGCAAACAATGTATAGATGTATTCTGTATTAATCTAATTATCTGTATCTTATTTTTCCATGCCAATATGTACATAAAAGCTTAAATATATACATAACAGCTTAAATGATGCTTTAGCACAGTTGTTTAATTTACACGTGGTCTGTCCTGTTAATGTGAATAACATTCTGGTCAAATGTCAGCATTAAATTAAAAGATTATGTTTTACTTATTTTTGAGCTAAACTAGACTGTAGCTTAACCATAAATATTTTAGACAATTCGTACTACATAATCAACCATGAGAAAAAGATATTATGTTATAACATCATGAATACCATGCATGAAAACTAAAATTTGCGATTTAACTAATTTAACAATATGTGTGCAACTAGCTGGGCCTGCACTTATTTATCTGTCAACAGATGGCAGCCTTACTCCAACTGTAGCGTTAGTACATAACAACATTTGAATCTTTCCTCTCAAGACATATGCACAAGAGTCTGTTCAAGTGTGAACTTTATTAGGTCACCTCACAAAAGACAAACACATATGTACATATACTTTATTTCACAAACAAAATGAAAGAATGTGGACGGAGGAAAAACACAACCCTTCAAATAAGGTCAAATATAATCTGCCACTGCCAAGACAGGCTTGCAAGTCATGCATATTCATGAACAAATATGAATGAAGGGTGGTAAACATACAACAAACAATTCACACACAACTGATCAGTCATAGGATCAAATGTTTTCATAATGATCTCCTTTATTCTAAGTCCCAATATAACATTTCAGCGTAATTCTAAAGTGCAATGACACCTTCGGGGGAAAGAGTGTTTAAGGCAAATAAACTGCAGCTTGATTCCTTTTCCAGTGGGTAAAGTGTATATTAGGGTCTAAATTCAGCCAATATGAAAGGCCTTGAGTAATATTTGAGGGCCAGTACTTGGAAAAGGCCCCAACAACTTATAAAGAACACGATTGTACATGAGAAGAATATATGATGCCAAAAAAAGATTTTTATACTCTTTGTGAAACAAAAATGAGGGAATCCACTGTAAATAAAGTTAAGGTGAAGGGTTAAAAATTGCTTTAACAAGTGTACTTAGAAAATTCTACATTCTTTAGAGAAAAACAATAACCTTGTGATGGTCACACAGGAAATCCAGCTGTGTCCGAACAGACAAGTTTGATGTGGAAATAGAATGACGGCATCTATTTATTTTCTCTTTATAGACTGACACAAACAAATATGCAAATATTTTGCGAGAGGCAAGATGCTGTCTTTTCAAGGTCACCAAAAACCAGCTGAAATCCAGTAGGACATCAGTATATAGGGTAGTTGACAAATAAACCGTAACCGTGTTCTAGGGTTCAAAAGGAAATCCAAAACACAAACTGTTATTTTATATTATTAATGTTTATATTTTCTATATAAATAGCATAAGAGAGATTTATTTTCATTGTTAGATTTTTCATATTTTTTGCTGTCACACCATAGGACGCACCTACGGTTTATTTGTTAACTACACATATATATATATATATATATCTTTGTATGTTTCTTGCTTAAATATGCAATTAAATAAATTGAAATGTCTGGGTCATAATTTCACCCCAAAGCCAAAATGAAGTTATATTTTGAATGATGTGTAAAAAGTGATTTTATAACTGAACAATGAGGAAAATATTTGGATAAGTTTACCGTAAGTTTACCGACATGAGCATAAGTTTACCGACATGAGCATTAACTGAGGGAAGTACAACAAATATTTGACTAATGAAATAAATGTGGTTAATCCCTATTGTTTTGAATCACCGAAATAACATTTATTTTATTATTTAAAAGTTTTTGTGGTAATAAAATTTAAAAAATGTGAAATATTATTGTAATTCATTTAAATCATTTGTTAATGGAAAAAATACTAATATGAAAAAAACTTGGTTTATTTTCTACATGCAAAATACAGTTTATCATTCGCTTTTGATTTTGGAATGATGTATGACCCGGACTTGTTAACCCCAATAAATGGGAATCAAAATAAGACTCTGTACCATTTACATTCATGAATCTAAGTACAGGTAGGCAACGGCCAAGGGCGTAGACGTGTTACGTGAGTACATCTGTCCGTTTTGGTGTTATTTTGTGTACTAGCATGTGCCAGTCTGTACCTGAGGCCTGTCATGATGAACGTGGACAAAGAATGTCCCATGAAACATACAGCTCTCTAAAACATACACACACTTCAAAGCACAGACACACACCAAAACAGATTCACACACACCAGCTATATCCGATGATGTCAGCGCCCTGAAATCAAGCTCAATAAATTAAACTAAAACACGAAAATAAATATTCTGGCGGTCTTGAAAATGCTGTTTCAGTCCTCCTCAGATTCTCTCCCCTCCTGTGATGTCACTTCCTCTTCGTCCTCGGAGTCCCCAAAGGTACATTCTTGCATGTGTGTGAACGTATGCGAACGCGCTGCTACCTGGGCGGCCAAAGCAGAGCTAAAACTTAGCGCTTCCGAGCCATGCAGTTCTGTGAGCCTGTCAATCACTGAAAGCGTGGGAACTCTTGCTGCGAGTAGTGGGAGTGTTCCTTCTTCAATAAGCCCATCTGATTGGAAGAGCTGTGTTTCCTCTGTGGTCTCCGCCCCACAGATGACATTATTTGCATCGGTTAGCCCCTCCGATTCGCCACACGAAAATTCTGTCACTAAATAATTTTCTACTTCCACCTCATTTATGATGTCAGTCTGGTTTTGACTATCGTTCCTCTCTTCTTCTGCTGTTATAAGTTGCTCTTGTGTTTCTTGGGAAATGTGATTTCCTGTGTTAGTAGTAGCTTCTGCTGAAATACACGGCTGTATAGAGTTTGTCTCTGTTTCTTCAGTCGTCTCATTAGTGAATGGAGTTAGAGCAGCTAGAAGAACAAAAAATACATTGAGTTAAGATGGCATGTACTTGCCCATCTTAATATTTTCCAGTCTTTTTAATAGACCTAAACATATGAATGAGTTGGAATGAATTTGGAAGTAGTATCCGCTGACTTTCTGTTATCACATTGGTGTGTGTATTACCTTGATCGCTGAAGAGCAGACGCTTGCGTTTGTCTCTCTCTCCATCCGAGGCTCGGATTCCCAGGACGGATTTCAGCTCGAGTAAAACACGTCTCGACTCTTCTCCTTCACGCCGTTGCCGCTCCAGTTCGCATGGCGACAACATGTCTGCGGTCGCCCTCCATTCTGTCTCAGAGTCAGAATCCGAAACGTAGGCCTCAAGTTCCTGACCAAGAAAAACAGCAATTTATCCCAACTAAGCCTGTAAAATCAAACTGATAATGACTATTTCTGCATATGACCACAATCAAATCAGCTGGATTTGCCTCGTTTTAGTCGTCTGAGATTCCAGAGTGTACAAAAATAGAGAAATGTTCACAGACATTATAATCGCTATTATTGTATTATAGAATGTATTTGTACATTTTCTTTCGAGAGTGCGAGTTGGGGTTGCCTATGCAAAAGTCTTTTACTGTTCTACAATTTCTGAATCGTTTTTAGCACGAGATTCCTTCGATGTTCTAGGAGGTTGCTGTGGCGTTTTTTGTTTGAGCATGTTATGTGCTGCTTATATATATGTGTATGTGTAATGATGAAGCATTCATAGAACGACAAGATGTAAAAAGATAACGCCGTAGGACAAAAAAACAACAACAAGGTTTATATGGAGATACGTTGAATGATGTGACGACTCAAACTGTACCTGTTCTTCAGGAATGGGGTCTCTGTCCTGTATGTGTGCAATTGGGGCAGTGGGAGGGGCTTCTGGGAAAGCAGTTTCCTCCGGCGGTTTGGAACCTTCTGAAACATAAAATCACTATATGACTGTGTGTGTGACTTCTTTTAACACAAAATAATGCCATAACTAATTCTATAGAATTAAAATCTATAGAAAAAATTGTATATTTTACTATTTAAAATATTGTTATTTTAAAGCACCACAATTAGCTTTTTGTAGTTTTTTTTTTTTCAACCACACACATATATAAAATTATTCCCACATGGATTTGAACCATTTATTAAATTGCATTTCCACATAAAATCAAGTTACTCCCCAAATCCAATTTTTACTCGATCTGGAGTGTTTATTGTGGATACTGTGTACAGAGTAATGAAGTTACTAGTCTTAAAATAGCTACAGTTGTCTGGCACCATCAAACAACTGCACAGCTGACCTTTTGCCCTGTTGCATTAAACCACCAGCAGAGGAAATTCATCGAGTGACGGTGGACATCATGTGACTATTAACTTCAATTCATTATGGCCTAATTCTGCAAAAGACATCACCGACTTAATCTCCCCTTTCTTTTTTACCCTCCTACTTCCCTTACGCTTCTTAAAATAACTACCGGGAGGGAAATCGGTCAAATAAGGAATTAAAAATAGTCTCAAGACACAGAGACTGACGCACAAAAGGATGACATCCTTAAGATCATACACGCTAGAACGCAGGGTTATTATACTGACATACAAAAAATTTGTTCTTAAAGGGACAGGTCACCCAAAAGTGAAAATTCCATCATCATTTACTTGACATTAGTTCCAAACCTGTATAAATGTCTTTGTTCTGCTGAGCACAAAGGAAGATATTTGGAATAATATCAGTTACCAAACGGATCTCGTCCCCTGTTGAGTATTTATTTTCCATACTTTGGCAGTAAATTGGGGATGAGATCTGTTTGGTTACTGACATTCTTCCAAATATCGTCAATGATGATCAGCTGGTAAAACTTGCTCTGAAAGTGATCCAGTTGTTATTCCTCTGTATCGTTGCAATTATAGTACTGTCTTACATTACTTTTTGTTTAGTCATGTTTATTAAGTGTACAATTCAAAATGCTGTACAAGTCAGCTGTGCAGTTGTTTCATAAATTATATATATAATTGTATATTTAATACTGTAATATTTAAAAGATAACTAAAACAATAATATTACACATAATCATATTGAATAATTATCTTAAACTATTTTTAAAACTTCATGTTTGTAGTTATCTACTTTGGTGGCCTTAACACTGTAAAAACTTTTAGAGGCCTCTTTATAAACAACATGCCGCTGTTATTGGTTGAGAGCTTGACCTCTGACCTGGACAGCTGGAGACTCTGCGCAGCATGCGGTCGACCTGGGCGAGCGTGTCATCCCAGCAGCAGGTGCTGGCCTGCATGTGCGGCTGCAACAGCTGTAAACGTTCCCTCAGCTCCTGATATCCTGCACACGTCATCTCCTCTGTTTCCTTAGCAACCATTAATTTCTCCAAGTCATCCTCGAGAATTATGACCCTATAAGAAACAACCAACGTGATGCAATTAACATAAAAAGGAAAAGCAACGCCAAGGTCATGGGTTCGATCCCAGGGGATTGCACATACTAAGAGAAAAATGTAGTCGCATTGGATAAATGCGTCTGCCAAATGCATAAATATACAATTTAAAAAATGACATGATTGATGAATTTTCTGCCGTTTCTGTCAAGCAATACATGTATCAATATTAGTATTAATTCCTGCTGTGATGTTTAGACGGTAGTATCAGAATTTGGCAAAATCAAACCGCACATATGGATCCAACAACAATTCAGGCAGTTGGTGTAATTTTTCCTTGCGTGCCAAAAATATTTTCTTGGCCCACTTTGGGCTTTAAGTACCAATTTAGTGTTTGAGGATCACAGTCAACCTAAGTATTGTAAATCCTTTTATGACCACAGTGTTCCTATTTTCTAATGACACTACCGGCGGGAAAATGTGCCATGTCACAAAATCATTTAATACACCGGGTAGGTGTACGCTATATTTTGTGTATTTGATATATGTAATTTGTGCTGTCGAATCAATTAATCGTGATTAATCGATCCCAAAATAAATGTTAGCCATTCACATATTACATAAACAATTATATATGAATTGATTAACCGATTATTTAGGAATAAATTCTTCTATTACTTTTTAATAGATTCATTGATTATTACGGAATCGATTTATCGTGATTAATTGACATGACTGCACTATATTAAATCCATTTATATTTCATATATCAGCAAACCTATTGCCAAAGCAATAATGAAGAGGTACATACTCGTTTAAGAGTGTTTTCAGGTGAAGTTGTAAACTGCGGACTGAAGTGTGCAGAGAATTGAGCTCTCTACATTTCTGTCGTGCACGGGCATTTTTTCCTGAGCCCACTGTCTGGTGTTGGGTCTCAAAGTAGCGATGGAAGTCATAGCTGCGCTGAAGGTCGCCAAGGCAACAGGCTAGGGTTCGATGGAGGGAGTCGGTAATCAAAGGAACACTGTTATATGTAAGGGGGGTGGACCTGGACTCTAGCTCCTGGCTCCCAGGAGATAACAGCAAAGCTAGTCGCCGGAAAAACTCGGAACTCTGCCCCACCCACAACTGGAACAACATCTGCAAAGCAATTTGAAGAACAAGTGTGATGGTATTTACAAGACTGATATGTTTGATATCAACGGATAGGCAGGGCAATTTTTTAACAAACTAAATATGCAACATTGTGATGATTTTATTTTATTCGCTGGGCCAGGAACCAGTTTCTAATTCTAATGAACCCTACCCCTATTTGCAACTACAAGAGCAGCTGGGAAGTCTATGAGTCATTCCTTAAAATTGTTGTTACAAAATATTTTATAAATACACTTTTGTTTGCGTCATCACTAAAAAAGCGTTTATTAAAGTCTTAGAGTGCCTTTTACCATGTTTGGTACATATTGGTACATTACCATATTGGTAAAAATATATTATTTTATTTGTCGGTGCCTTACTGTATTTTACTTTTTTATATTAGATATTCTAAATCTACTTGGCAACAATAGTTGTTTGATCCAAATTTTGGCAAGATTAAAAATATGAAAGCATTTCCCAATAAATATTGCTGTTAACGGATTAGTCGCATTAAGAATAAAAGTAATATGCACAGCGCACAGACATATACAGTATTATGTAAACACAAACTTTTACTCTGGATGCGACTATTCGTTTTACAGCCCTAATAAATATAATATCAAATAATAAACCAAATATCAAAAGTCTAAAAAAAAGGGCTATATTTCCCAGACCAACAGTGTGAGTGATGATACATTTTGTAACCTTGAGCGCAGGTAGACTGTAATCATTGGTCAAGTCTTGTGCTTGCTCGTCTGAAAGATGCTCCACCCCCAGGCCGAGACCCAGCTCTCTGATTGGCACGGTGGACACATAGTTGGTGACGTTGTCTATCTCTGAGTTTAGCGGAAATGTAAAATATAGTCAAAGATTCATCAACTTAGATGTTACAAGTTCAAAAATGCCAGAAAATTATTTGCATGAAAATCTGTAATTCTTACTAAATGAACAATGTTTTACAGTTACATGTGTGAAATGTCTTAATTAGTCAAGAAAATATTGCAACAATGCTGAAAATAACTAACTAACATTTTTTTTCAAATATAATGAATTACAGGTATAAATTTTATATTGGGGTGAAATACAAGTTGTGGTTGGCTAAGGATATGACTTCAGCATGACGCACGTTGCCAGACGGGAGGCTCGGAACGCGCAACGCAGGCTCTGATAGGCAGCCTTTCGTAGACCAATCAGCTGCTGACTGCGAAGCTGGCCTGCCCTGTTAAAGGGACAGGCACCACTCACCCTGTCGAGTAAACTTAACAAGTGAAACATGATCCTACTGTGCAGACGTCCGAGAACCGTTAGGGCAGACATAAATCACAGACAACAATAACTACATAAAAATGAAACATGAATGGAGGTTACGATGAAAAAACACGTTTTTTTTCTATCAAAGAAAATTATACAACATGCACACTACAAACAAGACCACACAAACAACAGAAATATTATATTATAAACATTACTGTTTTTCCAACTATGTTTTTTAAAAATAAAAAAGGCAGCTACATAGTCTTCAGCCAAAAATTCCCCCCCCCAAATATTATTTAAAATATATATATTTTTTTTTAACGTAAATAGCCTCTGACATGCAAACATAAATGACATGGACAAGACAGACAAATATAATGCTATAACACACACACATAACATAACTAATGATGGAGGGTGTGTGTCTTCGTTTTGGGACACTTACAGGGTAAAACCTCTTGAAATGACTTCTGTTTCCTGTATCAGACGCAGTGATTTGCGGGACAGGCTGGTCAACGCTCGGCTGTTATTCACCAAAGCTTCCAGCTGGATAGCCAGAGATTGGACGTGACGTTGTAGACTTGCCTTGCGACACAGAGACAGTCCACGACAAGCACACACTACACAAACCAGGGCAACAGACGCCCACAAGGCAAGTTTATGATCAGGGCAAAAACAGCAGACACCAACCAGGACGGCTAGCACCCCGACCATCACCGAAACTTCCCTGTAAAGTAAAAAGATATTCCATTTCTTATTGTCATTAAATAAAAAGTTCAACCGCAAAAAAGAAAAACATCCTTATTATGCATCTAAGTTATTTATGTCTTATATAGCAATCATTGATAGGTGTGTACAGTATGTACCATATAGAGGGTTGTGCGAGGTAGCGTGGTGCTGGTACGCCGATGCTGGCACTGGGGCAGACAGTATCTGTTGAGCCCAGAGAGAGGACGCTCGGATCCAACAGCTCAATCAGCTCGACATCTTCTTGTAACAGCACATCCTGAGATAACAGACAGCGCAGGGAATACTGGCGGAAAGCAGCATCCTGCAGAGAAACAAACACAATATAACATAATCTCCCTGGGGCTGGGGAGTTGGGATCAATAATCTAATCATCTAATCTACTGAATGCATTCTGTCCACTATATCAACTGCACCGTGTGGCAATACTGGATTTCAGTGTTGGATCACAGCTGTTTGGTTTCATTTAATAGTTTTTTAAATAAAGTGATGGTAAACTCTAGCCTGTAAAAACGATGGATCGCACTTCCCCATTTGGTTCTAGTTCCACTGTTGAAAAATATCGGCAAGACATTGCAGATATGGCATCTGACATTGCGCAGATGACATCATTCGTAGCCAAAGTATGCACAGTAATAAGTGCGAGGTGGAGCTGAGGTATAAAGGGCCCGTCCATATTGCCCAATGAATTAATCTCAAATAATAAATTGTTTTGCCACGCCCCCTTTTTACAACAATACTAAAAAAAAACACCTCGAATAAACATCAGTGTGATAAGAATTTACTTAAATGAAA
Organism: Triplophysa tibetana; assembly: GCA_008369825.1. NCBI lineage: Eukaryota > Metazoa > Chordata > Actinopteri > Cypriniformes > Nemacheilidae > Triplophysa > Triplophysa tibetana. The sequence continues at coordinate 12,825,588 of CM017897.1, read as the reverse complement.
GAGACCATTTATGTCAAGAATTTATTGAGAATGTAATTGGTCGTAATTCTATTCATTTAAATGGAGAGGGCGGGGCTTATGACCTATCCTAAAATGACTTGGTACACATTTTTATTTATTTAGCAATGTAGTTAAATAACTAAATTTAAATAAAATATTTTACACTCAAACGTTCTCCTCACTCAGACGTTTTGTCTATTATTATTTTTCTTATTTCATTACATACGCATTTTACATGTTACAAAAATCTCATCTACTGTAACGTTGATAACTGAACACTGTAATAGACTGTAATAAACACTGTAACTCAGGGCAGGCTTTGTGCTCTTATTGTGTGATGTTATTAAAGTCCCCTTCAACCGGAAGTTGCGATCATTTTACTTCCGTATTTTGAAGTAGTAGTGGGCGTGGCTTTCGGCTTTCTCTGGAATATAATTGGATGTCTAAGAACAGCAGTTGCATTTTGATATGGAACTAGCAGCAGACTGACAGTTGAAGGGGCGGAGTTAACGGATGCTCCACCACAGTCGTCTAACTCATGTCATTTAAGATGGAAAACTATAACAGGAAGGAAGTGCATTTTCAGATTTGAACCAAAAACTATGAGGGTATACACATTTTTAAATGAGAATGACCCCCATTGATAAACTATTTAAAATAAACGCTGCATTATTTCATGAAAAAAATTCATTGTCATTTTTTATTTCACTGGAACTTTAAGAAAAGACAAAAAATAGATACTTTTTAGTGCCACACTCACCAGCTGCTGCTCCTTCCACTGGGTGGTGCTGTCTCGATGAAGTGGACTAAGGCTGCGCAGTGCATCAACCAGCCTCCAAACACCAGCCTTCTGCTTCAACACACACAACATATTCCTTCCTTTTTAACAGCTTTAAGCAAACAAGAAAAGAAATCTCGCACACTACCAGTGCTTGCAAAGAGGTACATTTTATCAGTTTAACAACGTTTCGTTCTCATGACCTTTATCAGGCATTTACAAAGTAATACAAGTTCCCATTAAAAACGTGACAACACCAATCACTACATGAGTTCATCAACTACTATTTATGTTCCATATGTTTATCTTTAGAGAGAGTCATTCATGAAAGTTACAATTCACATCAAAGCAGCATTGCACAGTAGTCTCTATTCTTAAAAGAAAATCTAGATAATCACCTACAAAAAATAACATCATACCATCCCCACATCATGCCAAAATTATTTAACAGCTTTAACATTTTTAAAAGAATATGTAAGTGGTGCTTTCCCAAAAGTCATCACTCATACAACAATGCTAGGATGTTGTTGGGGGTTGCCAGGGCATTGCATGGGTTTGTTTGTAACAATATTAGCATGTTGCTAATTATTTTGGTGGCTATATATGGCTCAAGTTCCTCCATCCATCCTTCTCGTCCAGTGTGGTATTTCAGTCCAGTTGTAATGTTTGGATTTCTATATTTTAGTAATGCTTTTCATAACTTGTATTCAACCCTTTATCTGACCATTAGAATGCTGCCGAAGAGTTCTGGGGGACCCTCATAAAGCATTATGATGAATAAACAAAAAAAATAAGAATGTTTTTGAGTTTGTTTAAAAAATAACAAGTAAAAACTTTTTTTTGTCATAATATGACTATTTCAATCAAAATATTGATGCTATATAGAATCTGCTATAAGGCCACTGACACGAAGAAATTTAATTTAATTTCACTTCCGTGATCATTGATTAATCTAAAACCAAAAAAATCTGATCTGTCAACAAATTCTTCATACTAGTTTTGTAAACTGAATCAATTGATTAATGTAAAACACCTGACAAAACTGATTCATTTGTTATGAATATGTTATGTTATGCTTTTACTCCTATTGCTTATTTGTTTTCCGTTTGTCAGTTCTGAGCTTGGAATGTAGACCGCATTTACTTTCTTTAAGTGAAAAAGAACAACTATTTTTATAAGATTTTCCTTTTCGGCTCCACAGAAGAAATATGGGTTTGTAACAACATAAAAGGGATGTCAATCATTCAAAGTTTTATGCCAAAATTGTACGACAACTTATCATTTCTGAACTATTTTTTAAAAGAAAACAATTTATAGCAAGTTGAAGAAACTTGTTGCACACTATGGTTTTGTTGGCTGTTCTTTCTTCGTGTTATTAGTATTCTGCTGCTGTTCAACACACACATTCAGGATGCTTTGAATCTGTGTCAGCCACTGAAGAATAGAAATTGAATAGAAAGTGTCAGTGGCCGGGGGGGGAGAGATTCAGTGTGGCTGTGTATTTAACAACAAAGATGTCAACTAAAGAAAAGCAGAAAATGTGATAAACTTTGTGTTTATATTTTCTGAAATGTACAGAGTGTTTTTCTGTGCAAAACCCACAACCATAATGCAACCACAACAGCACAATGCTAGTGATTAATAGGTGGTTGGTAATATAGGTCATTGGTTACTAAGATGTTGCTAGATGGTCATCAATATGAGAGATTGTTTGCCTGTTTTATTGTTGATTGTAGTATTTAAATTACATTTGTATTGTTGTATTTTGTTCAAACGTTTGTGTAGTGTTAAAGACCTGAAACAGGAAGATCTTCAGGCCCAGCTTAGAACCATCGTTGTCCAAATAGATCTATAACCTTTTTAACACTTTAAAGGGGTCATTTAACTAGGCTAAAACGAATATTATTTTTTTGCTTTAGATGTAATACAATGGGTATACACGATTTAAGGTTAAAAAGCACTATATTTTCCACATACCGTGCATGTTTGTATCTCCTCTTTGCTCCGCTTCTCTGAAACACTATGATATTTTACAAAGCTCATCGCTCTGACAAGCGAGGTGTGCAATGATTGGCAAGGTCACTAGTGCGCACTGATTGGTCGAATACTGCACGGAAATGTAACGCCTCTTACCATATTCGGAACATCAGGCTGCGCCGGCGATGGTACAATTAGTTTTACAAGACCGCCCACCTTACTTGCGTTTACATTTGGGCGGTCTTAGTCAAATCATACCACAAAGTGACGTACATGCGCGCGGATGTGTTTAAATGAGGCGTTTCAGGCAGGTCTGGGTTCACATTCACTTTTAGATAGAATGCATCTTTTGTGCAGACACATTTTTTTTGTGCAATTTTACTTGGCCAATTCATGCATGGGCAACTTATAACACACCAAAGACACAGAAAAACACGTATTTCCGCCATAAGACCACTTTAAAACCATTTTAAACACTTTTAGGTACTTACTCAATAACTGATTTGTTTACATTTTTAACCAAAATGTTACAAGTTGCAGCTTTAAAAATACAACACAACAACATGCAGCAGAGCAAATAAAATGGTTATTCACACTCACGTAGAGAGATTTGAACAAAGTCCTAAGCAAGACCACCGGTAAAAGTGATGTTTTCGATAACATAATTAAAGGGACAGTTCACCCCCAAGAAAAATCTGTGAACATTTACTCGTTCTTTGTATACATTTCTTGGATCTGATAAACAAGGAGCAAGATATTTGCAAGAATAATTGTAGAAAAACAGTAGGAAAAATGAGGATGGTAGTCAAAAGTGCCCTAGAACGGTTTGCTTTCCTACATTCTTTAAAATATATTCTATCGTGTTCAGACATAAAGAAATCTATACAGAATTGTTTCCTACTATGGTAGTCAATGGTGGCCAAGAACTGTTTGGTTACAAGCATTATATCATACAGATATAATGCTTGTACAGATACAGATTTGGAACAACTTGAGGGTGAGTAAATGATGACATCATTTTCATTTTGGGTAAACTTTTCCTTTAAGAAAGCATGTGCAGCCATAAAATATTTTATTCTGGCAAAGAAATGAGCTCCATTTGCATTCATTGGAACCTTTCCACCAATCATATTTTCTTCAGATAATGCAAATATCTAGATGTAATACATTGTTACTGTAACTAAATGTGCGTATTTCAGTAACTATCCATGGTTTTCTAAATCTGATCATGTTTTTCAAAACCTGTTATGAAACTACTTCAATAATATCTAATCCTCTCTTTTTTGCTTGAGCCACTAAACAAGGTCAAGTGTACAAAACATTTGTAGCTTTTAAAAACCCAGTTCTGTCATTTCACTCTGCTGAGCTGTCAGTCTTTAGAGACTGCTGTACATTAGTCATCCAGTTAGTGTACTAGAAAGGTATGGCAAGGAAAGTTGGCACTCACTCTTGGAGACGAGAGGATGTCCTGTGGAAATGGCCTCTCCTCTCCACCAGCGCTTAACTCCTCCTCCTGAGAAACCGGTGAACATGCCTCAAAATCTGTGTGTCCTAAATCTTGCAAATACTGGAACAGAGGAGAGTTCTGCAAGGGCGAGAGTAATCATAAATATAAACATAAAGCAATGACTCATATAATTTACAGCTTAAGCCAAAACTAACCTTTGAGTGTCATGAATAAAGATATTAGGGATGCACCAATAAAATATGATTGGCCAATTGGCCAATACTTGTTTTAACACACTACAAATCTTGTCCAATTTCCTTACTGATATTTGTCACTTGCTCACTTATTTGAACTTTTGCAATACTATTTTGAACTTAGCTTGCATTATGCAATCCAGTGCCTTCACACAGTTTACGAAATATAGGTTTGTTTGTTTGTTTAAAGTCCCAGTGAAAAAAAAAATTGAATTCCACATTTTTTCATGAAACATTAAAGTGTTTTTTATAAATTAGGGTTGGGCCGATAGACGATGCTATCGTCCATTGCTATTGCTGATAGACATCACGATGGTGACATCACCGTAGTGTTAAAACGAATATAATCTAAATACCCAATCAGTCGTAGCAGTATAAATAAACTGGTTGGCTGATTTTACAGAGCAAAAAATTGACGTAACATTGATGTGCGCATGCCTGGAAGGACAATCTGACAGGTAGGATAACATTTCTGGACTTCGGCATCGTGATTCGAACAAAGGTTTCACTTTCATTACATGAATTTATAACTGCCCAGCTCGCGCTGTATAAACAAGATGTGTCTCCGCGCAGCTCGTTCCAAACGCGCCTCACTTTATGACACACATCTTCACAAAACTTTTTCATTAAATCCAAACCAAACCGATTGTACCGGTAATTTTAAGTTAATGAAACTCAATGTTACTCGTTCTCAATGGTACTTTTTGTTGTAATACATAAATTATATACAGACAGATTGCATGCAAGTCAAAACACAATGAGCAAATCAGATGAGAGGCATCTTAGTACTGGCATTAGAGCAGTTAAAGCTCATTGAATGATGCAATAGACGCACATAAACCTCTCACAGCCTAAGCATGTGTACCACTCATTAGAACAATAGCAACCCTAAAACTAAAAAATACAACAAATTCTTTTAAACCTCAAAGATAAATTAAGATTAAGCACAAACACGTCTTGTTTCTTTTCTGAAAAACAAAAAATTACAAAATTACGTTTTGTTCCAGGCTGTAAACATGTTTTTTTCTGCTGTAAAATTTCCAATTTTACCATGAAGCTCAATGAGATTCTGCTTTCTTTAGGAGCCAGTCTCTAGCCGATGAATTGCAATTAAAGTCACTTCCGTGTTGGCTTCGCGAGAGACCAGAAGGTTGCTTTTTACACACTATGTGCCGGCGGTTTTAAGATTTATTAAAAAAATAGACATTACATTTTGGCGGATCATACACATTTATTGAATATCCACTATTAAGTATTACAAAGAGACCTTTGACCTTGACAAACAGCCATGAGTTTATAGGAATCCTCCTTGTGCAAAACAACAGGCACAAAACAAATGTAATTGGAAGAACAAACAAGTGAGAGTAAATGTAAAAAAAGAGAAAAACAGAAAGTGGTCATGATTCAGATATTCCACACAGGATGTTAACGGCGGGATTTTCAGAGCAGAGTAGAAACATTATTTCCTGTCTTCTTCCTCCCTTACCTCCCTCTCATCCCTCACTCCCATCTCAGATAGTCTTAAACTCTTCATCGCTCAACAGAAGACATAGACCGCTCTCGCAGGTACCGGTTCCCAACCAGAGATCCAAACACATGAGCTTATTTCCACCACTGTGAGGGCAAGATTACTGTATCCTCTGGATTTGAGTTGCTAAATAGGTTTATAATTCTTGTACTTATGTTACAGAGAAAATTCTGTTCTGAGGTAACCTGCCTCACGACATGAACAGTGGATTTTATGCTCTAAAGGTCAGCGAGAGGAATTGGTTGGTGTGTGTTTATTGATGCGATAGAGCAGACAATCAGGCCTGAGGCGAAAGACCTGATATCAGGACACCAAATGAGAGCATCCCAAATCTGACTAGGCTTTTTTGGATATCTGAACTGTATGCATCCATAAAACAAATGCACAAAATAAAAATGTATGGGCCCAAGAATAAGCATATGTCCCATATTTACGGCCAGTTACAATAAACTGTAAATAATAGGGATGCACGATAAATGATCGGCCATATCGGTATCGGCCAATAAATGGTCATTTTAAATGTTATCGGCCGATAATAACATTTAGGCTGATATATTATAGCTGATCAATCATAAATAATTTCCTCTGGTTTGACTTCTTCGGCTGCAGACTGTTCACAGTTAAAATACAGTGCAGTACTATCGTGATCATTCACTTAAAAACATTGTTGATATAGGAACAGTATGTAAATACAGTATGTATGAGTGTCTAAATTATTTTTGGAATATTGCAATATTGTTTGAACCAGACTGCTGTGTGAATGCTTTCTGTCTTGAGACCTGTTAGACATGTGGCTATTATGAAACAATTATCTAGGATGCTCTGGAAGAACATCTATAATTTATTTATTACATAAAAAATATACTTGAAGGTTAAAGAATTGTTAACTAGTTTTAAGTAGGGTTGGTACACGATTTTCAGGTGGATTAAAAAGAAATAGTGATTACCTTGTTTTCTGCAGTCAATGTTTTCAAATAAAAGCAGATGTCCACTTTTTGCCTTTTGTTTCAGTGTTACGGAATTTTATATTAATATTTAGATCCTGTATATCGGCCAATATACAGATTTGTAAAAACTCGAGGGTGAGTAAATTATGACAACTTTTTGTTTTGGGTGAACTGTCCCTTTAAGGGGAATTCACTAATGCCCCAAATGTGATTTAGGTAGGCATTTCACTGTGCAGACTGGTTGGCAGCTTTTTGTCTATGGTGTATTCTTTGCACTTAATGAAATTTTAAATGAAAGCATCTCGTCTATACTTTCAGTTAACTAGGTTTTTATTTACTAGATAGCAGCTTACTGTAACTTAAAACACAACTGCCCATAGTGATGTCCATCCAAGCAGATCACTATGGGTTTGAAACACTACCTCTGGGCTCTGTTACCATATCAGATGTTCCTACAACATATTTTATTTACCGGAAAAAAAGAAATTATAAACGTTCACTATAAGAATGCCTGTGTTTTATTAAACCCAGAGTAACTCACAAGCAGCTCTAAGTCCTTATAGTGATGCATTGGGAGGGAGGAGTGTTGTGTGGCTAAGCGCAGGCTGCTAACACCCCATCTATGACAGATAACGTTACTTGATCAGCTGCTGTGTTTCTCTGGATGTGTTTGGATGAAAACTCACCTCGAACACAACTTCTTCATCAAAATCCTCAGTCATAGCTCTCCGCCATATGTTTACATCCGTTGCGCATGCTGGGATTGTAGTCGACAGAAATTACAGAAGGATCTCTACAGCTTCGATTCTATGCGCAGGAACACGCGATGGTTTGAACTACACTTCCCATGATTCATAGCTCTTCTTCGTGTATTTAATAGCTGTTCTCAAAATGTGTCAACACCGCCAACTATGGAGCTTTTGGTCTCAACGCCCGTATAATTTTGTACAGAATGCAAATGCAGGTTACTGTAGTGCTGATCAGGGTATTTCTTAATTCTTAATGTGAATTACATAAAAAATACATTTTTGTTCTTTTTTGTAATAGAGAAATATTTAAGTGTAATGCAAAAAAATCAGACAACCATTTTTTTCTGAACCTGGCACAAAGTTACTTCCGGTCTGTGTCATTGTTGGGTTTGACTACTTACTAAGTAATTCGATACTGTAATTTAATTACTTTTCCCTCGAAAATGTAAAGTAAGGGATTACTCTTATTTTTTCTGTAATTTAATTACAGTTACGTCTCATGTAATTGAACTAAATAATCCGTAATGTATTTAATAGTGGAAATGACATCAGAATTTTAAGTCTAAAATTTGCAATTGTTGCAATACATTGAATGAGCTTGAAGAAGAGACTATTAATTATGCAACACAAACACAATAGAAAGTAACTTTCGGTACTTGCAAATTCAAGACAAGTATTATACTTTCTATTGTGTAAATGTGCTGACAGATGCTTATTTAATAGGGTTGTTCCGATTCCGATAACGGAAATGCCACCAATACCACATAAACTTCTGGTATTGGTATCGGCGAGTACTTAAATCCATGTACCGGTCCTATAGCATTTTCTTAAACAGGACCTAGATATGCCTGCTAGCTTTGCTTAACGCAGCAAATGGGAAATCACTTCTTCGCTGCTCAGAATGCAAACACAGGAAGATGTGGTTTGTTGTCACAAGCAACCACTGTTTAGAGCAACAATGAAATTAAAACGTCCTAGCAGTATGTCCGCTGTTTGGCACTATTTGAGAGTTGACCAACTAGCCAGTAAAACTGCAACTTAAGAAAAAAAAATATAGCCATAATATAATTTAATAATGCTCTAGTTCACTGAAGCCTATGTATTTGTACATGTTTTATTTAGGTATAAGTCTGAATCACACCATAATAAACTCTATTAGTTCATACAGTGCTAGTAGTATACAACTGTATACAGAAACATATCCCGGTATCGGATCAGTACTCGGTATCGGAAAGGGGAAAAGGGTCGGAACATCTCTAGTATTTAATATGGATGCCCCGATAACAGTATCGGTATCGGGCCCGATACTACGCTTATGTAGTCGAACTCATAGAAATGCACCGATTCCAAAGACAGATACCTCATGTGACATAACTGACAGAAATTTGTTGTTGAATTTGCTTTGAAAGTTTTTGAAAACCAAATAAAATTGTCAATTTTTACATAATATGTTCAAGGTGGAGTTGTTTGTAATTATGAAGCTATTCTATTTTCGTTAGTCTCACTATGTTTAGAAGAGGGAAAGGCATCAGTACAGGCATTGGTATTGGCGAGTACCAGAAAAAAAAATATTGGTACTGTCTTTATACAGTGCCTTGCGAAAGTATACGGCCCACTTGAACTTTGCGACCTTTTGCCACATTTCAGGCTTCAAACATAATGATATGAAACTGTAATTTTTTGTGAAGAATCAACAACAAGTGGGACACAATCATGAAGTGGAACGAAATTTATTGGATATTTCAAACTTTTTTAACAAATAAAAAACTGAAAAATTGGGCGTGCAAAATTATTCAGCCCCCTTAAGTTAATACTTTGTAGCACCACCTTTTGCTGCGATTACAGCTGTAAGTCGCTTGGGGTAAGTCTCTATCAGTTTTGCACATCGAGAGACTGAAATTTTTGCCCATTCCTCCTTACAAAACAGCTCGAGCTCAGTGAGGTTGGTTGGAGAGCATTTGTGAACAGCAGTTTTCAGTTCTTTCCACAGATTCTCGATTGGATTCAGGTCTGGACTTTCACTTGGCCATTCTAACACCTGGATATGTTTATTTGTGAACCATTCCATTGTAGATTTTGCTTTATGTTCTGGATCATTGTCTTGTGGGAAGACAAATCTCCATCCCAGTCTCAGGTCTTTTGCAGACTCCATCAGGTTTTCTTCCAGAATGGTCCTGTATTTGGCTCCATCCATCTTCCCATCAATTTTAACCATCTTCCCTGTCCCTGCTGAAGAAAAGCAGGCCCTAACCATGATGCTGCCACCACCATGTTTGACAGTGGGGATGGTGTGTTCAGGGTGATGAGCTGTGTTGCTTTTACGCCAAACATAACGTTTTGCATTGTTGCCAAAAAGTTCGATTTTGGTTTCATCTGACCAGAGCACCTTCTTGGGCTTGTGGCAAACTTTAAACGTCACTTTTTATGGATATCTTTAAGAAATGGCTTTCTTCTTGACACTCTTCCATAAAGGCCAGATTTGTGCAGTACACGACTGAGTCTCCCACCTCAGCTGTAGATCTCTGCAGTTCATCCAGAGTGATCATGGGCCTCTTAGTTGCATCTCTGATCAGTCTTCTCCTTGTATGAGCTGAAAGTTTAGAGGGACGGTCAGGTCATGGTAGATTTGCGGTGGTCTGATACTCCTTCCATTTCAATATTATTGCCTGCACAGTGCTCCTTGGGATGTTTAAAGCTTGGGAAATCTTTTTGTATGCAAATCCGGCTTTAAACTTCTCCACAACAGTATCTCGGACCTGCCTGGTGTGTTCCTTGTTCTTCATGATGCTCTCTGCGCTTTAAACGGACCTCTGAGACTATCACAGTGCAGGTGCATTTATACGGAGACTTGATTACTCACAGGTGGATTCTATTTATCATCATTAGTCATTTAGGTCAACATTGGATCATTCAGAGATCCTCACTGAACTTCTGGAGAGAGTTTGCTGCACTGAAAGTAAAGGGGCTAAATAATTTTGCACGCCCAATTTTTCAGTTTTTTATTTGTTAAAAAAGTTTAAAATATCCAATGAATTTCGTTCCACTTCATGATTGTGTCCCACTTGTTGTTGATTCTTCACAAAACATTACAGTTTCATATCTTTAGGTTTGAAGCCTGAAATGTGGCAAAAGGTCGCAAAGTTCAAGGTGGCCGAATACTTTCGCAAGGCACTGTAGTCACTATGAAACAGTAGTTGCCATTGACATGTTTTCAATATTGTGACGTCTATCCGAGTTAAACGGCTTCTGAAATAAAAAAAAAGTAGGTTGGGGCTTTATTTTGCCCTTCCCCTTTTGATTGGTTTGTTGTAAGTTGGGCCTGGAGGGGAGGGCTAAAATGCCTGGGCGTTGGACAGTGAGTGTTAGGGATGCCGATAAATTATTGGCCATATCGGTATCGGCAGTGGTGTAGTGGTCCCAGTAGTGGAGAAGTGGGCATACTCTAAATTTCAGCCCAGAAAAACTCCCTGTTTTAGAAACAGTGACATGTAAGACTACTCTATTTAGTACCCAAAAATCTATCAGTAGTATTTGCTCATTGTCACATAATTTCTGCTGCTTGATCTCAGGGAGGAAGGATTATGAAATTACTAAACCAATACTGGCCCACAGACAAGTGAGAGACAACTATGCATTTTCAGCAAACTATTCCGTATTCCTGAGACATCTATTCTCTCATTTGGCAAGTCAGTAGTTTCTTTTTTGTCTTTGAACAGCTGATTTGCAACAGATACCGTGTAGCATCGCTAACATTAGTTGATTTACTGGCTGATGTTGAGTCGCAAGGATGTTTTACATTTTCAAATTGAATTTTTGTTTGGATAGCTCGCTTCATCTTACTGGTTCATCGCAAAAAGACATATCATTTCAAGTAAACTTGTTGCAATATTTACCTCGGCATGACCCGCCCTTCTCTGCCTCCGATTGGCTCATTCGTCGTCATAACTAAAGTTAACCAATCTAATCAGTAAAGGCAGCAAATACTAGCCAATTAGAGGCAGAGTTGCGTGGGTCATGGCTTCACCATCCTAGGGAAAAAATTGGCAATTTGGGTAGCCGATACTAATGAATGTTGAACGTCAAGGGGGATTTAGAAGTGGGTATACGCAATGCTGATTGAAAAATAAGTGTGTATACGGCGTATACCTGCATATACCCTGGACTACACCTCATGTTATCGGCCAAAATTTACATATCGGTGCATCCATAGTCAGTAGAGTACTATCTCTTTTTTGTTGTCGACGAGAGGAGGATAAGAGCTTGACCTTTTAGAATGTGCAGATGAATAAAAAACAATGGTGTGCACGGATAAATCTTTTATAATTATCACTGCAACACTGTGTAAAACACTTCGAACTTTCCTTTTTGTTTGCATGGTGATTTTAAACAATGGTATCAGTGCATCCCTGGTATTAATAAAGCATTTTGTATTCAGTATTTTATTTGGTTAGTTCTGCTGCTGTGCTGTGCGTAAGCATACTTTGAAATAAAAGCTCTGAAAATCGCCGAATCAGTTTGTTTAAACGATTCATTAAGGCGTTTAAAAGAATCAACTCTGTAGAATGATTCGGACCGTCCAAAATCAGTGCAGTAAGGCTATTCCATTGCTTGAGCGCCTCCATCGGTCGATTTGGGTAGTTTTATGGGAAAATCTGGATTCAGTGGACTTCGCCGTTCCAGGTTTACAAAAGCGGTGGCAAAAGTACAGAAAGCATGTAACTCATTCCAAATTTCGAGAAATACAAAGACTTGTGATGACCGTACCAAGACAGCGAGTTGTCTTTGTTTCTATGGAGTGCAATGGGTCATGCTAGAAGAAAAGAGCCTAATCTAAAGGAACTGTGCTGAATGTAGCTCATTCATGGAGTAAAGCGAGTCGTTTGGGGATCATGAGTACAGGTTAGTTTCCTGGATGAATAAACATTTGCTTCTTCTTTGAACAAGACGTCCAGATAGGGGCGTTAGATGTTTTGCGCATTTATGGTAAAATGTTGCAAAATCAAGCGGTTTCAGTAGCGGTTTTCCAGGTGTTGCAACTTTATTCAAGTAAGTTAGCATCAGCAGCAGCCTTTCAATGTTCTTCTGTTAACGTTAGTTAGAAGCTAATATTGTGCTAACGGGACGAATTCTCCACAACAAGCAATTCCTGAACGAAGAAGGTAATGAAAGATGTTGTGTTTGTTTAAATCTGGATGAAGGCAGCTGCGAGAATTTCGTGGTCTTTCACCTAGTTACATAGAGCGCTTCGATTTCATCCTTTTGTTTAAACTTTGCTTTATTTGCCGTATCGTTCTTTTCTCTAAACTCGCACCAACAACCATTTTGGCACGACTTTACTTTTTCCTTCGTGTTCTTTGGTCAGATTCGACATTGTAAGGGAAGGTTGCTGAGGGAATAAAGAAAAGTCCCGTGATTTCTTTCCACGGCTGTAAGGAACTCTATCGCTACACATCCGCCTGATGACTCCGTCTCGCGTGTCCATGTAAACGCAGGATTCCTGCGCGTTCGCGAGAGTTCGTGAGGTCTGTTCAGTGGTAAAGACCCAGAGAGACGATTAAAACAGAACGAGATCCGGGTCACAGGAGAGGGTAACCACTCGGTCCGGTCCAAGTGGTGGGCGCCTCCGGGATAAATCTTGGATTGCTTCCCTTAGAAACAATCCGATCCTTAAAATGAGAAGACCACGTTTCCTCTGGAGCATCAGCAACCATGCCGAGGTTTAAAACAATTTTTTTTTCAAAATAAAATTGTTTAATACAATTCTCTTACTGCTTGTTTTTTTGTTTCACAAACGTAGACACGAAACAATTCTATCACTGCAGAATAACCAAACAAAACAAAAATCAACAGTGATGTCATTCAAATGTCTTTGTATAGTAAAAGTGTATTGAACATGTTTTTTTGTAAATTTGCATTTGTATTACTATTAGATTTAATACAGAAATTATTGTTTAACTACAGTCACTTTAGTGTTACCGTGTTAAAAGTTTAGTTACTATAATTTACTACAAATACCATACTTAGTCTGGGTTTTGTAGTAAAGCCATGGTTCATTTTCGTTCATTAGGGATCTGGTTTCGAAACTGTAATATGGATTTTACAGTAATCTTTTCATGACTTAACACTAATATTTGAGATGTATTATAAAGCATCTTCTTAACACAAATCTACTCCTTCATTTGTTTTCAAAGTTACATTATTATCTTACTCTGTACCCCTTAAATTGGGCTTTAAAAGTTTCACAAGTCACGATTCAGTGTTTAATTGCATTGTAAAATGGAAAGAAAAATATGTATGAAAATTAAGAAAAACATTATCTGTACCCAAAAATAGGTGGGCAGTTCCAGTGTTATGGACGTGACATTTTGCGTTATGGATGTGAAATGAACCCTTGTTGATAGAGACTAAACATCAAAAAATGTCAGTCTATGAAAAAAAATCTATTTAAAAATTGGAAATGAACATGCGTTAGGGATGTGTAAAAGAAAAGGACGGGTTTTTTTGGGAGACAGTAAACTTTGTAGTATTTCTGTAAAATAAAATGCACAATCCTGAAGCAATAATACCCAATGAATGGAGAAGGGATGCCTCTTTATAGAACTTAAATTGTTACTTTATATTAATTTTCATGTGTCAATTTATGAGGAATGTGTAGAGTTATGGATGTGACAATCCTGAAAATGTCACATACCTGACTATGAAAAATCATGCACTAAGAATAAAACAAATGCCTAACAAATTTGAAGAGAGATCTCATATGGGTATTTGAACCACCAAATGTTAAAATCTGTGCTGTTACCATAGTAAAAACTGCAGGTAAAACTTATTTTTTTCGTGGTAAGGTTGACTTTCATGAATTTCCCAGGTATAACATCTAAAAATATGAATAAATGAATTCCAATATATTAAGTGTGCCTAGTTGGTACAAACATATACATTTTGTGCGTCGGCATGCCATTTTCTGTCCCATTTCCAGGGAGTGCCATGTAATGGGATTTTGTCCAATCCACAAGGATCTTGCATGATCATAAAGTCAGGGAAGCGTATAAAACTGGTTATGATTTTCATACATATTATTCCTTGGTTCAGTAGTCAATGAAAGTCAAAGTTAGACAGTCAGAGTAGCTTTATTGCCATTACCACCATGTAATATTCTAAGTTTTATTATGCAATTCATGTATTCCTTTTCTCTCTGTGCGAATTTATCTAGGAATGAAGAAACCACCAGTTGCCCCCAAACCCAAGCTGGGTCATCCTCAAAAACCATCCCCTCCCCCTATTGCCCCAAAACCTGAAATCCTCCAGCCTTCGCCCTCACCGACCGTGCTCAAGAGAGGAAAACCTGCTGTTGCTCCCAAACCATGCTTTCCCAAAGTCAACCCCGTGGTTCCTCAAAAACCGCCCCAGCTAAGACAAGATTCATACAAGACACAGCATCCCCCTCTCTCGAAAAACGGAGGTCCCGCTTTACTTCCCTCACACCTGTCACATTACATTATACCTCCCTGCCCTCAGGGTCATCTCCCAGGCGACATCAGACTAGAGGGATCTAAGGAAATAAGTGGAACACCAGAGGTAGGGGTTTTCAAAGAGGGTGAAAACCCAAAAGAACAGCTGTGTCATGACACGCGAGAACATGACATGCGAGAACATGACATGCGAGACCTATCCGAAGTACAAATCCAAGCTCCCACAGACTCCCATACTTCCACAGAGACACAGGACGAAACACACACTCCCACCCTAGTGAATAATCTGCCGTGCACACAGTTACAAACATCTACACAGGTCCCGAAACATTGCCATGCACAACCCCTACAGGAACCGGACGAGTCTTTAGAGTCAAAACAAACTGGGATTTTTGTTGTTGACTTTTGCACTAGTGAAAGTGTTGGAGTTCCAGCTCCACCCAGCAAACCGCTCCCGGTACCCCAACCGCGACGTTCCCGTAGAGCTTTATATAGGCAAAATATTGTGGAGACTGAACCTGTGGAGTCTCAAACAGATACCCCAACAGACATTTCTGAACATATTAAATTGGACACAGTATTAGAAAATCCACAAAGCACTTCAACAACCTATCACACCCACATGGACCAACCCCTAAATTCACATTTCTCTAAAGAGAACACAGAAAACACTGAGTGTTCACGCAGCACAGATCCTTTGCACAAAATACATTCTTCTCATGTTGCACAAGACATGCCTCCTCAAATCGACTCTGTTCACTATTCTGTTCCAACAAATGGCACAACTCTAACTTTAGTCAATAAAACTGCTGAGGAGGAATCACAGCCTCCAGCCCCCCCTCCTAGACAGAAATCCCTCCCACAAACAGGTGATTCCTCATATAACACCTCGTCTTCAGTGGACAGTCTGCTTGTGCACTGCCACTCTGACTCTCACGGTTCTGTGGATAAAGAAGAAAAAGAAGAAGATGAGGAGTTGCAGAACAACGATGAATTTGATGAAGCATATGGAGATTTTGCCCGATACCCAATAACCCAAAGTCTTCCTAAACAGATCAAACTTAGCTGTGGACAACAAGTATCAATGGCAATAACCAAGACATTTTTTAACGGAGATGAGAAGTCACCGAAGGTCATGCCCAAAAAACCCCAGAGAAACAGCCTTCCCGCATCGTCTGTGTTGCGGAAGCAAAACACGCCTTCTCAAACGGACACACCCCCTCCACTTCCTAACTCCAGCCCTCCCGTATTCAGAGAACTTCCCGCGCCTCCTCAGGAGAAACCGTCTTGGCGGGTCGCCCTGCCTAGCATCCCTCTCTTCAGCAGGAACCAACCGTCACGCAGTAACAGCCAAACACAGGCTGAAGGTGTAAAACCTGTATCGATCAAACAAAGGGCAAAATCGTTTTCTTCAGCAGATCTTCAGCGGGCACACACTTCCGAACAGTTGGTGCGCTCCGAACAAGGGCGGCGTAGCCTGCGAAAACTTATAGAGCTGCGCGTTTGTGCACGCTTGCTTCCGAAATTGCTTCGCAGTGGACAGTCCCTTGATTGCACTCGTGCTGATGCAGAGAATGAGGACCGTAAGGACACGCCCACTGCCCAGGTCGCCCCTAGCGATGAGGAAGCGGTTCAGGGTGATAGTGAAGGGGATTGTGGGGTGGAATACGAGAATCTCACATTATACGCAGAGATTCCAGAGTACATGAATCTGCCCTGGGTTTATTCCAACCAGGACGTTGATGCAAGCGTTTACGAGGTTCAGGAACCGTGTGAGATCAACAGGTCAGTTTGTGTATGCATGCTGTGACTGTTTTTTTAGACTCATGTTGTTGATAGCATCATGTGTATAGTAAAAAAAAGGGTTATCTTCGGTCATGTTAGCAATCAAGTTCATGCCACTATTCATGCCATCAAAACGTAAACCTTCTCAGACTTAGATGTTTATAATGCCTGATCAAAAAGCTTTTTATTTTATATGGTGATATATTCCAGACTCGAATACTGATTTTGATGATTTCAAGTAAATTTTGTGCAACATTTTTTGTCAATTAACAATGAACATTTTAGGTTTTTTTTTAAAAGTTTAGTCAATTTTGCATAAACGTTGTGCAAAACTAATTGTACCTATAGAGAAATAAAAAAAAAAATTGGTCATAATTAACCCTGATGTTTGTTTAAGTCTGGGACCCATTTTAGTATTTCCAAAAATTATTTGATCAATCATTTTTTCAACTTCACACATCTTATCACCCACATAAAATACTTTTAAAACATTTTCACAAAAACAAATAGCACCATTTCATACTGTTAATGTCATTTAACAAAGATCAAATATGATCCATATATGCTGTCTACGTGGCTTATATCTAGGATGAAGTAAACACTTTTCTGGCAAATTCAATGGATTTAAAAGACAAATAATGCTGTGAGTCCACTGGGCCAACAAACAATGGAAAAACAAGGAAAAAAAACATGTTCATACAAGGGTGAATCTAATGATGTCCCAGATGTACATGAAGCTCAACAAAGCACATCCATCCATCATTAAAGTACCCAAATGACTCCAGTAGGGTTATACATGTCCTCAAAAGCTAAACGAGCGTGTGTGAGATGATGATAAATGTTTTTACCTTATTTAAAGCCATTTAAACCAAAACAAGCGCTAAACATCGATAACTTCAAATCTCATTGGTTCGCATGTGTTTTGTGACTAAAGTGAAGAACAGTGAGATTTGAATTTACTGACATATTGCCAACTTGCCATAAATCGAGGCTGATTCAATTATGAACTAGATTTATAAAGATTTTTTTGGGTGCTAAACCTTAAAGTTTTTTTTTCTTTCACTTTGGCCGTGTTTGTAACTTACAGTATAGACCACTTTACAAGATGTTAACACTGATCTAGTTTCAGTTTTTTTTGTTTAATATAATTTTTTTGCTTACACGTATGTTATAAAATCTTAAAGATATTTGTTTAACAGTCTTTAAACAAGTTTTATTACATCTTTCAACATTGGTGACATCTTTCATAGTGGTCTATATTCTCTCTATTCTTTCCATGATTACTTCACAACACATCATTACAACACAAACTTAAAACATTACATTTAAAATCCCCAAGATTACAGATTGTGGATCACATAACATGCAGCATTGTTGCCAGCTTTGCATCTGTTCATCATTATAAGCACTCGTGATTTATTAGCACATCACTATTAAAAATGACAAACACAGCAGATTACCACATCAGGTGCCAATGCGTGGGAACAACCGTCAACATTTAAACCTGCTGAGTAGCAAATGTTTTTTTACTAGTAGAGTAGTTTTGCTAGTTTGGTCTGTGTGGTCGTGTATGTGTGTGTGTGAGGGTTACAGTCCACTCATTGAGTCCAGGTTGGGTTGTTTTCCTGTGGGTTATTTTCAGTGGCCAGAGCAGGAAATGTCTGACGAGAAGAGAGCTGAGCCACTGGAAAATAACCTCTCTCTCTCCCACACACTTTTCTCATTCTCAGAATTATAATCTCAGATCTTCTTCCTCACAGTCATGCTTTGTCATTATAACATTTACAACACACCAGCAACATTTTTAGTCTTAACAGTAAAACATGATTCTGATGTAAATATCCTGTAAAACATCATTATGAAACATCACAGCTTATGATGTTTTCATTATTATCAGTCAGTTGGCATGTGGATTCGATTATAGGAGTGATTCTCAAATGGGGGTACGCGTACCCCCAGGGGTACTGCAGGGGGTACGTGAGAGAAACTGACATTTAGGAATAAATCAATAAATTATGATAATAGTCATTTTTTATATATTAGGACTACACAAAGATGCATACAAAAGAAATTAATACTTTTATATAATTATTGATATAATAAGGGGTTGACTCTCATTTCACTGGATTTTAAAGTAAAATGTTGTTGTCTGGTCAAGGGGAACTTGGCTTGAAAAAATCATAAAAAGGGGTACTTAAGCAAAAAAGTTTGAGAACCACTGCCTTATAGCAACCATATTGCCTGATATATATACATCTACTAAAATGCCTTTTTTGCATCATTCGTAGCGTTTACTAAAGCAAGCGTCACTATTGCTCATACTTAACCCTGGAGTGTGTTCAGATCTCTAAGTCTAAGTGTTTTAACTTTGCTGTTCACGCTACATAAAAAAACTATACACGTATTATAATGAAAGTAAAATATGATATGAGACAAAGTAAACTAGGAATTATGTAGTGACCAACAGCTAACTAACTCTTAAACAGCGGCTAAAAGTTATATCGTGAGGAGGGTATTTTTATCATATTTTATTTAGGTTAAATGAAATCATAAAAATTTAATGTGTTTTGTACAAAATGGACAAAACACTACATTTTAAGATATGTATTAATATTAATATTGTTATTTGGAAAGAATGTATGGCATTATCAGGGAATATGGGTTTGTTTTATTGTTTTATAAACAAATATTATCACTTTTTTTTTTTGTTAATGTTTGGTGATATTTAATTGTAAAATTATAGCCATTCTTCTGTGATTTGACTCAAAAGGCCTTGCACATTTTTTTTGTTTACACAACAAACAATTTTATTACATCTAATTGACATCACTTTTGGCAACTACTGCATTTCAGGTTATTTTCCTATAGTGTAGCACATGCTCCAAACCAGGTTTATGAAATGCATCCTGGGATAGTTTCAGAAAGTACTGGGGTTACAAGTCTATGCTGAGACTACCCAGTCTCACTTAGTGAAAAAAAACTGTAGAGTTGCTAAACACATTGTTGACCTCTGACACACATTAGTTTTGTCATTGATGGGATCTTAAAGGGATTTTTTCACCGCAAAAATGAAAATTCTGTCATCATTTACTCGCCCTCAGGTTGTTTCAAAGCTGAATTTATGTGTTTGTTCTGTTGAACAGAAAGAACGATTTTTGGAAGAATGTTAGTAATTTTCAGTTCGGGGACGTCATCCACTACCGTAGTTAAAAAAACAAATTGTATATTGTATTGTTTCTTTTTGGTCTTTTGAACTCAACATTTTGAAGAATTCAGGAAAACATACAGTTACGGGGCACTTTTGACTACCATTTAATTTTTCCTACTATGGTAGTGAATGATGTCCCCAAGCTGAAAATTGCTAACATTCTTCCAAATATCTTTCTCTGTGTTCATCAGAAAAAAGAAATCTCTACAGGTATGAGATGAAATGAGGGTGAGTAAATGATGACAGACTTTTCATTTTGGGTAAACCATCCCTTTAAGGCTAGCTAAAAATGACAGGATTTTGCCGAATTTGCAGTTGGGACCCAGATGTGCATGCTGTTGAATCAAGTGTGTGGCTGTTTGTTGAGTTGTCAGGGACTTGTTACCAACACGCATAGCTGACGCATTGTCTTCGATCTCATTTTTTTAACTCATTATTAATTTATTATTCATGACTGTTTAACAGTTCTATGTGACTCAATGGGACAGGCTGTTTTTGGAATTGACACACGACCCCACAGTTTCTGTATGGATAAATGGGATGCTGTTATGACATTGGACAAAATGTGCAGAATAAAACAGAACACATTGCTTGACATGCAGTGTCCCACAATGCAAAGTGGTCCATTCCCATAGTGATAAATGAAATACCTTCTCTTTCATCTCTTACGTGACTCGTGACCAAAATATTAGAATTGCTTATTGTAATTGGTTTTAAAAAGCATAATAACTGTTTTTTAGTTGGCAGATTATGACACCGCTCTCTGAATTAAACACATCTTTAATGTGGTCATGTGACAAAAGATAATACAGCCACGTGTAAACACTATTTGACAAAACTATGCCTAACGCATAAAATATAGTGGCCTGTAACCAATATATCATAGCTGTCGGACTAAAAGCTTGCATCTCAAAAACCTTACAGGAAACGAAAATAAAAACGAATTCTTTTCATTAAGTAAATGCTGTGTTATCAAAGTTGACAAGAGCTTTTCAATGTTTTTCATTGGTTAAAGGGATAGATCACCCCAAAATAAAAACGATGTCATCGTTTACTCACCCTCTTGCCATTTCAAACCTGTATGACTTTCTTCCGTCTGCAGAACACAAAAGAAGATAATTTGAGGAATGGTGGTAACCGAGCAACGGTGGTACCCATTGACTTGCATTGGTTTTGTGACCGCTCAAAAGAAGTCCATGGATGCAGCTGTTGTTCTGTTACCACCATTCTTCAAAATAAGAAAGTCATACAGGTTTGAAATTAAAAGAGTGAAATTGTGTGAAATGAAAAGAGGGTGAATTAATGATTTTTATTATTGGGTGAACTGTAACTTTAAATATTCGCAAAAGACAAACATGAAGGTTGTCTTGATTTATGTAAAAAAATGAAATCATGAAGAGTTAAGCTGTATGCTAGTATTTCATTCTAAACACAGGGACTGTCTCTTTAAATGTGATTTAAATAGGGATGGTTGCTGTGCTCTATTGGTTAATGGGAGTCAGACACAAGCACTTGGAATGAAACCAACTAGTGTGTGTGTCCTTAAACTATCCCCACATCTGACAAAATCAATTTAGGGTCATTTTTGATTTCATAAATTGTAAAAAATATTTTTGAATAGAGCAAAAATATATATATACTTAAAAACACTGAATGCCACATTTTATTATAATGTCAAAATATTTAATTTGGCTTAGAGTTGTCATAATAATTATATACAGTATCAAGGCAAAATCTGTCATTTATCTGCCAGCCTTTAAACTTGAATGCTGTAAATAGTGTGATAAAGTTCAATCCATTTTTAAATAACACTTTAATTAACTTTGGGAATGATAGAAACTCAAAACTCTTGTCTGCATATCTGTGTGTAAGAGAGGCTATCATGGGTTTGTGTATGGATGCGTGTGTGTGGCGTCTCTTGTAGAGTGAGTTTATATAAGCTGTAAACAAGAGCAGCTCTGTCCTCCTGCTGCCAGAGAAAGAATGAGAGCGAGGGAACCAGAGGAGAGGGCAGCATGAGTGTGTATGCATGAGTCTGCATGAGAGCTTGCTTTTCACTCATTCAGAACGGACGACTTTGTGTTGTTTGCTACTGTGTGTTAAAGGAATGGTTCACAAAAATACTAAGGCTCATGTTGGTCCAAACCTGTATGATTTTGTTTCTGTAGAACACAAAAGGAGAAAGTTTGTAAAAGTTTTTACACAGGGGCTCTCTAGCCTCAAAAGGCTAGAAACACCATACAAATGTGACTTTGTTTTTTTTACTTATTTCACACAAAATATGAAAGCTGAAGTTTCAAATGCAAATATTCTTAATCGTAAATGCAGCTCTATAGACCGTTTCATCGGACGCGGGCACCTGGACTGCAGTTAACTTCCAGTTTGGCTAGTGTCTAATAATATATACATTTATATTTAATTTAATTTATGTTAACATTCATTTATCATTTATTGTGTACTTATAGAATTAAAGGAAGATTTGTTGAATTTTGTTGTTTGATCATTTTATTTAAAAAAAATTTTTGAATGGGTTCCGTAGTTTAATTCAGTCGCATTTAAGTAACCGTATGTGACATTGACATCTATCGGTTGAGCTTGTTATTGCAGTCTAAATTCAAAATATTGGTGAGGCAAGTTTAGCCAAGTAACATTTCTTCTCGGTTTCTTTTGCTTGTTATCAGAAATAATCGAAAGGCACTCTATTATTTGCGAATGTGAACCGGGAGTTATTTGCAGTAAATGGACACGCACATGTGCAGTAACGTTTGCTTTTGTTGTTGCTTTGAAAGCGTCTATAATGACATTGTAGAGTTGTTGCCACATAAACCCTTTTTATGTTTTATATCTTAGCATTACAGAGGCATCCCACACCAGTTATAACTAAAGGACACCTTCATTATTAGAAATGTAGGTTAAATTTACACAAGAAAACAAAATTGGAGCTAGCAAGAGTAAATTGGTGACTTTTACAATGAACTGTATACTGTATAGTGGCAATGAATTCAACAAAACATGCAAATAGTAAGTAATATAAAATCTTATTTAACATATTAAATAGTGTTCTTAATATTGTTTTCTAAAAAAGTCACAAAATATATCCAAAGAATAAACATGAATAATACAATTTTAACAAAAACTTCGAAAAGGCAACACTGTATATTACATTTCTTTGTGAGTAAAATATGTCAAAGGCCACAATGACAGTAATGTATTATTAGTTTTAGGCGGTTGTTATCTGGGAATAACATACTTGGAAATTTTGTGGCATACCAATCAGAATCAAGTGTCCCAGAGAGACCTGTAATAAGAGTCTGATAAGGTTTTTAATTTGTTTTTAGGTGATTGAGTTCCAAGTAATTACATTAGATTGCATAAAACTGTGACTAATTGTTTGACAGATTGAGCGGTGATCTCTCAGAGGATGGATTGAGCTCTAATGATGAAGATGATAACAGCTCAAACTCCAGCAAAGAAGACCTGAGCCAATCAAAAGACAAAGAGGTAAAGTGTTTTTACATAGACGCAGAGATAAAACAATACAACTTTTACATTTATGCATTTCCCAGATGCTTCTATCCAAGGCGACTTACATTGCATTATACTGTACGTATCAGGGTGTGTGCAATCCCTGGAATTGAACCCATGACCTTGGCGTTTTTAGCACCATTCTCTAACCGTTGAGCTAGAGATTAGTTGGGTATAGTGTACAGTAGGGCTGGTCGATGTGTTTTAATTTTTTTTTCATAATTGACTATAAAATCATCGCGATGTATAATCGGGTGAGTTTGACTTCATGCAACGTTGCGCAGACGTTCGATTTGTGGATACGGACCGGGAGGGAATTCTTCCCGGACCCGCAAAGTGCCAAACAAACACGCACGCATGCACACACGCACACACACAGGCGTGCCACACGCATAAATCAATGTTGCAGTGGCTTCTTTCCTCAGGTAAAGCACGCAGATAAACCATAGCTTTTATGCAGTAGAAAAATGTTGCTTATGTCCTGAAATTTCATCCTACCCATCAGATTATCCTATCAAGCGCGCACATCAATGTTACATCGTTTATTTTATACTGCTACAGGAATATGATAGTGTATTTTCGTTGTTAAATCATTATACCTTTATATTTAGGCATTTGGCAGACGCTTTTATCCAAAGCGACTTACATTACATTAACCTATACATTTATACATAGGTATTTGCAATCCCCTGGTATCGCAATGCTCTTACCACTGAGCTACAGGAAAGCTAAGTATAGTATAATTTGTATAGGGCGGTGTGCTATAAATTAGTCCTACATTTTTATTTTATGCTTGTAGGATAATCTTACAGGGTATTTAAAATGTACAGTTATTTTATGTGATTATTTTAAGATGGTAGGACCATCTTTTTTATCATTGTAAAAACACCCTACCTGTATATTTTGTCGATGTGGTTTAGATTATATTAAGTTTTGCCCTGCGGTAGGAATTTCTGACAGGGTAGGACATTCAAATGCCGGTACAGCCTTGCGACCATGAGGTTTTGCTTAGCCGACACAGCTCATCTTTCTCTTGGTCTATCTGTGCAGCGACCGGCAGAAACGGATGCACATTCAACTGACCCAACAAAATAGCGTTTCGAAACTTCTGTTACTGACTGCCTGGCCATATGAATATTAACATTCACGCTAAAGCCTACATCGCATGATAATGTTATAATGCGTATTTTCCATTATTATCAATTGTCGTCTGGTATCTGTCTGTTGTTATCGACATCGGGATATTTCCGAGACATCGGCGATATACACATCGCCCAGCCCTAGTTCACAGGCAGCCGGTTGTTATTGCAGAAATACGCTAAGGGGAGGGTCTCGTTTCACACTGAAGGGGCTTATTTCCTGATAACAGCCGGTTGCTTGTACATTATCCCGCTTATTAGACGGCTACTTGCCACATGAAATGAAATACTAGACATGATGAAATGTGAATTTGAAATATTTTGTTAGCTCATTTTTACAGAATGTAGACCTTCCGTGAGGAAAAGCCGTTTTATTTTAATATAATGTCATATATGTCATTAAAAGACATTTATGTTTAATTTGTCAAAAAAACCTGTCAAAATAATGCATTCGGGTTATCTTGTGTTATTAGTTTTGAGAGGTTGTTATCTGGGAATAACTAACTAGCAAATGTGGCAATTGGCCGATCAGAATCAAGCATTCCAACGAGCCGTGTAATGAGCAGTAATAAATGTTTACAGAAAGTTGTGAGAAAACCAATCAAACTTGTTTAAGACATTTTAAGGGGTATAAGATAACGAATAGGAATAGGAAAACTCAACAGAGCAACCCATAGTTATTGATATTTAAATAAAGGTCTGTGGTTGACACAGACATAAACAGATGTTCACAGAAGAGTATTATGGCTTTTTGTTGATTTTACCCTTTATCACATCCCGGTGTTCTTTTAAACCCATGTCTCCGGGCACTTATGGACGTATCAGATTCAATCAGATGCTTTGTCTCGAGATAATCCTGAGAGACCCCCAGCAACACCCCAAGTTAAGGAACAGGGGGTCCTTTCACTCAAACTTCGTCCTTGTGTTGAGACAGACCCCTGATCCAAATAAAGACAGCAGCCTCTCATAAACCTAAAACAACCAGCACGCACACGAGCAATGGAAGACCCCGAGCGTTTAATTTTGAAATAAGCTGTTGTTGTCAATAATCATGGTTGGATGCAACAACTGTGTAAGTTATTTGCACTTTATAAAACCATTATTTATATGAAGTAAAATAAAATAAAATCATTTTAATGTGCGGTTCTGTAGGAGATAGAGAGATCAAAGAGGAACAAGGTGGTCCACATCGCAAAGGAGATCATGAGCTCAGAGAAAGTGTAAGTTCAGAATGTGACATCGGTGATTGTTGTGTTTAATGTTTTTTTACTATAATATTGGTTTATTTGTGCTGTTTTAATGTGTTTAGATGTAGTAATTGTATGTGTGTCTTTGCAGATTTGTGGACGTTCTGAAGTTACTTCACATCGTAAGTTATTGTTTACACAGAAACTACTCAATGAAAACAAATACACAGTGTTTTGTTGATTTCTGAAGAATGCGGTTAGATACTGTATTTTTATTTTAACTGTAAATGTAGAATATCAGATGACAATACACATCAAAATGAAAATTCTTTCATCGTTTACTCACCCTGTTGTCATTTTACGTCTACATAATTTTCTTTCTCCTGCAAAACTCAAAAGAAGATATTTTGGAAAATGTCGGTGACCAAAAACCGTTGGTCCCCACTGACTTCTATTGTATGGACACAAAGCCATTGCATGGCAATGGGGACAAAAAATTTGTTTTGCATTCTGCAGAAGAATTTCATACAGGATTGAAATTACAAGATTGCGTTTAAATAGTGACAGTTGTCGTCATGTTGAAGGTGAACTATCCCTTAAACATTACTAAGCAACTAGGTTGTAGGACAACTAATGAACTTATCCATACTTAATAAATCAAGACTAGGGAGACATACAGAATTAGTAAAGAGAGGTGAAATAAACAAAGAGGAAAGAGATTACTGAGGAAGAACGAGAGAAAGACTGCGGTAAAAAAAGGAAGATCGGTGCACAGAGAGAGTTTTTGGAAAAAATTGCACCGCCCCCAATAACCCACGAGTTTGGCCGTGACCTCGAACAGCTGTCCTGAACACGTGTTTGTGTGAGAATTTTCTCTACTTCCTGTTAAATCTGTTGATGGACTGTGCTGTCACTATGTGCTTCAGTTGTCACCAATGAGTGTTGGTTCTTGGCATGTAGCTTAGCAGTATTAGTATAGTTTAAAGGTATAGTTCACCCAAAATTGACAATTCTGTCATCAGTTACTCACCCTTAGATTTTTCCAAACCTGTGAACATTTCTTTGTTCTGCTAATCACACTGGTAGATATTTGGAAGAATGTCAGATCTCATCCCCCATTGACTTCCATAGTACTTATTTTCCCTTCTATGGCAGTAAATGAGATCTGACACTTCCAAATTTCTTCCTTTGTGTCCAGCAAGTTTCACATGACTTATGTTATAATTTGCAGATGTTAGTTCAGCGTCTGGTTTTTCACTGACTGTATATTGCTGCTGTACACTGGACTTTTATTGTATCAGGATTTTCGGGATGCGGTTGCCAAAGCTACTCGTGCGAGCGGGAAGCCCCTTGTGGAGGAGAAAGTGTTGAATCACATCCTGTACTATCTTCCCCAACTTTACGAGCTGAATAAAGATCTACTAAAAGAGCTGGAGGAGAGAGTAGCCCACTGGTACCTGATACACTTTCAAACAAACGTATATATGTGCATCTACATTAAATGCTCAGGACTGAACTCTCTTCTGGTGACTCCTGCAGGTCTGATCATCAGAGATTGGCTGATATTTTTGTTCAGAAGGGTCCATACCTAAAGATGTACTCCACCTACATACGAGAGTTTGACCGGAACGTGGCTCTGTTGGATGAACAGTGTCGCAAAAACCCTCCTTTTGCCAGCGTTGTGCGTCAGTTTGAGGTGTGTGTGTGAGAGATATTTAACAGAAATAGTTCACAACAGTAAAGTGGTGGTGACAGTTAAGTGGTGACACTTTACATTAAAGCTCCATTTGTTGGCATAAGTGAACTATTTAGTATAAATTAACAATGAACAATAGAGTCATTTTGTTGCAATCCTCCCAAAACCTCGGATGTTCAAATCCATTGTTTTTCAGGAAATGGAAAAACACTCCACTTTGTAAATGATTAAACACTATGCTGTCAAAGCACTGTATAATACTTTTTAATGGTTACATACTTGCTAAACCCAGTGACAGACATAAAGAATGACTAATAATAGTGATTTATGCCAAAAAGGTGAAAATCACTACATATGGAGGTACAAGGTTTCAGAACAAATCAACATATTTTTAACCTTAAAAAGAAAATACGTAAGAAATTAGCATTAATTTAACATTTTCGATGTTTAAAACATTGTATCTGTTAACATTAGTTAATACACAACTAACACAAATGAACAGTGAACGGTTGGATTTGAACATGTATTAAAAAGATCAATAAACGGCATAACTAATTTTTACAAATTCAACTTTTTGTAAAATTGTAAAGTGTTACAATAAAAACAAATGAATCAACGTTAGTATGAAGGCTAGTAGTATGATTTTGTTTATGTTACTTTTGTAGTATGATTTTTTCAATGTATGAATGCTAAATGTATATGTATTATCTATGTTGGATCAAAAGCGTACATGCTTCGGAGGTGAAGCTGATTTTGTTATTTTCTTAAACTACCTTTTTAAAATAAGTACAGTGAGCAGTGGATGTGTTTTATTTTCACTCTTTCTTTCTTAGATGAGCCCTCGCTGTGCCAATCTAGCTTTGAAGCATTACCTATTGAAACCAGTGCAGCGGATACCTCAGTACCAGCTCCTGCTCACAGGTACACACACATCACACAACAGATGATGACACATTTGAGTTTTCATTACACTTGGTTTTAGCTTAGATCAATGGTTCTCAAATGGGGGTACGCCAGAGTCCTGCACGGGTTCCACGGGTGACCCGCAAATTTGGCTGAAACGGGTGAAAAATATAAAACTGTGTTGGATACGGGTGCGGGTCGGTTCGGACACGGGGGAAACACGGGTCTAAACACGGGTTCAAAACTGTCACATGCAAATGTTAAAATAAATGCATATTTTTAGGAACACTTCTACAAAACTATGCCTGTATTTCAAGTTTGTAAAATATTTTTTTTGTTTATTTGAGACCGCGTGGTTTATTTGAGACCGTTTATTTGAAGGGATAGTTCACCCAAAAACAAAATTCTGCCATCATTTTCTAACCCTGTTGTCACCTACTTTGTTTCTTCGGCAGAGACATAATATAATATATTTTGAAGAATGTTGTTAACTGGAATGTTCTCAATTCGCTTAAATTGGTATTGAGTCCATACAATAGAAGTGAATGGGTAGCGCCGTTGTTCGGTTACCAACATTCTTACATTTAGGCATTTGGCAGAACATATTTGAAAGATATTTAAGTTATTTTGAAGATATTTCTTCAAAATATCTTCTTTTGTGCTCTGTAGAAGAAAGTCATACAGGTTTGAAATGACAAGAGGGTTAAAAGTGACTGAGTTATCGGTTTGTATAATCTCTTATGTTGATATGTGTCTTTTTGAGCTATACTGGCCTTCTATATGGTATGGGTTGATTTTGAAGGCCACGTTTTTCGCTGTTTTCGAAGCTTTGATTGTGTTTTTTGGGTGTTTAACAATGGATGGTCATGTTTCTAGTTTTATGAAACCCTTTATATTTCACATATTTCAAGTCTATAGTCAAGCGCTGTCTATTTTCTCAAGAAACGACGGGATTTATTTCGGTCTCTTCAAAGCCCCGCCTTCCGAAACACTCTGATTGTTAAAGCTGAGCAGGTCTGTTGTGATTGGTTCCCCGCTTGGAGTGTGTGTGAAGATGTTCCACCCGTACCATATTAGCGAGTTCTGCTCCCCAGGCTGTTGTGATTGGTCGGTCCCCCTCTCAGTGCACGTGTATTCATAAGCTTTGGCTTTTAGCAATAAACAGTAACAATGGCTTCAACTTCACTTCATCAGTTAAAAACATGCGGATCTATCGAAGTATAACGTTGGTCTGCTAGTGCATAAGCAACTGTCAAACTTTGTTAGAGCTCGCGTATTTGTCTCTAATGGCAAGGAAATGACACAGGACCCAGCTTTCACATCCGATTTTAAAGACATGGAAGCTGTTATTTGACCGTTGGTTATCTTAGAATGTTTGTAGCTGAACTCTTATTACCAGCTGTAGGACTGTGATAAAAGTGAAAGTACTTTAGCGAATGTTTACGATCTCTGATAACCGAACACTCGCCCAGTTTTTGGCGTATTCCTTTGGGCGGAAGTTGTTAAGCGCACGCGGAATGGTGACATCATGTGACCGAGAAGTAGAGGGCGGCTGTAGTCCGATCCAGCCGTTCTCTGTAGTCATTGAGAAGCAAATTCTGTTAAAGACAATATCTCGCTTGGCACTGAACTTTGAGCTTTATCATTTTGCAGGTATTATTTATGATCTAACAGCGACATTACACACTAACTAAAGGTTGAAAAATGGGATCGAGGGGAATGTGCAAACCAAGTCAATATAATTCAGAAAATCCAATCTCTCTTTGTTTTTCTAATTCTGTTTTTCACCTTGTTTCAGATTATTTGAAGAACCTCCCTGAGGATTCGTCTGATTACAAAGACACACAAAGTGAGAACGCATTATTTTGCCTGAATGTGAATCAATCACATATCTATATTTTTCGGTTCTGTTTCACTTTACTGCTAGGTCAACACACAATGAATCATAGTGAGTCGTAAAATGTTTACGTTTTAAGCATTGATGTTGGATTTCTTATTATATTTAGAGTCGCTTCTATTAGGCTCCGTTCAGGACAAAAATGATGATGAGAAAAGGTCAAACTTTGGAATATTTGAATGTCTTGATCTTTGTTTTGATTTACCCAGCTGCTCTTAGTGTGGTGAAGGAAGTGGCAAATCACGCAAACGACATAATGAAACAAGGGGTATGACCAATTCATAGCCAGTATTATAGGCTATAATGAATATGAATGACTTTTAACATATCTTATTTATTCAGGATAATTTTCAGAAGCTGATGCTGGTTCAGTACAGTCTCAACGGCCATCATGAAATAGTTCAGCCTGGCAGGGTATGGAAAACCAGATTACCCATGATTCAGTGCCTTTGAGCTTGCAGGCTTTGTGGTGGTAAACTAAATTTTGTTGGGTTTATGTGTTTTATATGCAGGTTTTCTTAAGAGAGGGCACCCTGATGAAACTATCCAGAAAAATTATGCAGCCCAGAATGTTCTTTCTGGTAAGAAACCAATTTTGGGAGAGGTCAGATATGTTACAGTTTAGTGTTAATAATAATTAAATCTAGCTTTCCTGTAGCTCAGTGGTAAGAGCATTGGATTAACAACGCAAGGTTGTGGGTTCGATCCCAGGGGATTGCATAGACCAATGTAAAATGTATAGGATAAAGCAATGTAAGTCGCTTTGGATAAAAGCGTCTGCCAAATGCCTAAATGTAAATGTAAATGCAAATGATCACACATTCATGTATTTATCATATTTTTGTTGCTTGGGTCAAGTGTTTTTTTACTTCTGTCTGATTATAAAATTGTAATTATAACGGTTAAAGACCTTATGAATAAGTACAGTGTATTACAAAATATCTCCTGAAGTTAAACTGAACTTTAGCAAACAAACAAGATGCTTAATGTAACTCATTTGTACACATAAGGAAATTGGATTAAATTAGAATGAAACGTATGGAACTGGAGTAAGTTCAAAAGTTTTATTATTCAGTGTGAGTGACGCATACAACAAAAGTCACATTTCTGTCTATTTAAATGTCTTAATTAAACATTTGGGAGTAGGACTCGGATGAGAATTAAGACAGGACTGGACCATGGTTAAATAAGGACATTTAAGTAGTTTTTATAAACATGCTTTACAAAAAACACATTACTGTTATGCCTCTCAGAAAGAAAAAAATTGCACTGATGTATTTAAAACTATGATAGTTAATACAGCTCAAAAATTCATTTTAGTCCTGGACAAGGCTTAAACCTTGTTCGGGAAACCACACCTCTGTGTACTGGGTCCCTCTCAAATTTACATTCATGTATTGAAAAAGAAGCAAAAGTTCAGTTTTTTACCTAATCTGGTCATTTAAAATACAGGATATTACTGCATATGACAGGAAACTGTGGGTGGTGTTGCAGTTTGCTTTGGACAGTCAGTAAATTTCACCTTTCTCTCAACAGTTTAATGACATTCTGCTATACACAACACCAGTCCAGTCTGGCCAGTATAAAGTCAACAGCATGCTCTCTTTGGCTGGAATGAAGGTCAGATATCCATAACTTTCTAAAGACACACAGACGAAATAAAAAAATATTGTATTATTATTTTTATGAAAATGAACTATTAATAGGTGACCAAGCCCAGTCAAGAGGCCTATCAGAATGAATTAAACATCGAGAGTGTGGAACGTTCCTTCATACTGTCTGCCAAGTAAGAAACACGTACATGCTTGGATATGAATTCAAATATCATCAAAGTCCTTAGATTTTAATTTGAGAAAAATGAAACTTAAAAATGTAGTTGTTAAAGTAATTTAACAATTCATTATAAATGATAATAGTTCTCCAAGCACTGGGTCTGAAATAAGCTCGGGTAAATCTAACTGAAATAAATACTGTTTGTTAATAACTGGTTTGCAGTTCAGCCACAGAGAGAGATGAGTGGCTGGAAGCCATCGCTAAAGCAATAGATGACTACACCAGAAAGAAGATTTCCTTCTTCTCCAGTCGAAGCCAAGAGGTGTGTGACGAAGGGTCCTGAATCAAGTTTTTTTTCTGTACAAATGTATTTGGTGTTTTATCTTAGTCATGTTTGTGGTTGTGTGACAATCCTTGTAATGTTTTAAGGTCTGTTCAAAAATTCATGTGGCTCAACAACATAGGCACAATATACCTACATGAAAGATTCTACAGTATTTAATATAGAACTGTAGTAAATTGTATAAATAGTAGTGGTGGGC
This sequence comes from Triplophysa tibetana, assembly GCA_008369825.1. Taxonomy (NCBI): domain Eukaryota; kingdom Metazoa; phylum Chordata; class Actinopteri; order Cypriniformes; family Nemacheilidae; genus Triplophysa; species Triplophysa tibetana. Next base: position 12,792,784 of record CM017897.1, on the reverse strand, counting down.
CGTTATCGGCGTTAACGTGCTGCGTTAACGTAAGACTCTTATCGGGCGATAAAAAAAATGTTGCCCTTAATCTATTCTCAAAGTTGGGTTGGGAGCTGGGTCTATACTACGCAAGCTATGATGACTTTCACCTTGATATTTTAGCGCGGATGTATACCTAGCTTAATTGCACTGTAGGGGGCGAGAACGAGATTTTTCAACTCGTGTGATTCGCGCAATTCATGCCGTCTCATCATTCGCGCGATTCGCCCCGCAAGTAGGTCTATCGCGTTCTCAAAGACTGACTTTTAGTCATTATTTGGATAGCACTCATATTCTGAATGCCTTCACCAGAATTAAAATGAACCATTTTAATCTAGATTAATTCCAAGATTAATCTAGATTAATTCCAAGATTTATCTAGATTAATTCCAAGATTAATCTAGATTAATTCCAAAATTAATCTATGACCACCACTAATGAATAGTAAAACTACTGTAGTCGATACTATAATACACTTTAGTAAATAGATATGTTGGAATAATAGGAATAACCAGTGAATTGTCTGGCATTCAAACTATTTAAAAATAAAAATACACCCAAATAATTTGCATTAAATAGTTCATAGAAATGTACACTAATAATATAGTTTCTACGTGAAGATGTTAATTCCTTTATTTATTGATTTATCAATATGTCCATAAACAAAATGTTATTGACTTATTCATTTGGTGTACATTGATATGTTTAAATCTTCGTCTCCTGTGTTTGTGGTTTTCTCTGAAGTCGGAGGAATTCTCGGATGATGGTCCACCACTGGGTTCGAAAGCTCCTATCTGGATTCCAGACTTAAGGACGACCATGTGTATGATCTGCACGTGCGAGTTCACGCTCACCTGGAGACGTCACCATTGCCGTGCCTGTGGAAGGGTCAGACATCAGAGCTCAAGTTTGTTTTCTGATGTATTGTTGTTGAATACAGAAATAGGTCTGATTGACTGTTTCTGTAACAGGTGGTGTGCCAGGCTTGTTCGTCTAATAAATATTACCTGGAATACCTGAAGAATCAGTTAGCACGAGTGTGCGATCACTGCTACATTAAACTACAGCACAAAGGTATGAGATGTCTGCAGTCATTCACTACCTACATTTTAGGTAGATTTCTTCATTTCATTTCAAGACTCATAAACTGCTGTTTTTAGCCTGCTGGTTTTGATTTTGTCTTTTAGGTGACCAATCCAATGTGACCGTTTCCCCTAGTGGGCGGAGTTCAACATTCGCTTTTTCTAGAAAACAGAAGAGGATTCCTTCAGCTCTCAAAGAGGTGAACTAGCCGTACCGAATTTCTCATAATGTAGTTACAATGCAACCTTGTATTTAACTAAGCTGCGTACAGTGTTTTTCTCTCTTTTGCTTAGAAGTTGCCATATCAAGAAAAAAAACCAGGATGATTTATAACAAAGATCACATGTCACACAAAATATTTGCCTGTTTTTTTTATCCTATGTAGGGACCTTTTTTTAAAATAAAAATTCATGTTTAAAGTTAAGTCATTATACATTCACGATAGATTTCACATAGAAAATTATACAAATTCAAGCTAAATGGCATTTTAACATTATTAAGTTGCTCCAGGAAGGATTGTATCTATAACAACACTGCTGTCATATTAATATGTTAGTAATAAAATGACATATCTCTCTCAGGTTTCTGCCAACACTGAAAATTCCTCCATGAGTGGATACCTGCAAAGATCCAAAGGCCAAAAGAAACCATGGAAGAGGCTGTGGTTTGTCATTAAGAACAAAGTCCTCTACACCTACGCCGCTAGTGAAGTATGCTATCTATACTTGTAAAATAAGCTACTTTAATCAAACATGGTTAAATATTATATGGAAAACATAAAAAAGTACATTTTGATTTCATGGTTGCCTTAAATTAGATTTTTGGATTTCTCACAAAGTCGTACCATACATCTCAAAATATAAATCATTATAAGTATTTTGTTGTAAATCAGGGAGGGTAAGAAATAAACTCTTTTGTATATTGGTTCAACAACTGATTTTTGTTTATTTTTACCCAAAACATAAAATGGCGCACAGTGACATCTATACACGGACCAACATGATGTGTAAACCCTAATTTAAACTGAAATATAACTAATAAAACTATTTTAGTTATTTGACTTAAACCATCGTTCTAGATTGATTCCTACTATGATTCCCAACACTAAATTTGCCCTTTTTTGTGGTTGGTTATCATGTCATATGAGTAACAAGTGTATATGATGTAATAAAAGTCATGTGATGATTATTGCTTATTTTGGCAGGATGTTGCAGCGTTGGAGAGTCAGCCATTGCTTGGCTTTTTTCTTAGAGAGGAGAAGACGGGACCAGCTCAAAAACTGCAGTTCAAACTTTACCATAAAAATACACTTTACTACATCTTCAGAGCAGAGGATATCCCCACCGCTCAGAGGTACACATGCACATTAAGACCAAAAACATACATTGATGTGGAAACTTGACCTTTATATTATTTGGCGAATAAATTTCATAAATTCATATATAATAAATTAAATTATTGAAATGTATGGACCTTTTCCACAAGACTGTGATGACATCAGCATCATAACTACTCCAAAGGTTTTCATTTTTAAATTTTAATTTTAATTTCAGTGCGTTTGTATCTATAATTTGTATTATTTGACCTTTGCATCCAATAACAAAAAAAATAGTAAACGCTAATGAGAGGGTGTTTCTTATGCAGCGTTTATGGAAGTTACAGTAAATTTGACATCATTCTCTTTTTTGATTGCCGTTATCAGACTCTCTATTTTGTTTATTCTGTTGAAAGTAGTGAGAACACTATCGTTGAGTTTTCTTTTGCTATTTTAGCAAATGAGAATGCAAAAAATATATTTCTAGTAGTCTCCTATTCACCGCTATAGAAGTTTATCCAACTATGGATAAACTTTATTTTAAAGTCCGCATCTAAGTTTTTAGAGATTTGTGTCCATGTTGCGTTATTTGTAAGCTTTAAATGCACGATGGCGTCTAACGCCTCCGCCAAAGGAAGCAGTCACTTTTAGCAACATATAGCAACCGCCGTTTTTAAGACACAATAAGGCTTTAAAAAATCAAGAGTGGGTTATAATTGGTGTGTTTTACGTCATCGAATAAAACGCTAAAATATTTATAATTTTTTAACCACAGACCTTATTTTTACCCATTTTACCAAAAACACATAAAAACATAGACTTTGTGCGATGGAACCGGAAGTGCTAAAATGCTAACTCGCTTCTGGGTCTGGTTTGACTTTGCAGACAAAAATATGTCATCTCTGCGGCTCCCTATTGGCACAGCTCCTATTACTTGATAAAGAATTGCATGAGAATTGTCTGCATTCATTTGCATTGACTGTTATTTTTGGGTCTAACATGCATACTGGCACCTAATAGATGATAACAAATGATGTGCTTCTTTTCCAGATGGATTGAGGCATTTCAAGAGGCCATGATACTTTGACCCGTCTGGATTCGATTCAACATGATCGAAAAATGCTCATCTGGGTTTTCCTCTGGCCTTCCATTATGGACATTAGCAGAATGCTGAGGATGCACAAATCAGAACCCAGTTTAAAGCAAAGGATGCTGGTAGATGTAGTCATGTTTTAATCTATCGTAAGCAACCGGACTAGATGATTGTGAGGTAGAATTTTGTTCTTGAAATTTGTAGGAAACACTGCCTCACTATGCTCTCTTTTTGGTGCTTCACGTTCTCACGAACCAGCCCACAAAACATTCAGGGTGTCAAGCTTAGAAACAGACTGGTGTTGTTACAATACCAGTCATAGGGTCTAGATATTGATGTTTTCATAGACTGTCAGTTTTACTTTATAATGAATCCATGTTCCTTCCCACTGTTAGAACACTAGATTTTATTAAAACACTCCATTATGATCTGTTAAGGTTAAGGTTTGAATCCACAATATATTCTGTATCATTTGTCAACCGATGAAGGTTGAAATGATTTGGTAAAGCGTGATTCATAGTCAAGTCTGAATGTGTATGAGGAAGTATGACACAAGGAATGTCTGAAGCAAGGTTGCTTCTTTGGCACTGTCACGTGAAACCGGCCGTGCAGTCTGACATGGTGCATTATGGGAGATTTTGGATTCAACTGTGAAAGCTGGGGAGAAGGCCGCTTAAAAATATTTGGACCTTGTTCATGAAACTCAAGCAGATACATTTCTGTGTTAACATTGCACGAAACCATTCTTACATGAACAGTCACATGCAACCATTTACATGCAATTGGTTTTGTGAAGGATTGATACTTCATACAGAAGTTCTGTCTGTTCATGTTGAATGAATGTTGCCCATTGGTTTTATGATTGTCTTCAGGTAGGCTTTTTAAAATGTTTTAATAATCTTAAACTTTAAAAAAAAATCTATTTTGTACAAAGTAGGCCTTTTGACTGATGTTTTAAAAGTTATACTGGACGTAACTGGACAAACTGTACATATTCTGTAAATGGTAATATAATGCAGGTGTATTTAAAATAGTTGTGTTTAGTGTCCTCAATGAATTTTGGGTAGTAAAGACACAGTGCCAGGCTGGTTGACTAAGCACTGTTTTGATGATCTATATAACACGTTATAACACAGGCTGTGAATCCAGAGAAAAAATAGTTTTGTTATCAGGGAGTCGTAACACAGACCTTCACGTTAATATCTTTAATGCACCTTCATGTCCCTTAACATTTTGACCAAAAGATGATTATATTCTTTAATTTTTTTACTATGGTTCTCTCTCAGCTCCAACCAGAGCAAACCACTGATCTTTCACCGTTTTAAGTTGAACACATCCAATGGCCCTATTTCTTCTTCCGTATTGATCACTTGTGTGTTTGATGTTTGTTTACGTTATGTTTTTTGAGTGTTTTGATTTTGGGAAACACCATACAGCACTGTTTTGTCAATTTGAGTGATGCTTGTTTACCAAGAGTCCATTTTAAATATAATCTGTTATTCCTCACCTTTCTGATTATCTTGGCACTGGTTGTTTACCTTTACATCCAAAAATTCATGACATCCTAATTTAATTTTTTAATATCTGAGGATTTCAAGGGAGTAGGCTATGCCCCAACGTAAGTGTAAATTTCAAATCGTTTTTAATAAATGATGTAAAGGAATGGAAGATAGTCACTTGTGAATTTGTGATGGATGTTGATAAATATGGTTCAGTTTTATTCAATAAGGTCAACCTGCAAATATTTACTTTCCAGTTATCGTTTACTATACAATGTCAATGTCATTCTAATAGAAGTTTTAAGATTGCCCCATTTACAAACATTACAAAAAAAGAAATAATTGAAAATAAGTGGTTCTGCCAACGATGCTAATAACGTTTTAATTCATTGCATAGTCATTTAGTTAAAAAATGAAAACTTTGTAACAGGGCAAAGCCTGGGCAGACTTCCAGGCTTTTTTACACTACATTACGTCAACTGAAACCCACAGGAGCAGTGTTGGATAGACCATCTATGTCTCAAAATAATCATAATTTAAGGTTTTTATGTTCAGCAAAATAACGGCTATAGCTTTATAAGTCTTATGTCTATTTTCACATGTAAAGGAGTGATGCGCCAATGAACCTTATGCATTAAATTACTCATACATACTGTTTTATGCTTCCTTTTATTGCTACACACCGTAAAAAATTTAACAGCCATTAAAGGTAATCATAATACCAGTTACTAGAAAAGTAAACCAAACGCAAGTCTTCCCTATACTTAGCAATGCTGACTGCAGTTCGTGTGCGCATGCGCAGACGTGTCTGTCTACTCTGAGCGGGTCGCGAACTCTGACCTCCTGTAGCAGCACCGAGCCGTCGGATTGTGATTATTTATAAATACAACACAGTATTTGGATAATATTACAGGCTGTTAGGGTAAGGACTACTGCGTTTACCGTTGTCAACCACCGCAGCATGTGTGATTACTGTTTAGGATAAATTATTCTGTAGAATACAGGCGGTGTTGTTAGCCGGCCTGCTAACACGAGTTAGCATGCTATCAGTTAGCGTCACAGAGAACAACTGCGATTCAATAGATAATTACAAATCATTTATTGACAATAAACGTACCGGAAGGTTTTTTTACGGTTGTTAAACATGCTTATATCTAAATATTATTTCTAACACTCGTCATGATTCTGTTTGAGTATGACACGCTGCGATTTAGTAAGCTAACTCTATATCTATGATATCAGCGCTGCTTCGAGCCTGAAAAAAACACACATCACATAACAAATAAAGATTAATCGGACCGATTATTGGATCCTCCGATGAAGTAGGTGTGTGGAGATATAAGGTGTCCTACTCCACGTGTATAGACCTATTGCATTGCAAGACTCGTCTGTGTATTGGTTGCGTTTGGATCTTTAACCCTTCAATCATGACCTTTAACCTACAGGAACAGATCTAACTTTATCTTCCCGGATCACACACTCACCCCTGATGGGTTACTGACCCTACAACTGTCAATCATAGTGGATCACACTTGTTTACCAACATTAGGATGACCGATTATTAGAAAAACACAAAAACACACCACACCGGCTAGCATGCTAATGTGGCTACGGCTATAAGATTTTAGTATTTTTCTTATTTTATCCCATCTGTACAGCTGATCAAACGAAGAAACATGTGGTTAGATGTAACATTGGCTTATTAATACGATAGTGATGATTTCATATTAGGAGTCCTTATTTAATTCACTGGCCAACTCATTGGCTTTATATTAGTCAACTTTTATTTGTGTTACACTTTATACTCTATAGATCAACAAGGTCCACTTTACAGTGGGCTTAATACAACAATAATTTCCTTTTAAAGCTCATTAAATATAGTAAATCATTTCTGCTTGAATTTACTAGTATTTACAGTTGCACTAATACAAAAATAGTGTAATTATTGTACATTAATTATTGTACAACACACTGTACTGTGTTTTACCTTTTCTGTTTTCCTGTTAGCCCCTGTAAAGCTGCTTTGGAACAATGCACATTGTGAAAAGCGCTACATAAATAAAATTGAATTGAATTGAATTTCAAAGCACTTAGGAAATAGTCAGTCATCATTTCTGCTTGAATATTACTTGTATTTACATGATAGATGTTTTTTAAGATTGTTGGTAATCAAACTGCATTGGGCCCCATTGACTTCCATTGAATAGTCAGTTGGACACAAATCTACTAAGACATTTCTCAAAATATCTTTTTTGTATACCACAGAAAAAAACATATACACGTTTTAAACCACGAGTGAGTGAATAAAATATGACATAAGTTGTACTTGTATCCCTTAAAGTTTTCACCCAAATTAAACATTTCATTTTAGTGAAGCTTTAAAAAAAGAACTTGAAGGTTTTGTAAGCTGCTTGTTTACTTTCTCAGCTGAACGTGTGGCCGATGGGGCACAGGGTCTGAGACACGCCTTTGAGAGTTTGGCATCATGGAGGGAGAAAGTCCCAGAATTCAGCTGGTGTCTGCAGATGGAGGCCTACAGGTAACTTGCACTTAAGACACATTAGAAGCTGCAAATGTTATGGAAGTTCGTTTCAAAGTCACTGTTTTAATATGTGTTTGTTTTAGATTGTGACAGACCAGCATATGGCTCCAAAAGTGCAGATACTCACAGCCATTGATCAGGCTGGAGCTGGCAAACAGCAGTTCATATTAGCCAACCTGGACTACCCTAACCAGGACAAGCTGTTCATAAAACAGGAGAACTCACCTGCCAAAGTCTTCTTAACCTCTTCAGATGGTTCAGCTGTCAATCAACTGCTTTTCACATCACCTGAGCTGACCGGACAGCAGATACAGGTAAAAAGGCCTACAGACAACTGGTAGATACCCTAATAATGTAGGTTTATTGGATCTTTTAATACTCTATTTTTTCAGTTTGTGACAGACGGTTCAGAACAGGGCAATACAAAGGCTCCAGTGGAGTATTGTGTAGTTTGTGGAGACAAAGCCTCGGGTAAGACAGCACACAAAGACATATCCACATATCAACTATTTAACAAAATCTCACCAGTGACTTCATATAATTACGCATTAACGTTTGACCTTTATGTGTAATTTCTTTCATTTTAATTTATCAAATGGAAATTATGTACAGTTTCTGCATTGACAGTTGTTTATTTATTTTATACTTAGAAACATGTTGGATTGTGCAACAGACTTATAATAAATATTGGTCGTTATGTTGCCTTTTTCTGGCTGTAGTTGATATGTGATGGTTCTAAATTGATCCGAAATCATCCGATAAATACCTATAGGAGGCCAATACTAGCGCATTTCTAAAACAGTTGTACATATGGGTACAATTTTCGAAATTAAGATTTATGCAACATGTGAAAGCTGCATAAATAAGCTTCCCATTGATGTATGGTTTGTGAAGATAGGACCATATATGCACGAGTCCCAACTATTTAAATCTCTGGAATCTGAGGGTGCGAAAAATCAAAGCATTTACAAAATCGCCTTTAAAGTTGTCCAACAGATGCGCTGTTGCAGGCCGCTGTTAAGAAACAGGTTTGTTTTAAAGGTCTCTTTGGGAAAAACGGTGTAATGGCGTTGTGGAGAGTAGACAAACCCAAAAGCGGAATGTCTAAGCTTTACATAGATACCAAACGTGATTGGGAAATTCCCAGAGAGCGGGCAGCAGCAGGGATGTTTGTAGGCCTGTTACTGGGGATCTTTGTTAGCAATTTTGCTCCGATCACAAAATAAAGTTTTGAAATATTTACGTGAGGAAATTGACAAAATATCGTCATGGAACGTGATCTTTAGATAATGTCCTTATAATTTTTGCCATAAAAAGAAAAATCTACCTATGCAATGTTTTGTTGGCTTTTGCCACAAAGATTCCCGTGGTACTCAAGCCTGGTTTTGTGAAAAAACTTTCATCAATGACTTATTTTTGGACTTATTTATGTTTTTTTGTGCAGTAATAAACAGGGAGTAAACAGATTATCTTGATAGCTATTTACTATTATAAAAATAACTAAACTGGTTACTAAATAGTCATTTGTCTATGCTAGGGCCTATTTTGTGCATTTTATACATCTAAGATGCTGTATTGACCAATAAGCAGCTTCCGTTTACTATACAATACTATATTCATTTTGTAATTTTAACTATTACATTTATTACTCAGTCAAACCAAAATATATTTAGAGACTTGATTCGCTATAGTTTAGAAAATAGTAATAAAATATGACAAGAACTCAGATTTAAACCGTGTCACTGTAAGAACAAATTCATCCTGATAATGTCAGATACTTTTGATAGAAAGGTATGTAATGGATGTCTGGTGTCTGAACATTTTTTGGTTTGACTATATTATATTGATTTACTACAATATCTATTATAATTGTAAAATAAAAATTCTAGTTGAAGGTGAATTTAAGTTGATGGGTACACTTTTTGAAATTCCTCTTCATGTAAACCAAATAATTTTAGAAAATGTGAATAAGATTCATTCAAAAACAAAGCAATGTATGTTATAGAAGTATGTTTGTGTGTCCAGGTCGACACTATGGCGCAGTGAGCTGTGAGGGCTGTAAGGGTTTCTTTAAGCGCAGCATCAGGAAGAACCTGGTGTACACGTGTCGGGGGTCCGGAGAGTGTGTCATTAACAAACATCATCGGAACCGATGCCAGTACTGCAGACTGCAGCGCTGCATGGCTCTCGGCATGAAACAAGACTGTGAGTCCTTTAGGAACACAATTGCACAAATCACATGCACATGAAAATCACATAACATACTCAAAATTGTATAAAAAAATCTTAGTGTCTGTTATCTATAAGGGGGTGGTTTGTTTTGCATACATGTAAACAAACGATGTTGAAATGCCCCCAACAGCTGTTCAGTGTGAGAGAAAACCAGTGGAAGTGTCAAGAGAGAAGCCAGCCAACTGCGCACCCTCCATCGAAAAGATCTACATCCGCAAAAACCTCTGCAGCCCTCTCGCCGCCATGCCAACGTTTGTTAGCGACAAAGACTCCGCCAGGTAGGGTGTGTATGTGGGTGTTGGCCAATAATGATGCAAAATAAATGATTTCCGTTGTTTTTGCATTTGAAATTCTCCTGCTTTGTTAATTCTCAGACCCACCAGTTTATTGGACTCCAACATGCTCTTGAACATCCAGCAATCTCTTTCTAAACTTGACAATACTGTTTTAATCCCGTCTTCACCTGATCAGGTAAGACACTCACACAGCTGCAAAAAAAAAAAGAGATTAAGATCGCCTTTTATCAGCGTTTCTGCATGTTTTGTGGGAATTCCAGTCCAGTGTCGGTTGAATATGAACAAAATCAAACCTCAGCAATTTGAAAGAATTTTCAATTTTTCTGATGTTTAAGAATGATTGCAGTCAGGGTGATCTGGGTACCCTGGCCAACGTGGTCACATCTCTCGGTCACCTCAGCAAATGTCGTGAGGCAATGGACATCAGTACAGACCTATCCGGGATGGAGACCATGAGCAACGATGACAGCGTCATGACCGACGTTCAGCGAGACGAGCACAATGACGTCACACGGTACAGACAAACACTGATACTTAATCTAAGACCAAGACAGAGAAGTATGTGGCTGTTTTCATATTTGTTTTAGTGTTGTCACGATACTGGAATTTCTAACTTCGATACGATACCTTGAAAAATATCGATACTCGATACCATTTTCGATACCACAGAGAAAAAAACTGCCACAACATTAAGGGGGTCATTTTTTTTATTATTATTTAAAGATAAATATAACATATATAATGTATTATAAAGAGTTATTAAAGGGTAAAATGCATTATAATTCTTCATAATGTGTGTTGTAACGCATTATGTACTGTTTCAGTTCGAGTCTCGTCTTCTTTCTGGTGCTACAAGAGAATGCCAAACTTTAATAAACATATATATTTTTTTGACCGCACTTTTAAAATGAACTGAACTTTGTAACTAATCTCAGAACTTAAGTAATTGGTAATAGATATTTGTTAACATAAATAAACAATGAAAAACACTTCCAAAACATGTATTAATCTTAGTTAAAAGTTAATTTAAACTAACATTTACTAATACATGTACTAATTAAAATCCAAAGTTCTATCTGTTAATTTTTTTTTTTCATTGGACCAGAGCAAACATGATCCGTTGTATTTTATTACATACTGTCATCAAAGATTAAAATATACTGTAGCAAATGCATTGCTCATCGTTTATAAATGCTGGTTAATACATAACATTATTTGATGAACATATTTTAATGCCGGATTCAAATATCACCGATCCACACACGTAATCATTTTTTGAATTAAGTTAATTAAGCACAAGTTAATTTACATTTAACCAGAGTTAAAGTCTTTAAAGATTCACAGTTAAAGATTCCTCAGTCGGATTATATTAACTTTAAGAACTATGCTGAAAAAACGAGACAACCCTCATATCGCTATATTAGAGGTGTTAGAGCCTTTTGTTAGCACTGCTCTGCAGCAACTCTTGCATATTGGCTTGTTTGTGTCCTTCGGCTTTCCATGTTCATTTGCTTCATATCCAAAATATTTCGAGATAGCACTCCTGCTGTGTTCTTTATCAACCAAAGCCGGTTGCGGTTGCGGTTGCGGAGGCGCCGAACACGCCATATTTATATTCTCTTCACTACTTCCGCTATTTAACCAGCGCGAATGAGACGAGACACGTGACAGGCACTGCGGTCACGTGTGGTGTTTGTCAACGCGCCTTCGGAGATAAGTGAAAGTGACTGCTCGGCTAGGATCGTAGTATCGATACTTCGGGAAATTAGTATTGGTACCGTTCAGATATTTCAGTATCGATACTTATCGAAATATCGATATTTTTGACAACACTAATTTGTTTGTTTTCTTCTAGGGCATTAGACACGCTCACAAAAGTGCTTCAGCCGGAGGAGAGCTGTGGGGAAGATCCTCTCGATGGGATTGTTGCTGTTAAAGTTGATGACCAAACAACCGCCCTTCTGGAACTCGAAGGACCACTGCTTTCAGATATTCACGTGCCCTTTAAGGTTAGAAATGACTGGAGATTTTAGTGGTAGTTCACAAATTCTGTCATCATTTACTCACCCTCGAGATGTTCCAGATCTGTAGAATTTAAATTAAATCTTAAATTCTGCTGAACACAAATGTTTCTAACCGAACAGATCTGGGGCACTATTGACTACCAGTGTGCTGCTAACAGTGTGTTTGTATCATTGTGTCTAGCTAATGATGCCAACGCCCATGCCAGACTTCTTAAATCTGAACTACATCTGTGAATCAGCATCTCGACTGCTTTTCCTCTCAATGCATTGGGCACGCTCCATTCCTGCTTTCCAGGCCCTTGGGTAAGTGATGTTTCCTACACCTAGCGTACGTAAAAAAACGATAATTGTTATAGTAAAGGATAATTCACACTGATCCAGCAAACACTCGGTCCCACAACGAATGATTCATGTTCTCATGTCAGTCTTTGTCTTTTTGTTGTTCAGCTCGGAGAACAGCATTACCCTGATGAAGGCCTGCTGGAATGAATTGTTTGCCTTAAGTCTGGCTCAGTGTTCACACATAATGAATGTTGAGACCATACTCACGGCGATAATCAACCACTTGCAGACCAGTCTGGACGAAGGTATGCTCACTCTGTATAATGGGGTATGAACTGGTGGTAAACTGAATCACTTTATTGAAATGTGGTTACCTAATGAACTTGCTTGCATTTAACAGAAAAACTTTCTCAAGAGAGGGCTAAGCAAGTCATGGAGCACATCTGGCGTATGCAGGAGTTTTGTAACAGTATGAACCGCATGAGCCCTGACGCCTATGAGTATGCTTACCTCAAAGCCGTGGTGCTTTTCAGCCCAGGTAAGACACATTAGTGTGAAATTATTTTGAAAACATATTCAAGTAAACTGATGTTAATGTGTGTTCACTTGCAGATCACTCTGGAGTGGATGGCACTATTCAAATTGAACGCTTTCACGAGAAAGCTTACATGGAATTGCAGGACTACGTGAGCAAAATGTACCCAGAGGACACATATCGGTGAGCTCTGACTGCACTTTTCCTCTCAAAGAATGAAATGTTTATAAGTGATATTAAGAAGATTATTCTATCCGAAGGGTGCCACGTGATTGTCTTAAAAACTCTAATTTGCATATCATTCATGTTATTAACCAGTATCCAGTTATGCACTCAAGACATCCCTAACAATGTCATTTAGCCACAACTTTATATGTACAATATAGCACAGTATATTGTTCATTAACGCATGCATATAAATATTTAGTTAAAATTAATTTGTAAATATTTTGTTATAGTCTGTCGAAGCTGTTAGTGCGTCTTCCTGCCCTGCGGTTGATGAGCGCAGCTGTGACCGAGGAGCTCTTTTTCACCGGCCTCATCGGGAATGTTCAGATCGACAGCATCATTCCCTACATACTCAAAATGGAGTCCACAGACTACAATAGCCAATCACTTAGCACCATCGAGTGACTAAAGCCCTGCCCACAGCCACGCATCACTTGATGTCAAAGATGTCATTGACTGAAAAACAGAACCCTGTCCGTTTACTCACTCAGACCCTCAGAGCCAAAACAGCAGTCTGTATGATATAATCATAAGAACGAATGCGGGCATCATTTTATGACATTGCTTTTTTATTTTGTCAGTGTATGGATCGTGTCTTATGGGTTTATGTATTACTGATAATGTGGGTAACAGCTACTTTTGCCGTTGGATGTTTTGGCTTTTATTTTATTATGTAGGCTACCTATGTTTAGAAAAGTGTCTGTAAGACGCAAGAAGTGCAAGGAACTTGCCATCCCATCCCCCACCCCCCCCGCAAGCACTGACTTTCTCTGTAAGTATATGAATTGTGTATATAGGAATAATAAATGTCAAATTAAGGGAAATATTGTTTGTATTTGGTCTGTATTTAAGTGTTTGTTTGCATAAAAACTGATGTTTTTTAAACAGTTAATTTGTTACAAACAGGGTTTCCATGGATTTGGAAAGCATGAAATATTCAGAAGATTTCTAGACGTGTCGAAATTATTGGAATTCATTCAAATTCTGATTAATTCAAAAAATCTCTGTTAATTATTAAATGAAGTAAGTTTGTTAACTGCATTTTGTGATCATGCAGATGAAGAAAAAGCTCTAACTCATTTTGTACTAAAGAGTGTATTTTTCTCGTTCCCTGCATAAAGGTGTAAACCTTTGTGTATTTATGTGTTGCAAATGGATACACTACCACTCAGAAATCCCCTTAGGGTCACTAACTCGATGTTTATAAGTATTTATACAGTATATTTTTTCAGTCAAATGGACTATAGTGTATATCATGCACCATTTTAGCTGTTGTTAGTGAACTTGACTTATGGGGGCAGACAGGGATAAGTTTTAGCCAGGACTAGGCCTTACTTAAATTAGGATATTTTAATCGTGTTTAAAAACAAATTTTACATAAAAAAGCATTACTTGTGGTCGTCTTGAGACAAAACAATCGCACTGATATATTTTAAGATATGTCAGTGTACGTTGTTTTCTATTGAGACATCTCTAACATTTAAGTTGGTCTGGAACTCGGCTTAAAGTGATACTTTGCCAAAAATTGAAATTCGGTCATCATTAACTCGCCTTCGAGTTGTTCCAAATATGTATTTATTTTTTTGTTCTGATGATCACAGAGGAAGATGTTTGGAAGAATGCTTAGAACCAAACAGATCGTGCCCCCTATTGACTCCCATAGTAGGAAAAATTACTTTATTATTATTTTTTTGTTATGTTGAACAAAATTAAAACATTTTGAAGAATGTAGGACAGCAAACAGTTCTGGGGCACTTTTGACTTCCATTGTTTTTTTATACTATGGTGGTCAATGGGTGTTGAGATCTGTTTGGTTATAAGCATTATTCCAGATATCTTTCTCTGTGTTCAACAGAACAAAATTTATACATATTTGGAACAACCCTAAGGTGAGTAAATGATGACAGATTTTCATTTTTGGGTGAAGTATCCCTTTAAACCAAGTCCAGGAAACCGCCCCTTGGAGTTCTTTATTTGTTTTATTGTATTAATGATTAACTGTGATGTCAATATAATTAAAATTTTACATAAAACAATCACACATTTATAGGAATCATAATCTGAAAGAAAATATCATCAGCAAGGTTTTGTGAGTGTTTTGTGATTGTATAAGTGGTAGCGGAACTGATTAGAGATGATGGAGTTTAGTCGGAACACTGACAGTGTGGGACAGTCCGTAAGTGTTTAGATTCCGTCAGTGACGTGATGGCGGCGTACACCAATATAGTGCGGCGGGCCGTGGGTCAGCTCACCGGTCACGGCGGAATCAAAGGTTTTTTCGTGCAGCTTTTCAGGTGATTTAAAAGAACAGATGTCTTGAAGTATTAAAAAGAGACCATTTTATTTAAAAGATAGAGTTAAGAGCGGGTGACAGCTGAATTCACAGGTATGACCTTTCTGAACAGCTGAATGTGAAACACCGAGGAACGGTGTTTTTTAACAGGCTAAATCATTTATTTGTTTAAACTCTGTATTAATTGAACACAATTGCAAATAAGACGTAACGTTTGAGTTAAAACAAATACGACAGTACAGTTGATTATATCAAATACAAAGTAACGTTAGTTGCATGGAAGCAAACTGTCCAAACTATGTTTATGCTAATATTGCCAAAACACTCCTGCATAAACCATTCTTGAAATAAAAATATTGTTATTTCATTTTAGTATTTTATTTTTATGTGATCCTTCAAGGATCATATATTTGTTTCATATATGATAGAAAGTTGAATAACCGTGTTCAGATTTGTATATGCTTGTCTTTTTAAAGTAATCTATGTTTACAATATTTTAATCAAAAATACATTTTTGTTACTTAGGGCGAATGACATCAAGACAGGAGCTTTGGTGGGTATTGACAAATATGGCAACAAATACTTTCAGGACAACCAATACTTCTTTGGTATGACTTTATTTGCTTATTTTATTTTAATTTAATTTTATATTTTCAATGCCTTTATTTGTTTCTGATTTGTTACTTCATCTGATTATGTTCTGTTTAATTTACTACCTACAGGCCGTCACAGATGGGTTATTTACACCACAGAGATGAACGGCAAGAGGACAGTATGGGATGTTGATGGCAGCATGGTTCCTGCTGAATGGTAATAAACAGATACTAAGCTTGATAACGCATACATCTGGCTAGCGTCTATTTGGCATTTACCGACGATCTGCAGCAGATCTTTAGCAGACGTTAAGATAAGCGTATTGCAGATAAGCAAACTATGTATTCCAGATGTCTTGCAGATGTTAATGCAGACGTCAAATAGATATAAGCCAGATGGATTGTGTTATCTGGGAAACCCTGGGTTTGGCATCTACTGTAAGACTTAGTTTCCACCTTTAGCCTTGCAATAGGCAGTTTGTTTTGTAAGATTTTTTTACACGGTTCGTGTTGAAGTTAAAGTGATAGTTCACCCAAAAATAAAAAATCTGTCATCATTTTCTCACCCTCTTGTCATTTCAAACCTGTAAGACTTTCTCCCGCAGAACACAAAAAAGATATTTTGAAAAATGCTGATGACATGACCGACTTTCTTCAAAATATTTTATTTAGGAAGTCATACAGGTTTGAAATGAGAAGAGGGTGAGTTAATCATTTTCACTTTAAGGTTCTTAATCTTTAATTATTTAGACTGAATTAATGGGCATGTGATCACATAAAATAATTCATGCTTATATTTGCTGCCATTATGAGCACAACACATTTCTGAATACAGGGATGTAAGATCTCTTGGTTCACTCATTGTTCGGAGTACTGTTACATCCTAACTAGCACAACGCTCGCTTTATTTGTCAGGTTATAATAATTATAACTGATGTACCTTAATGGTTTTCCTAGGCATCGTTGGCTACACTGCATAACTGATGACCCGCCCACTACTCACCCTCCTGAGCCTAAGAAATTCCTGGCTAAGGTTCACCAGATTAACCTCAGTGGCACGCTGAACTGCTATGTTCCTTATTCCACCACCCGCAGGAAGATCCATGAATGGGTACCGCCTAAAGTTGGGGAGCAATAATTCCCCACGGTTATTCTGGCACCTTCATTCTCCTGTTGGGGACGTTCTGTAAATTGTAGCCGAAATTTATAATTAAATAAATGAACATAACAACAATCTTTGTCTCTGTGTGACTGTTGAAACTAATGTGTCTTGTTGTTCATTTTTGAAATTGAACTAAGCAGGTAAAAGAAAGTTTTTTTTTAAGATAAGCTATATATTCTGCAAATGTAGCATATGACTTGACTGGTTGCGAATGTATTAAAAATGAATGTTACATACCTCAATGGTTCCTGGTGCTTAAAGTGAATTATATATTATTGAGTAAAGGGATTGTTTTGGTTATATTAACAAGGTAATTTAAATGGAGCTCAGTGTGGCCTCATGCACAAGTTTATTTGTTTCCTGTTATTGAATAGATTGGCTGCAGTGTATCACAGCACTATGAGCAGTGTTTTAACATTTTATTAAAACATAAAAAGGCCTGTATATCCCTTTGTGTCTTTCGAGTGACCGGTTGTTTGCTCTAATAAAATAGTTGATTTTAGTGTAACACAAATATTGGCCAACAGAGGGAGACAGCGCCTTTAAAATGTTAATAAAGATTGAATTTTGAATACTAAAATTACGAAAAATAAATACATAGAAATTAATCTACAAAGCGGTTTCCTACGAGAAGCACATGACAGTGAACCTCTTTCATGATGATGTCATCACATCCGACCAATCGGAAACCCAGCCAAGATGGAGATGTTGAATGTTTTCACAGTTATACGGGTTTATTTATACATTTTATATATGCTATACACAAATCTTTATAGATGATTGAGCACAGAACGCTAAGCCAGCGGTAGGAGCTGAGGCCACCGGAAGTGTAAGAGCCGCCATGTTTGTGTGACCAACCGACAGAGGACATCGTTGATTTACGGTCAAAAAAATTATCTAAAATTTCCCATCTTACCAGGCGCACAGAGTAAAGTTTGTATGTACATTTTGGTTGTTACTTAAGATGATTTTTGCAATACTTATTAAATTATGGGTCAAAAACGGTAAAGAATATATACAGTTACCATGTAGGCCTACCATATGATAAATGTAACTCGTTCCCCAATATACAGGGGACAATCCCGACTTTTAAGTGACAAACGTATGTGTATATAAGTTTTAGGATTGAAAAGGGAGACTTCATATACAAAAAAATAACATTCAATGGTAAGGTATGTTACGTACACAAGAAAAAGACAAAATATTAGTTGAAGCTTTAGGTCTAATTGTTGTTTAAAATCGTATCAGCGGTCACGTTTCTAATGATTGTATTTTACGTGTCCGCCTGACCGGTTAGTGTCTGTTAATATAACTTAGTTATATAATTAATCAAACTTATTTTTAAATAAAGACATATTTTATTGTGTTTACTTTAATATCAATATGAATTAATATTAGTATTTTATTACATTAATTAATTGTATTATAAAAAACGATTTGTTGAATTATGTTCATTTTATGAAAAAAACAAGTTGTGAATGGGTCGTGTAGTTCGGTCCAATTTAAAGGGGTGCTGCAACGATGTGTCATGCATTCTTTCTTCTTCACCAAGTTCTGTCTTGTAATGATTAATGGTCAACTTGTCAAAAAACGAGTTGGGCGTATTAAGTAGTATTTCTGTGCTCAATACACTCCCCCAGCGATCGTACAGGTTTCGGACTGAAGAAAACGAACTGTACAGAGACCCAAACTTATTGTTTGTACTTATTGTGATAATTTAGTACCATGTCACTGTAGTATACGGCGACGACAACTCAGTCGTTTTCAAAAACATCTACTTTGAGACGGTTTTCAAAAGTTTGTATACGGTCCCCCAAATGCAAGTTGTCATGTAAGCGAGCGCATAAAATGCATAAAAGGTTCTGTTTTCAGCTGAAAATAGCATAGTGAACATGGCTTCTAACAGGTTAGAGTTGCTCTCATCTCATCTGTGTCAACAAGTGGGACTGCTACTCTGCAATGTTTTGTTATTCAGTGCTGCCACGCACGCACTCACACACAATTAACATTTACATTTACATTTAGTCATTTGGCAGACGCTTTTATCCAAAGCGGCTTACAGTGCACTTATTACAGGGACAATCCCCCTGGAGCAACATGGAGTAAAGTGTCTTGCTCAAGGACACACTGGTGGTGGCTGCTGGGATCGAACCAGCAACCTTTTTGATTTTACCAGTTCATTGGTTTAACCCACTAGACCACCATCTCACATCTCACACACACAGACACACAAAGACAGACACACACAGACACACAGATACACAGACACCAAGACACACACACGCACACAGTGAAAATGGTTTGAGCCGTTCAATTATAGATTAGCATAGTATCATTTCACCACCAAGTGGTTTAAATTTTCATGCCTCTTTTGAATACGGCTGTTGCTGTGTATTATTGTGCATTCCTATGTCAGATAAACGTTACACCTCTCAGGTACAATCCTTTCTGCTTTTCATGTTACTAAAATAGTCACAGTATTTTTAAACTCCCACAACCTTTTTCTACAATAGTAGTATTTCATAATGCAGAACTAGAGATATGGTAGAAACCCAAAATACTTTAAGACATTATAATGCCGTGACAAGCACTTACAAACCTCCACTCACAATTTTTAAAAAAGTGTAGTAATTATTTAATTAAAGTGATTAGGCTTTTAAAGTTCGCTGGGCCAGGTCATAAATGCAGCAATGGTTTAATGATGTTTAAAATAGAATCATGAATAATTTCAATTAAAAATTCCTTTATTTAGTGTGTTTTGGGGCCTTTTCCATTCCAATATAATGATGTTTTATTGGTTTTCATCTGCCAGATAACATCCCATCAATAAAACTCAACACAATTACCAGAAGAGACCCCAAAGACCATTATAGTTTCCATTCAAACCAATTACAATTTCCCGTGCAACTGTTTAATGTATTACTTTAAAAGTTTCAATATGTGTTGTGAATCTTAGTTCGTGTAAGATCATGTTTTCACAGTTACAGTATGACCTTATTTTGCGGCGCTTAATGCAGTAAATTTAGCTCTGGCCCAGATAGTAGTTGGATCTCTGCACTTGCCTTCCCACTTTTTCTGCTCTTACTGTTTAGAGTGTGCGCAGAGAGGAAGACGTCGCTTGTAGGAAAAAGAACTATCAACAGGAAAGGGTAAAAACCAAACAGTTTCCAGTATGACCACTCCCTGTGAATGGACACAACATGCTTCAAACATAATAAAAATATTTAGTTTTATATAGTCAACTGATATAGCAGTACACTATTGATATCTATATTGAGTGTGTGTGTTGAATGAAAATATCTGATTTGAGATGGATGCAGTTTACTAAATATTGGAATTGCTTGGAAGCCACACAATCCCACCCATTTGTACATGATATACTTAAATCAACGTTACAGATTTACAGTTAAGCACTCTAGATAGCATGGAATGGTGTTAACCCAGCTATCCAAATTCAGATACACATATCCAGTATTTGAATTTAAGATCATATAGATCAAGTAAATTTAGTAATGTTTGCATGAGCATACGCAAAGATACATTACGTAGATCCACAAAGCACTGCTTAAAGCACAAAGTTAATCTGATACTATTCCCACTACTAAAAGTGCAATTTGGATCATTTAACAGCACAGAAAACACACATATATACAGATAGTCTGTAAAAATAATTTTTCTGTTTTGTTTTTTTACAGATTTTATAGTATAATGTCCAAAATAATTTCATGTAATTTTTAAAAGATGATAAAAAATCAAATAATTTAAATAACAAATTAGTTTCACAGGAAAACATGTAATTTTCCAGGGAAAACTGTTATATTATGGTTTACTTCTGGTTCCCAGTTTTTGAATGTGATGGTTCATGGTTCAAAACGTAAAATTTCAAATTTATAAGCAATTGGGGAAACGTAATTTTACAGGGAAAAACGTATATTTTATCTCTAGTTATTTTTTAGTAGATTTGTTAACAGTTTAATTTATGCTAAACAATTCTGCTTACAAACCTTTAAAATGTTTTATCCCATAGACTTCTATGGCAGGTGCATTACTGTCAACAAACTTAAAGCGGATGTAATACCTTTCTGCCAATCTCATAGTAGTCTTGAGTACCTAAAGAGTAGTATTGGATATTTCTTCGAAGAGTCTTTGGTTTGATCATATTTATAAAAGACTGATACAGCTGTACGATTAATTCAGAAAATAGTTGACCTCCTGAATGCGTGCTGGGGGGCGGAAATAAAGCATGAGCACACAATACATCATCGCATTATTCCTGCATAACTGTTGATTCACTATAAGTTTGTGTTGTTAACCTTATGCACGTACAAACCTGTTGCTAATAAAACACAGACATATGACTCAGATACACTTACCGAGTGCAGTTAATGTCCGGCATATTTTACTGCTGGGACCGCTCCATCTATCAGTTTCAAATGATCTCGAAATCCAGCATTACATCGACTGTTTATAGACGAGTTCAACTTAACAACATAAACAAACGTTACTGCGAATGCGCACTTTTATCCCAAACTGAACTTTCGGTACACATTCACAAGCAATAGAGTGCCCGTAGATTATTTCTGATAACAATCAAAAGAAATCGAGAATAACTGTTACTTGGCTAAACTTGTCTCTCCAATATTTTGAATTTAGACTGCGATACCAAGCTCAACCACGTGATGTCAATTTATCATACGGTTTCTATAAATGCGACCGAAATACAGGACCCATTCAACAAATAAACATAGCGCAATTGATGGGCGTGCCCTATCTCAAACTCTAGTTGGTTGACGTGTGCGCATACTATTTTTGTCCAATAAGGGACTAAGAAAAGTTGTTACATGACGGAATATCATGACCTTGAACCACCCCTTGAATGTTACTTTGAAGAAATTCCAGTGTATCACAGATGGCATCAGTGTTTATACACAGGTTTTTTCACTTTGAATATTGTGTGCAAAAGCTTTGGTGAGACAGACTCACACTGTGATGGGATTGTTTCAGGACAACATAGGTGGGCCCTTCCTGTTGTGTTTTGTACAGATTATAAATCACAAAACTAAACAAATACTTGAAAGCTTCTCAATCGCCTCCGTTTGAAACATAAAATTAATTATTACTTCACATCATTTAGGTGACTTGAACTCAAATGACTTCAAATAGATTTTTTTCTACATGAAATCTGAACTGACAGTTCAATTCATTAAAAGATTATTCTCGTAAATTGGGGTATTGTTAGGAGACCATTTTAAGCACACATTTATTTGTCGCTCAATAACTCTTTTTTTTTTTTTTAACAAGACTACCTATTGGAGCTTTTGTTATATTGAACATACTGTATGTTGGCATTGTATATATAAATAGCTAATGTGCTTGTCCAGTGTTCACAGTCCAAAGACCTCGACAATTTGATTTCTAAGATGAAAAGGAGCTATATTTAGACTCAAGTCTTTTGTCATTTCATACACACAGACTGTATTCATCAATAATTGAATGACAGGAAGATGAATCATTAATAATGTGAGAGCAAGTCTACCAACCAAATTTCCTTTAGAGACTGTGTGTGATGTCAATGCTGCATAGTGTGTGACATGTCAGTCGTAGTTTAGTTAGCTGGATCCTCAACACAACCGTATGACACAGTCAGCTTTTATGAAGTACTCATTTTAATACAGACCATGGAATGCAAGAATCAATAGATGCATTAGAAACCATTAGTCAGCATGATTTAGACAAATAAAGTTTTGTCAAATTCTCTGCGAAAATAATGCGACCCATAATCATGAAGACAAAATCCTAATCATAAGGGTATATACAGTAATGCAATAATGCCAGAATGTTCACTGTTTAAACTATATATTCAAATTGATGGTCACTCTTGCGCACTGTCACTGTTCTTCAGAGTTTTTCACTGCAGACAGAAAAATCGGTCCTGTATACCTGCACTTCTGGTGTGTGTGTCATGAAAGAAATACCAGCCATTGGCTGAGATAAAAGGAAGACCAGCCAATGCATTTGTGTGTTCACGTTTACCTTTTCATCTCTCACTTCTGAAGATTAAATCTCAGAGAGACGATATCATGTTCTCCAGGAGGGATGCCTGACCTGAAAGACCAAAAGTCATTTTTCTATCTTTTATCTTTTAGCGATTTATCTGTTAGTCTCTCTTTAGCTCTCTCCCTTTTGTTGTTCACCCTGCTAATTTACTGTGAAGACAACGGAAAGTGTGTGTGTGAGAAACTAATGAACGGACAGTGAATAGAGAAAGTGAGCAATGGAGCGACATGAATGATAAAAGATAACAGTGTTATTTTTAAGGGGCCAAAGGACAAACAACAAGCATGCAAATTGTGTTAACCTGTTTGACTTGTTGTCAAAGGGATAAAAAAGTATTTTTTTTTATTTCATTTAATTACTTTCGTGTAGGTATAACCAAGCAACTCATGTGAAACACAATATAAATGTTTTGATGACTAAAAAAAGCTTATTAATAACAAAAGTCCATATAGGGGTTACAGAATATCTGTAATATAGCCTTCTGTATATATTGTTCATAGTACTGTCATATTTTCATACAACATTTGTATAGTATTTCCCTAAAATTGTATTCTGTATTTATTCACACTGTATATCCTGCACTTGCTAATTGCACTTCTGGTTAGACCTAAACTACATTTCGTTACACTGTACTTGTATATGTATAATGACAATATAGTTGAATCTAATCTAATCTAATATTCCAGCTTTTCTTATATCATAACATTTGCGTGAGAAACAGACAACAAAATCTCTTAAAACTTTTTCCTTTCTGTTTAAGATCTCATATCTTTTTCACATTAGCATTTAAACATAGCCATATCAGGACCTGCCATCACCTCAGGTTTGATGTCAATGGTTCTCATGTGTCTAAACAAACACGATACACCCAAAATAAATATGCATAAGTACAAATAATACAAATAATGCCTGAATGGGTAGCATGGTGAGTTCCTGGTCGTCTTTGTGTTGCTGTTTGTTTCGGTAATCCGGTTTCTCCCATCATCAGGTAGAATTGCTGGAATCTAAATTGCCTATGGTTGTGAGAATGTGTTTGTCTGTTTTAGCCCTTTAATGCACTGGCCACCTGTTTGGGGTGTTTTCTGCATTTGGATAGAGATAGTTTGGGGTTTAGCTTCAGCACACTTTATGCAACCCTTGATACATACAGTGAGGAAAATAAGTATTTGAATACCCTGCTATTTTGCATGTTCTCCCACTTAGAAATCATGGAGGGGTCTGAAATTGTCATCGTAGGTGCATGTCCACTGTGAGAGACATAATCTAAAAAAAAATCCAGAAATCACAATGTATGATTTTCTTTACTATTTATTTGTATGAAACAGCTACAAATAAGTATTTGAAAACCGGAGAAAATCAATGTTAATATTTGGTAAAGTAGCCTTTGTCTGCAATTACAGAGGTCAAACGTTTCCTGTAGTTTTTCACCAGGTTTGCACACACTGCAGGAGGGATTTTGGCCCACTCCTCCACACAGATCTTCTCTAGATCAGTCAGGTTTCTAGCCTGTCGCTGAGAAACACAGAGTTTGAGCTCCCTCCAAAGATTCTCTATTTGGTTTAGGTCTGGAGACTGGCTAGGCCACGCCAGAACCTTGATATGCTTCTTACAGAGCCACTCCTTGGTTATCCTGGCTGTGTGCTTCGGGTCATTGTCATGTTGGAAGACCCAGCCTCGACCCATCTTCAATGCTCTAACTGAGGGAAGGAGGTTGTTCCCCAAAATCTCGCAATACATGGCCACCGGTCATCCTCTTCTTAATACAGTGCAGTCGCCCTGTCCCATGTGCAGAAAAACACCCCCAAATCATGATGCTACCACCCCCATGCTTCACAGTAGGGATGGTGTTCTTGGGATGGTACTCATCATTCTTCTTCCTCCAAACACGTTTAGTGGAATTATGACCAAAAACTTCTATTTTGGTCTCATCTGACCACATGACTTTCTCCCATAACTCCTCTGGATCATCCAAATGGTCATTTGCAAACTTAAGACGGGCCTGGACATGTGCTGGTTTAAGCAGGGGAACCTTCCGTGCCATGCATGATTTCAAACCATGACGTCTTAGTGTATTACCAACAGTAACCTTGGAAACGGTGGTCCCAGCTCTTTTCAGGTCATTGACCAGCTCCTACCGTGTAGATCTTGGCTGATTTCTTACCTTTCTTAGGATCATTGAGACCCCACGAGGTGAGATCTTGCATGGAGCCCCAGTCCGAGGGAGATTGACAGTCATGTTTAGCTTCTTCCATTTCTAATGATTGCTCCAACAGTGGACCTTTTTTCACCAAGCTGCTTGGCAATTTCCCCGTAGCCCTTTCCAGCCTTGTGGAGGTGTACAATTTTGTCTCTAGTGTCTTTGGACAGCTCTTTGGTCTTGACCATGTTAGTAGTTGGATTCTTACTGATTGAATGGGGTGGACAGGTGTCTTTATGCAGCTAACGACCTCAAACAGATGCATCTAATTTAGGATAATAAATGGAGTGGAGGTGGACATTTTAAAGGCAGACTAACAGGTCTTTGAGGGTCAGAATTCTAGCTGATAGAGCGGTGTTCAAATACTTATTTGCAGCTGTATCATAAAAATAAATAGTTCAAAAATCATACATTGTGATTTCTGGTTTTTTTTTTTTAGATTATGTCTCTCACAGTGGACATGCACCTACCATGACAATTTCAGACCCCTCCATGATTTCTAAGTGGGAGAACATGCAAAATAGCAGGGTATTCAAATAGTTATTTTCCTCACTGTATTGGGAGTCGGAATGGATAAATATGCACAAATAGATTTGAGAAATCCATCTGAGATTGTATAGCTTTAGGTACAAGAAGAATGAAAGGAAATCGTAGGTTTTATTTTTTTGATAAAACGGTTTATCATGGAAAGTTGACACAGAACGATTTGGAACTACATGGATCTTTTTGACCTTGTTTGCTTTTGTTTGTTGCAGAACAAAAGACTAAATTTAACTTTTATAGCTTTTTAGTGAAAAATCTAACATTTCCAAGCATTTTCCATTTTAGCTTGTTCCAACGTCTCATTTTACCCTGTTTCTGGGAATTTCGTGAGTTAACAGCACCGATCAATATTTAGGCTTTGTTTAGGCTTTTTTCAGTTACATAACAACCAAAAGGCATTAGGCTTTTCACTAATTGTTAAAAATAGAAGTCATTTCCTTTACAACACCTATTCTTACACTTTTTTACCAGTTATGCACATGAATTAATGTTTATGTTGATATACCATAGAGATATCCATCCATTCTCTATGCCGATCCTATGTATGGTCATGGGAAATGCTAAGCAATAAGTAAACATTGATAATGTGAAAAAACGATCACCTCTAATACTTTTTTCGTTTATAAAAATATTTTAAGGACTAAGCTATATTCACTATAAATATATTTTTTATAAAAACAATAGAAATGTTAATAATAAATGTGCAAGAAAATGTAGGTCAAATGATGTGTATATTTTCATCAAATGTGGTTTACTTTTGTATACAGTACATACGTTTAAGCTTGTAAACTCAAGGCCGATCTAGTAAATAAGATCCATTTTTGCAACGTCTTCAAACTCGGAGGCAGTTGTGTGTTCCTGTAGCAGATGTGATGATTCATTCCTTTAATTATGTTTGGCAGCTACAGTCTGTGGGTCACCGAAACGGATTCATTACCATCTGTCTGTATGAGAGATTGAGGTCATGATATTAAAGTGCAGCACTGCTTTAGTAGAGGGACAGCTGTTTGACAGCTCCATATTGATGAAGAAATTCTGAGAAAAAAAATTGGACAGATCTTTGAGCTCTGCTGGGAATACAAAATTACTAGGTTTTTTAAATGTTGTCAAAATGTTACTGTAATGTAATGCGTAGGGCTCTGGTTAATCTCTCCTTTTTCTGTCACCTATATTACAGTATCATCGGTCAACTGAGTGGCAAAGTTTGAAACACTTCAAACCGATAGTATGGCGAATATCTAATATTGAACCTGGAACCATTTTCTGACATTGGACAACATTCAAATAACATTCATTAAATTGCTGTTGACTTGCTTGCTTCGAGTGGTAGTGGTCGGGGGTCACGGCTGTTCGGCTTCAATGAACTATTATTGAACTTTTTAATGGATCTAAAAGCATAACACTCACAACGCTGCCAAATAACAGAGTAATCCCCTTCCGTGTTTGTGCATACACACAATTTGGAATTTTTCATGGGATGAGTCAAAACCAGGGACGTGATCTTCTCTGATCTGAATGTATCTGCAAGCTCTCACAGGTAGAATAAGTGCTGCTACGATTGTGTAAGATGCTTGTGTTTGGAGAGTATGAAAGTATGTGTGTTTGTGTGTTTCAGTCGCTGTAAGTGAGATCTCATTGAACTGTCTGTTCATGCACGTCATCCTAAACGAAGCATCAGCCTCAATGTATGTATGTGCCTTTGGTATTGATGGCAGGGCTATTTCACACACTTGAAATAAAGTAGGCCCTTGAGAACAGTATATTTACAGCTGGTGAATATTTGATGTTCTACATTTGTTTTCAAGACAGCAGGAGATTAGATGTACCAGAACTGGTGGTAGTTAAGTAAGATGTTGAAGCATTGTAGATCTAAAATGACTTCAACCAAAAAAAGGATAGGCCAGTTAGTATTACGTATAGACTTTGGTTTAAAGATTGCCTTAAATTTATTCTAAAGGAAAAAGCTATAAACAGGTAGAGTTTGGGCTGGCCTATAACATAGGCCTACACATACTCGCATGAGTATGTTTTGTGCTAATGTAGACCATTGCGTTGCAACGCAAAGGTCTTAGGTTTGATCCCCTGGGAACATGTAGCTTAACTTTTACTTGCTTGTAATGCACTCAAAGTGACTTTGGATAAATTTGTCCTCCGAATGCATAAAAAGGTTTTTAAAATGTGATTTAAAAATTCTGTGCTCATCAGTTTATACACTTTTACACGATTTTATTCAAGTCGATGTTCAATGCATTCAATGTATACATTTTATATCATTTTGTATGTTTCCTGTATTTCTCAGCCATAATTTTTATACATTTAGACATATCATTTTTGTATAACAAGGAAGAATAAACTTACCATGAATAGCGTTGATCTGGCAATTGATAATTTTTATGTCATTGAAAGTGTAGATGAAATTTTAGGCTAATTATGCCAAGTTAAGTATATTTTATGTTTTAGTACATCAAAAACATAAAGCATACAGTCATAAATACAGAAATCTACCCCAACAATATTTTTTGTTTGTTTTCCTTACGATAACTCATTTTTGGTTCTAAACACCTCCTGTGTCGACCAGGCAGTTGGATTTTGTTAAATATGGCAGTTCACAGTCAGGGATTTGTTCAAATGAAGATGATTTTATTTAACAGCAGGATTAATGAGAATAACACTTTACTATGGAATTCTATCGCTAATCCACAAGAGAACGGTGCTCACTAAAGAAGTCATCACCATTCCCATTGTTCATACATAGGATTAGGGGTGTTTAAACACACCTTTAATTCACAATTTGGGCTTATGATGCTTTAAATCAGGAAGCATATTGAGAAGAGAACTTCGGTCATTTTTTCAGATCATCTGAATATTTTAGCCTCAGGGATGGTCCCTCTTGACCTGGTGTGCAGTAAACCATTCACAACACATTAGCTCCCAAATATTGGGATCTTAAAATAAATTGTTAGAATCTCATTTATTCACCACCATATTATTCAAAACCTGTATGTGTCTCTTTCTTCTGTGAAACAAAAAATAAATATTTTGGGAAACGTCTCAGTGGTTCTGTGTCCATACAATAGAAGTCAGTGGGGGCCAATGTTGTTTGGTTACCAGCATTTTTTTAAATATCTTCTTTCGTGTTCTGGAGAAGAAAGGCCTTCATAATCATGAGGGTGGGTGAGTAAATGATGAAAGATTTTGTTTTATTGGTTCATTTTTTCCAATAAATCCAGAAGGCAGCTGTACGTCTAGTTTTCAATCACCCTAATAGAAACCATCTAATCCCCCTTCTGATTTCACTTCACAGACGGCCAGTTGCCGCCCGCATCAAGTTTAAATCGCTGAAACTGGCCTTCAGAACGGTAACCTTTACCTTAACTTACTGCTCCAGGTCTCCATCTCCTCTCTTCATCTTCGGTCTGAAAATGAGCCTCCACCTGAACTGAAGTATCCTTCACAACTTTCAAAAAACAGCCCAAAACATTTAGCATTTATGTGACTAACCAATAACTGTCTGTGTCTTGTGTCTAATAAAAAAAAGATCTTGTTGTTCATTACTCCAGCCTTACTCCTCCAAGAAGCATGATCTTGTAAACTAATGGTATTGTTAAGCGTGTTGACAAAATGTTAAATGCCCTCCTACTTGTACCATTTCATGCCATACCAGTGAGTAGAGTTCTGACCTTGTGATTCTGACCTCTCACCTTAACACTCACTGTGAGTATATATGTACGTAGCAGAGAGAGAGAAAGAGAGAGGTTTGTAAAGCTTGACACACCCTAAATCAGTTTGGCCTTGACACATAACTCTTTCAGACCAGCAGACGTTTAAATATTCAGCACTCATTTGAAAAGGTTTGTCAGATAAAAGATTTATGCTGTTACGTATAATGGTTATTTACGGAGAGGGACTATCTTGTGACTAAATTTCCAGGTCAGATAAATTACTTACTAAACTCAGTGCTTAGATCATGCCGGTAGCAACGCCATGTCATGGGTTCAATCCCAGGAATTTCACATACTTGGATACAAACGTATATTATAATTCCATGTTAATCGCACTGGATAAAAGCGTCTGCCAAATGTAGAAATGTAAATGTACCTACGTTAAAGTCACTGAAACATACGTCTTTTTTTTCGTTTTTCTTACTTTGTCGTTTGCCTTAGGAAATGTGGTGAACTGAACATATGTTATGTATTAGTATTTCTGTAGTTTTTAACTAGTTTCCTTTAGGAAATGTGTTGAACTGAACAAACGTTATGTATTAGTAGTTCTGTAGTTTTTAACTAGTTTCCATTAGGAAATGTGGTGAACTGAACATATGTTTGTATTAGTATTTCTGTAGTTTTTAACTAGTTTCCATTAGGAAATGTGGTGAACTGAACATATGTTATGTATTAGTATTTCTGTAGTTTTTTACTAGTCTCCATTAGAAAATGTGGTGAACTGAAAACAAACGCTATGTATTCATATTTCTGTAGTTTTTAACTAGTTTCCTTTAGGAAATGTGTTGAACTGAACAAACGTTATGTATTAGTAGTTCTGTAGTTTTTAACTAGTTTCCATTAGGAAATGTGGTGAACTGAACATATGTTATGTATTAGTATTTCTGTAGTTTTTAACTAGTTTCCTTTAGGAAATGTGTTGAACTGAACAAACGTTATGTATTAGTAGTTCTGTAGTTTTTAACTAGTTTCCATTAGGAAATGTGGTGAACTGAACATATGTTTTGTATTAGTATTTCTGTAGTTTTTAACTAGTTTCCATTAGGAAATGTGGTGAACTGAACATATGTTTTGCATTAGTATTTCTGTAGTTTTTAACTAGTTTCCATTAGGAAATGTGGTGAACTGAACATATGTTATGTATTAGTATTTCTGTAGTTTTTTACTAGTCTCCATTAGAAAATGTGGTGAACTGAAAACAAACGCTATGTATTCATATTTCTGTAGTTTTTAACTAGTTTCCTTTAGGAAATGTGTTGAACTGAACAAACGTTATGTATTAGTAGTTCTGTAGTTTTTAACTAGTTTCCATTAGGAAATGTGGTGAACTGAACATATGTTTTGTATTAGTATTTCTGTAGTTTTTAACTAGTTTCCATTAGGAAATGTGGTGAACTGAACATATGTTATGTATTAGTACTTCTGTAGTTTTTAACTAGTTTCCATTAGAAAATGTGGTGAACTGAAAACAAACGCTATGTATTCATATTTCTGTAGTTTTTAACTAGTTTCCTTTAGGAAATGTGTTGAACTGAACAAACGTTATGTATTAGTATTTCTGTAGTTTTTAACTAGTTTCCATTAGGAAATGTGGTGAACTGAACATATGTTTTGTATTAGTATTTCTGTAGTTTTTAACTAGTTTCCATTAGGAAATGTGGTGAACTGAACATATGTTATGAATTAGTATTTCTGTAGTTTTTTACTAGTCTCCATTAGAAAATGTGGTGAACTGAAAACAAACGCTATGTATTCATATTTCTGTAGTTTTTAACTAGTTTCCTTTAGGGAATGTGTTGAACTGAACAAACGTTATGTATTCATATTTCTGTAGTTTTTAACTAGTTTCCTTTAGGGAATGTGTTGAACTGAACAAACGTTATGTATTCATATTTCTGTAGTTTTTAACTAGTTTCCTTTAGGGAATGTGTTGAACTGAACAAACGTTATGTATTCATATTTCTGTAGTTTTTAACTAGTTTCCTTTAGGAAATGTGTTGAACTGAACAAACGTTATGTATTAGTATTTCTGTAGTTTTTAACTAGTTTCCATTAGGAAATGTGGTGAACTGAACATATGTTTTGTATTAGTATTTCTGTAGTTTTTAACTAGTTTCCATAAGGAAATGTGGTGAACTGAATATATGTTATGTATTAGTATTTCTGTAGTTTTTAACTAGTTTCCATTAGGAAATGTGGTGAACTGAACATATGTTATGTATTAGTATTTCTGTAGTTTTTTACTAGTCTCCATTAGAAAATGTGGTGAACTGAAAACAAACGCTATGTATTCATATTTCTGTAGTTTTTAACTAGTTTCCTTTAGGAAATGTGTTGAACTGAACAAACGTTATGTATTAGTAGTTCTGTAGTTTTTAACTAGTTTCCATTAGGAAATGTGGTGAACTGAACATATGTTTTGTATTAGTATTTCTGTAGTTTTTAACTAGTTTCCATTAGGAAATGTGGTGAACTGAACATATGTTATGTATTAGTACTTCTGTAGTTTTTAACTAGTTTCCATTAGAAAATGTGGTGAACTGAAAACAAACGCTATGTATTCATATTTCTGTAGTTTTTAACTAGTTTCCTTTAGGAAATGTGTTGAACTGAACAAACGTTATGTATTAGTATTTCTGTAGTTTTTAACTAGTTTCCATTAGGAAATGTGGTGAACTGAACATATGTTTTGTATTAGTATTTCTGTAGTTTTTAACTAGTTTCCATTAGGAAATGTGGTGAACTGAACATATGTTATGAATTAGTATTTCTGTAGTTTTTAACTAGTTTCCATTAGAAAATGTGGTGAACTGAAAACAAACGCTATGTATTCATATTTCTGTAGTTTTTAACTAGTTTCCTTTAGGAAATGTGTTGAACTGAACAAACGTTATGTATTAGTATTTCTGTAGTTTTTAACTAGTTTCCATTAGGAAATGTGGTGAACTGAACATATGTTTTGTATTAGTATTTCTGTAGTTTTTAACTAGTTTCCATTAGGAAATGTGGTGAACTGAACATATGTTATGAATTAGTATTTCTGTAGTTTTTTACTAGTCTCCATTAGAAAATGTGGTGAACTGAAAACAAACGCTATGCATTCATATTTCTGTAGTTTTTAACTTGTTTCCTTTAGGGAATGTGTTGAACTGAACAAACGTTATGTATTCATATTTCTGTAGTTTTTAACTAGTTTCCTTTAGGGAATGTGTTGAACTGAACAAACGTTATGTATTCATATTTCTGTAGTTTTTAACTAGTTTCCTTTAGGAAATGTGTTGAACTGAACAAACGTTATGTATTAGTATTTCTGTAGTTTTTAACTAGTTTCCATTAGGAAATGTGGTGAACTGAACATATGTTTTGTATTAGTATTTCTGTAGTTTTTAACTAGTTTCCATAAGGAAATGTGGTGAACTGAACATATGTTATGTATTAGTACTTCTGTAGTTTTTAACTAGTTTCCATTAGAAAATGTGGTGAACTGAAAACAAACGCTATGTATTCATATTTCTGTAGTTTTTAACTAGTTTCCTTTAGGGAATGTGTTGAACTGAACAAACGTTATGTATTAGTATTTCT
Source organism: Triplophysa tibetana (assembly GCA_008369825.1). Taxonomy (NCBI): domain Eukaryota; kingdom Metazoa; phylum Chordata; class Actinopteri; order Cypriniformes; family Nemacheilidae; genus Triplophysa; species Triplophysa tibetana. The sequence continues at coordinate 12,759,485 of CM017897.1, read as the reverse complement.
GTAGTTTTTAACTAGTTTCCATTAGGAAATGTGGTGAACTGAACATATGTTTTGTATTAGTATTTCTGTAGTTTTTAACTAGTTTCCATTAGGAAATGTGGTGAACTGAACATATGTTATGAATTAGTATTTCTGTAGTTTTTTACTAGTCTCCATTAGAAAATGTGGTGAACTGAAAACAAACGCTATGTATTCATATTTCTGTAGTTTTTAACTAGTTTCCTTTAGGGAATGTGTTGAACTGAACAAACGTTATGTATTCATATTTCTGTAGTTTTTAACTAGTTTCCTTTAGGGAATGTGTTGAACTGAACAAACGTTATGTATTCATATTTCTGTAGTTTTTAACTAGTTTCCTTTAGGGAATGTGTTGAACTGAACAAACGTTATGTATTAGTATTTCTGTAGTTTTTAACTAGTTTCCATTAGGAAATGTGGTGAACTGAACATATGTTTTGTATTAGTATTTCTGTAGTTTTTAACTAGTTTCCATAAGGAAATGTGGTGAACTGAACATATGTTATGTATTAGTACTTCTGTAGTTTTTAACTAGTTTCCATTAGGAAATGTGGTGAACTGAACATATGTTATGTATTAGTATTTCTGTAGTTTTTTACTAGTCTCCATTAGAAAATGTGGTGAACTGAAAACAAACGCTATGTATTCATATTTCTGTAGTTTTTAACTAGTTTCCTTTAGGGAATGTGTTGAACTGAACATATGTTATGTATCATTATCATTGTGTAAGAAGCAGTTGCAGATATTTTAAATTATATTATGCATATGATTTTCATTTATTATTATTTATTATATAATATTTTTTATTATATTATATTATGCCACCTGTAGTACATCCCCCTAAATGACTGTCACGCCATACCGGGGTAGAGCTCCGCCCCTCTGTCGCCTCTCTCTCTCTCTCTCGGCTGAACGCTTACGATAGTCTCTCTTGCAGATTACAAAGAGGAACCTATTCAGTAAGCGCGCGAGGCACATTGTACTGCAACGCAATGTAGCGAATCACCGCCGTTACGACGCGAAAGTCCAGTTTGACCGGACCGGACCGAAGTGAACTATGCCCAGCGCCGACCGAACCTCAGCCGAACTCGAGAGGAACTCCTTCTTACACGGCGACATGGTAAATTACGTTCGAGTCTGTTTTAATCCGTATAGTATGTTGTCTATCTAAGCCTATGCGCTCGAGATGTTTGTGTTCTGTATGGTTAATAATTGATCTGCGTCTGCTTATGTTTAGGTATATCGTGCTTAGCATGCGAAAAATTACTATTGTTTTACTTCATTGATACTTGAGTCACCATATTATCTGCTGGAAACCGTGGTTTCGGTGCTATAGTTCACGCATGACATGGTACCGCGGTGCCATCATGACTTTGTTACTACACTTTTCCTGCTTGTAACGTTTTTGTTATACTACAATTACGTATGTAGTAACTTAAAGCTTTCGCAACTTAAATGAAGCCATCGTACATTTTTGTATAGATATTTGAGTAATGCGTTGCCTAACGATCAACAATGAGCTACATATTTTATTTACATCTTTTATTAGTCTTTGTTAATGTTAAGTTATACAAATGCTCCGTTTAAAAAATCGGTTTATTTTCGTTGTGCATAGTGTTACGAGATATACATTGTTCATTGAAATCGTATCAGTAAATGTAAGCATCCATAATATTAAGATTAATAAGTTGTGTTCAATGTTTATTCATGCTAACTAATGTAAATGCCGCTACAATGTATTTTAAAGTATTACCACATACTGTATAAAGTTTGACTCAGTAAGATATTATACTTTTCTAAATTAAATACACCCTAAACGTCTAACTAAAAATGATGTCTTTATTATTCACATAAAAATTAATTATATTAAAGTTTATTGGTTTATTGTTGGTATATGACGTAAAGGATTTTTTGAAAAGATTCTTAATTTCTTTCCTAATCCTATTAGCATTCAATTAGGATTTATGACTATAGTATAAACAACAGAAAACTCAAATTATTCTTGTCAAAGTGTTTACTTACTGTGTTGTGCAACAGAGCATTTGTGATACATGGTTCTAGTTGGACAGGTTATGCTGGTGTTTCCCCATACAAGTTAATGCTGGTAGTTAAGAGTCATGAAAATCCCTATTCCAAGTATTTGTCTCACACACGCCTAAATGCATTTATAACACCGGGGTGATGGGTGGCGTGCTGGGACATGTGCTCGGGTCTTGAGACGGGCTGTTGTAAGCCGAACAAATGGTCCAGTGTGTGCCCTAGACCCCTGGCACTGAGACTGGGTGTGTGCCACTCTCAACCTGCAACCACATCATCGCTGGTTGAAAGATCTCAGAGAGTGTCTTTTTAAACTGAGTGAGTATATTAACAAAGGCTGTCGAACACATTTGCACTGAGTAAATTGAAAGCTTAATTGAATGTGTTAATGTGTCCAGCAATTCATGCATTATTAATTCAACAGTTAATGGAGAGAAAGAGCCATTGTAGCATTGCTTTTCGTTATAGAGCTAGATGTTATATAAACACGTTGTGTCTGTCTGTATAGATTACTACATTGGTGAAGCGACGGAGAATATACTCTATATGCTATACTGTAAAATTATAAAGAGCAAGCATGTGAGTGTCTGATAATCCTTTCAGGAATATGCTTAATTGATCACATGCACACGTTTACATATATCTAATGTTGTTCTAAAACAAAGGTAATTAGTTGTGTTTGCCAAGGCAACCATCAGCGTAACTGCTCATGCCTTTGGTTAGGTATTCATATCATTGGCATGTTGTTTGCCCCGCAGTGCTTGTGCTAGAACAATATTTGTTTATTACGGTAAATCACATGACTTTAGCCAGGAGAGGTGTGCTGTTGGTTTTCCAAGTAATCAGATTTACGATTTTTGTCCTGGGCAATACTTTTTTTTACTGGGCAAGAGACCCAAGCCATAAGAATGGATAAGATTATCTTTAAAGGAGAAGTTCAACTTCATGTCATTATTTACACTCCCTCTTGTTAGTGCAAACCTGTTTTACTTTTTTTCTTCAGCAGAACACAAAAGAAGATATTTAAAAAAAATGTTGGTTAACACAAAACTGTTGGTCCCCATTGACTTGCATTGGCTTTGTGTCCATAGAACAGAAGTCGGTTTTTGGTTACCGACATTTTTCAAAATATCTTCTTTTGTGTTCTTCAGAAGAAAGGAAGTAAGACAGGTTTAAAATGACAATAGTGTGAGTAAATAATGACAGAATTTTCATTTGGAAGGCGAACTATTCCTTTAAGACATGATGTTGGACTTTGGAGCACTATAGGAAACCACCCAAAACACCAACGCTATGCACCTCATTTTTAACTAACTGTGGGCCAGACATTTTTTTCTGGTGTCATCCACTTTAAGTATTTTCAGCTGTTAAAAAAGTTTGTTGTGCTCCTTTTAGTTGCAGACTGACATCTTACCATATCATTTTTTATGTATTGTTATAAATATAAACATACCGGTTTGTAGCGTAAATAGTTTTACAGTTTCTTACTGATTATTTTTGTAGTTTTTTAATTTGAGTTATATTTGTAATTTCTAAAACAACTTTAAAGCTTTTAATTAGGGCTGTGTGATATTGAAGAAAAATCCCATATACGTCAGGTTACTATATAAAGCAATACACATTACAAGAATGCTTTAAGTCTGTAAAATGTATTTAAACTATATCAAGATATATTTTAAATCCTAAAACTATACAATTAAATGTTTCACATTTTTAAATCTTAAAATTACACAATTAAATGTTTCGCATTTTTCTAATAATTGATCAAATTTGGCAAAGTTGCTATCTGCATCAACTTACATTTTTATTGAATTAAGACAATGGTGTAGCATTTCTGTTGTTGAGGATAACCTGTGTACTCTTGATATGGTCAACATTTTTGGTTTCACTGTCTACATGTTGTGCACTGGGAGAGCAGGACACGTTTAATCTCTTCCTCTCTATGAATTATGAGCGTTTCGGTCCCTGTGGTGACATTGTGTCCTGTGCGAACATAAATTATAGTTAGTGTGTGATAAATAAGATTGCGGAACTGACTGGGCCCCAGCATATTCAACAACAGAAAGCTTGTGGATGAGTTTAGTTTGAAACGGGGCAGTGTGTGTTAAGTGTTGGGGAATACAAATGAGAGAAATATTTGGATATAATACGGGTGAAGCTTTATCAAATTCAAAATGACATGTTTTACATTTATTTCGACTCCTCCCTCATTAGCATAAGCTATCCTTAAAGGACTGCTTACATGAAGAAAAAATAACGTTTTAATGTATAACTTTAGAAATATATAATCGGATGTTCTTCTGCTTGGAAAAGTAATCCCTCCACAACAAATTGTTTTTTGCACATATAATGCAAACACTAGTTTCTACACTTCCATCACTGTAAAATACTTAGGTTAACACTTTGGAGAAACTTAAATTTCTAAATTTAAAGGAGCAGCTCACCCAAAAATAAAAATTCTGTCATCTTTTTCTCTCCCTCCAGTTGATCCAAATCTGAATAGATTTCTTTGTCCTGATGAACACAAAGGAAGATATTTGGGTGAATACTTACAACCAAACAGTTATTGGCCACCATTGACTACCATAGTAGGAAAAAATACAATTGTATTTGAAAGTTTTGTATTTCTTACATTCTTCAAAATATATTCTTTTGTGTGTAACAGAACAAAAAAATATGAAGCATTTTTTCCTGCTATGGTAGTCAATGGTGGCCAAGAACTGTTTGGTTACAAGCATTTTCTTAGTATAAATGTATACAGCTTTGGAACAAGATAAGGGTATGTAAATGATGCCAGAATTTTCATTTTTGGATGAACTGTTCCTTTAAGTGTATATGTCTATGCTGTTATTGACTGCATACCACACATGTTAAACTCAGAACAGTCCTTTAATTTTGTGACGTAATAACAAAAATTAGACCAAAAAATGATAACATGTAGAGACAGGCTTCAGTTCTTCATTGGTCACAGCAAAAGTACAGGAAGTCGATCTGTTCTCATCACCATCCTCTCTGATGTCTGTACGTATGCTGATCATTGGTCAGCGTAATGCATTTGAATGTGTGTTTCAGAGATCGTTGAGTGTGATTAAACATCAACAATGGCCTTTGTGATTCACACACAACATCTACATTATATGCCGTTCCCTGCTGTGTTTCTCTATGCTTAGTCACATGACATGTATGAGGGGCAAGTTTATGCATGAACCACCAGCTGGACACACCCGAGTCTTGCAGATACCGTTCTGAAGTAACAACAGTGTGATAACGGATTCTCATGACGTGGTTTTGTTTACAGGAAGAATGACAGTGAGCACAGTTGTTCCAGAATGCCTCAGTGGGGTGTATTTACAGTTCATCCAGTTCGTTATGTGGCTCTTTTTTTACTTGCTGACTGCATACCTAGTTTGAAGCGGGTAAAATGATCTCTTTCAAATGAGGTTGTAGTTATCCTGTTTGTCTGTGGTATTGGTAGCTGATTTATTGAGATAAACAGGCCACACTGTGAACGTTTAAAATAGTGAAGGCAAGAGGGCTTCATGTATAGTGCATTAGTCATTTCATGTCATGTACTGTGCCAAGCACGAGTGTGGGAAACAGCTTTTATTTTTGTATAAAGTTAAACAGTTTCATTGTAAATAATTGTGACAGCAGTACATAAAACAATGTTTTTGTTTAGGTTGAGTTGTAGTACTAAAACATTTTGGACATTTCACAAAACCAGTTTATTGAAAGCAAAGGTGTCTTGTTTTGAAATGGTTGGATTCCGGAAAAAGAAACTTAACATGTTAACGCTTCACTTATGCCTTTTGTTGTTTAGAAACTTAGCCTGTCGAGTCACAGAGAACTTAAAGTGAGGAACTAAGAAGTGAATTCCTAGAAATTGACGATGCTATTGTTTGCTGTTATATATAAACTAACCTTAAAGGTGGGATACGGAAAAAGGTTATCGAATATACACTATAAAAAGTGATTTGTTGTCTCAACAACCATATTGTATTATGTTAAGTAGCTATTATTTAAAAAGAAACAAATGTATAACATTTCTAGCTTAATTTAAAATCTTTTGTTCATGCAAAACAAAAATATGAATTGCGGGAAAAGCTCAAATGTATGCATTAAGTGATAGAACATTTTGAGTTGTGCAAACTACAGTTCAAATTAAGTTAACCTAACATACATTTCCAGTTCAATGAACATAATATTATCAGTACAAATGCTTTAAAAGGTGCAAAAGTTGATTGAACTCATGCTACATATTTTTTTTAGGTAAAGAAGGTCAAGCAAACTGATATATTTGTGTAAACGCAACAAAGATTATCTTTTTATGTTTACTTAAAGGCCACGTTTTAACGCTGTTTTCGAAGCTTTGTTTGTATTTTTTGGGTGTTCAACAATGAATGGTTATGTTTCTAGTTTAAAAAAAACTTTATATTTCAAGTCTATAGACCACCGCTGTCTCTCTTCTCATGAAACGACTGGATTTCTTCCGGTTTCTTCAAAGTCCCGCCTTCCGAAACGCTCTGATTTTACATCAGATGCATAAGTTTAACTTCCTTAATAGAATTAATGCATTCAAGTAACTTGTATATATATTAAATAAATATTTTGTTAAAAACAAATTTTTAATTTATAATGGCCATAAGAATTTTTTTGCTGACACCTACAGACTTTAAGTGAAGATAAAATTCAGACCAACACAGTATTCTCAGATGTAAACAGCTTAAAATGACATGAAAACCTGAAATGTGGGGCAACTTGATGAAAAGCTTTTATGGCAAAGCTTCTGTATTACCGTAATGACAGACTTAAGCGTGCACTTTGTTTGCTTCGGCAGAACAAAGAAATGTAAACAGGGTTGGTTGGAACAATCTGTGAATGTGAATGATGACAAAATGTTCATTTTTGAGTGAACTATTTTTGTAAAGTCCCGTTTTATTGAGAAATATGAAATTAATTACAGGTCATTACAGTGAAAAAGTAAAGCAAATGACCCTTTTAAATTATTATACTTGTGCTCTACTGAGTCAATTGTTTACTTCTTAACATTAGAAACTGATCAGCATTCATATTTTGTAGTTTCCTCATTACGACAAAACAGAAGATTGCAGACGCGCTGCTTTAAGACAGGAGAATCAAAGATATGCATTCAGCCATACAGCCAAACATTTCATTTGGAAACTGTTTGTGTTTGACAATTTTTTAATATAAGCAGAAGCAAATATAATAAGGTTCTGGCCCTTTAGATTAAATAGGATTTATTGTTTGTCTGTGCAGGTTCGGTGTTGCTTTATACACTTATCTCTGCGACAAGGCTTTTTTTGACTGGATTAGGCATTAGTTGACAAACACACTCAAATACACTGCTGCCAAACACACAACCCTCTTATGTCAGTCTGCTTGGTTATGTCATGTTTTTTCGTCTTATTTTTATTTGTTTGGTGGACACTTCTATCCAAAGCGACAGAGTATGTTTAAGAATCTCAAATTGATAATCTTGTTAGCACAATGCACTTTAGCTATGGGTACTGGAGTTGAACAGTATGTTTCCTGTATTACTAAATACATGGGGCCAAATTTTGATGTTGCAGTCTGTGACGACATAAAAAGACTAGGTACTTTGAAATTATAAAAGTGTCTTTCTATCGTGTTGTATTTGCTGGCTACAATAGACCACAAGTATTCAAGTTTATTTTACAAATTGTGTTGAGATAAATTAGAAATGAACTGCCCTTTTATTATTTCTCAAATGCTAAACAGTTCTTTGTAATAAAAACAACTGACAATAATATTTGCTTTAGTAAATGTGCCAGTAAAATTATAAAAATAATACTTTTTTAAAAAATATTACTACATTAAAAATAGTACTAAAATTTAAGCATACCTGAAAGAAAATGTACATGTTAGGTGGTTTATTAACATAGGTAAGTACATGATACTATATTTTTACAGATTTCTCCCCTTTATGGTTAAAAGTATCTACTGTAGGTATTTATTATAGTTTATAAGTGAATACTATAGTTTATTTTTATGTGGGCAATTATATTACATTAACGCATTTTGGCAGACTCTTATTTCCAAAGTGTCTTATATTGCATTATACTTTACAATGTATCTGAGTATGTTTAATCCCCTGGGATCGAACCCATGACCTTGGTGTTGATATTACTTACTATCGTAGAGTAAAATACGGAAAACACGAATCCTGAAAAACTTAGGGCCCTATTCAGTTTATTTATTTAAAAAATGTTATTTTTATATACTCTTGAAGTACTTGTGAATTCTAATACTCGAGTCTCTCAGATTTATCATTATAATTTTTTTACTTGGATTTTCTCAATTTAAACAGTATATTTAATTGATTTCACAGCTGTGAAATGTGCATGTTTTTTTAAGTCTAAATTGAAGTCTAAATTTTTAAGTCCAAATAAAGCAGAGTGAATCATATTTAAACGTTTTAAGAGTGTGACTTGACAACAGTTTTTGATTATTTTCAACCAAAGAGTTTTTGCTAAAATACATTAGAAATTGTATTATTTTGTGGGGGATGGAATAATCTGAATTCTGTCGGAAATCCTGTCAAGTATGCATAGTCATGAGCCTTGTGTGCAGTTTAACCTGTTTCATTACGACAGAGCCCTTGATTTCAGGATTAGTTTTGAGCTCCGATTAACTCTTTTGTAAGAGAACTTGAAAAAACTGACCTCGGATCAGCAAATTGTGCTCAGATGTGTTTTGGTTCTGATCTTTAAGTCCACCCTGTTTTGGTTAAAGCGTTTGTGTGTGTGAAGTGTGAAGAATAGCATCTATTCTAAAGTAGTTGTGTGAAAAACTGCTATCTCAGCTACTTGTAGTTGTGTGAGAAACTGCATACTCAGCTACTTGTTCTTTGGTCTGTTTCTACTGTCGCTTTTCATTTCCTCATTCTCCACATCTGGCAAATACACACTTCACATTTGAAAGCAGACTGTGCTTGCATTGTGCTTTATACGGTCAGCTTGCCTTTGTGTGTGTTTACTGTGCACATAGGGAAAAATTAATTGCTGTTGTTTCCGACCCTCAGAGTTATGTAAAGCAAATGGACAACAAAGAGCTCATACACACACAGAGAAGGGTTTTGTGAGTTTAGTGTGTGTGTGTTAAGGAATGTTCTTCACATGACAGGCGCTATGAGGTCACTTCCCCTGACCACATGTAAACTCTAATCTTTTGTTTTTCCCTCCTATTGTTGAGTAATAATCCTGATCCAGATTATAATCTCAGTACACACATTTTTCTGTTCAAATTGTAGTGGGTGTATAACCACAGTCATTGGGAGGCCTGGATTCAAACAGTTACATAGCGTGTATATATTATGCAACTACACAAGTGCTGTTATAAAGATGGTACAATGATCCGATTAGGGCAGTACAAGAAAAAACACTGATGTAACTTTTAATAATTTAAAAGTATACACAACACACATATATATCTGGTGGATGTCATACACCAGATGTGTGGATGTTACAGGAAGAGGAAAGTAAGAAAGGTTAGACAAGCAGACTCTTACATGTTTGATTTGCTTGACCTAGTTCTCGACAGGACTATTTCTGCCCTTAAGACATCAATATGGTCTGGTTCAAAGTGCTTCAATAAAAGATAAGCACACATCATTAGAAGCTTTAATCATTAAACTCAATTCACAGGCCACATATAAATGCACTTGAAAATGAATATTACTCGCTAAATGAAGCACATAGTAACTTTCTTTCAGACAGCACCCAAATGCTTAATCACTATGAATCGCATCCAACATAAAAGTTTGCGTTTATATTATATGTGTCTGTGCATATTCATTTTGTATTTAAAAAACACAAACACATAATTGTATACATATTTAGTAAATATTCACATTTCTATATTTACATGTATTTATAATTAAAATGATATATAACTGTTTATTACGTTTTATAAAATAGGCACAAACTTTTATTCTGGAGGCAATTACTTCCGATTTACTGTTTGGCGGCCCTAGTTTTAAGTAAATACTGAATAAAATACAATATAAATTTCTAATTTTAAATGTATAAACCATAACAGGCTAACACTATCTTTAAGTCCAAGTGAAATAAAAAATTAAAAAAAATATTTTTTCATGAAACAATTTGGGGGCTTTATAGTAAATAGCTTATCAATGTGGGTCATTTTATTTTTAATATTTCAATTACCTTCATAATCTTCAGTTAAAATCTAAAAATGCACTGCTGCCCTGAAATGACGACGCATCTTAAATGATGTAAATTAGACGCATTTGACGGAGACGCACTTCGACTGTCAGTTCCATTTCAAAATACGACAGGTGCTTTTATACATTCCATCAATTTGCAGTGAAAAATGCTACGAAGCCACGCCCACTAATTTTCTCCTTTTCTCTCGGAAATGCATCAGAATATGGATGTTAAAACGATCGTAACTTCTGGTTCATGGGGACTTCAGTAATATTTCTAAAACTTGTGTGTTAAAGTGTGTAAAAAACATGTTTCATTTGATCGATTTCAAATGATTATATGGATTTCAACATATTTTCTCAGATTCATGAACGATGTGAATCAGTTGGCTTTGCACTCTATCCCTGTGGTCTGCATCTTCTCCCCTGTTGAGTCATAAAAGCCGGTGTCCCTGATCTCCGAAGACCTGTAACTGCTTGATGGCAGGTTGCCATAGTAACAGACGAACTTGCTATCAACGCAAATTTCTGACATTTGAAAGTTGCATAGAAGCATAATACAAGCCTAAGAATAGATAATAATAGGTGTTCTGTGAAAAGTGCTTTGCTTAGTCATAGTGGTGGTTGACTAATAATGATAAAAAGGACAAAATTGCATCCTCCATCCATCTTTTGTTAGTGTGTTTGTACATGCTGAGGTACTGAATGTAGTTCATAGTGAGGATTTTTTATTGATAGTCGCTGTGTTTATGCACTTATATCATTTATGACACTTTGAAAAGGAACAAATTCACATTATTTAATTTCTTTAATATAATATTTATAATGATATTTACAAACTATGCCATGAAGAGTTACAGTTGGATCTAGAATTGGGTAGAGACTTGATCTAGAATTGGTGCATTTTAAACAACCTTGAAACTTCAAGCTGCATTAATCTAATGTTAGATAATAGTTTACCTAAAAAATTATTCAATTTTCGTCTCCATTTATCAAAAAAATGGGGTGTTTATTTATCTGTATTTGGTTATTAATTGTATGTATTTAATGTTGTTTCAGGCGGAGAGGTTCGGCGACGGGAATACCCTCAGCGTGCCGACGGTCATGCGAAGAGGTGGCTCAGAGAACTGTTTAGACCTGGACACGACAGACCTGGCGGGACGAGACGTGTCACGATCCCGTCCTGCACTGGACAGCTTGCAACAAAAAATACTGAAGATCAAGGAGCAGCTGCGAATTGAGCAAAATCTACAGGATGAAAACGTGGCTGAGTACCTCAAACTCATCGGCAGCGCCGACAAGCAGCAGAGCAGCCGCATCAAACAAGTGTTCGAGAAAAAGAACCAGAAAACGGCGCACAACATCGTTCAACTTCAAAAGAAGCTCGAGCAGTATCAGCGGAAGATGAAAGAGTGCGACGTCTTGAACGGGACCAAACACACGCACACACCTGCCAAAGAGCTCCCCGAGTTTCCCAGAGACCTCAAGGAAACCCTGGTCACAGGAAGCGGGCGGCACCCACATTTGGACAAAGTAAAAACCATCGGCCCAGGTGTCTCGCTGTCACCGCCGTTCTTCTTTAGCAAGTCCCGCGAGATAGCCAACCTCATTCGTAACAAGTTCGGCAGTGCAGACAACATCGCCCATCTCAAGAGCTCAATGGAGACGGGTGGCGGTCTGCAGGCGGAAGGAGGAGGCCGAGTTCTGAGCGGCAGTGCCACGCTAACATCCAAACACAAATACCCCAGCGATGATGAATGCTCCACGGAGACTTCATTGTCGGTAGAGAGTAATGGTCATGTGTCTGGATTGGGTGTGATGGGACAGAACAGTGGGTTTGGGAAGGAAGTGGGCCAAGAGGAAAACAGTCGCCTGGTGGAGGCCTGGGAGGAGATTAGGGAGTTGAGGGAGGCTCAACATTTGTTGGCCGAAGACATTGAGTCATTGAAGACCCAGTTTAAATGTGACTTTGAGAGTATAACACAGACAGTACAGGAGGAGCGGTACAGGTACTGTAATATACAGTTTTATAAACATTTAAATTTTTTGAAAATCTGCCCATGCTGGTATTGTAGCGCTCGGATCTCTTTCAGTTGATATCTCATTATCAGTTGTGATGTGTGGCGACACTAACATCCCGAACAAATTATGGTGGTCTTGGACACATTTGCTATCTATAATCTCTCTGTGACACACTGACACTGAATGTTTCCTGTGTAAGGTGTGAACAGTTGGAGGACCAGCTGAATGATCTCACAGAGCTCCATCAGAATGAAACGGCTAACCTCAAACAGGAGCTAGCCAGCATCGAGGAGAAGATGACCTATCAGGTTTATGACAGAGCACGAGATATACAGGTGAATATACGCTACGGCTGGGTGATAATTCTTAAGCTTTCTTGTAGCTCAGTGGTCAGAGAATGGCGCTAACAACGCCATGGTCGCGGTTCGATCCCGGGGATTGCACAAATGTAGATACTAATGTGTAGGATAATGCAATGTAAGTCGCTTCAGATAAAAGCGTCTGCTAAATGTATAGATGTAAAAATAAATGTCAGATCTTTTCAGATTTTGGAGATACACAGTGTTTCTTCATATTTTTGCTTTAGTATAATAATCATCTTTTTGGTCTAATCAAGCATGATGCAAATCTTAGGATTTTGTTTAGTTTCTGTTTTCTGAATAAAGTTTTCAAAAATATAGATATTATTTATATTTATTTGATTAGGAATTTTGTGGACTTTGAGTGAAAAACCACTGCAGACAAGAGTGAATCCTAGTTTAAACATTTGATTCTCCCCCCCACATTTCATTATGCTAGCACGGGTCACAAATTATTTCATGGAGCGCGGACCCCACTTTGAGAACCTCTGATCTACAGCTTTAGAAATGGTCGAAAATCTGTTTTGATTATAGTTCCGAATTGGTTAAACAAAAACATTTTTCGTAAAAAAAACACATTTAGGTGTGGATAAAAAAGAATGAAGCTGTAATTATTATTTTTGTAAAGCAAAGGCTCTGGTCTTTCTTTTGATATATTAAATATTGACATATTCATACAACAAATATTTAAGGGACTATGAAAGATTGGGGGATTACGATCGAGAATGCTGACGCGTCCTGGCAACTTTAAAAAAACACTTGCTTGAAAAAAGGTTCATAAAAGGAAATCACATTTTGCTTGCTCTTGTCTCAACCAGCCTCAGCATGATAAAGAAACAAGAACATCTCTTGTCAGTCATAGTTTTACCCTAATCCAAAATGCTTTGTTGGACTGTTTTATTCCTCCCGTGTCATGTGTTCCTGCACCTCATAAAATCCTGCTGATCCAAAATTCCTCTCGATTTAGCAAATACAAGGTCAGAGATTAATGTTACATTCAAGCATTTGGTGGATACTTTTATCAAAAGAAAGTTTTCATTTTAAAGAAGTTTTTTATCTGTTCCCTGGAATTGAACACATGACATTTGTGGTACTGATGCAATACTCTACCAGAGCAACAGGAAAAGTGAAGTTGATGTACTTTTGGATCTTTGTACGTGCTGAGCTTTTATCAAATTTCCTTCTTATATCCAATGCAAACATCTTTTATATTCTTTCATCTGGTTGGATGACTCGTGTATGATTCTGTGATATAAGTATATAAGCTTTCTGTCTTTCTGCAGGAAGCGCTGGAGGCCTGTCAGACGCGAATGGGCAAATTAGAGTTACAGCAACAGCAGCAGCAGGCCTTGCAGTTGGAAGGCACTGATGCCAAAGTGTTGCTGGGAAAATGCATCAACATCATGCTGGCCATTGTCACCGTCATCTTGGTGTGTGTCTCCACGGCCGCCAAATTTTCTGCACCGCTGATGAGGAGTCGTCTACACGTGTTCGGGACTTTCTTATGTGTGTGTCTACTGGCGTTTGGATGGAGTAACTGGGAGCATTTGACGCGCGCTGTAGAGCGAATGCTGGTGCCCAGATGAGGGTTTTGAAACATGTGGTGATGTTCTCGTCGGATAAATTGCTCCCTTCACAATGTGACTGTCCCAGGACGACGGCATGAAGAATGTGTGGGAGAGCATTCATGATGTACTGTAGCAGAAACGGGTCCATCTTTGTCACTGTATTGTATTAAATTAACACATTTCCATTTGTCTTCTGTCTTAAAAGCAAAGATTCACTTTTATTTTAGAATTTTATAGTAGGTAGGTGATAATTGTTTAGTCGAATCTCTGTCATATTTAATCCCAAAATCAAAAGAAAAACAATCCAAAATTGTAAGGAACATTTTTAAAGTGTTTTTCTTATTTATTTTTACTTTCTTGCTACATACTTTATTTTCATAACAATTGAACAGCACCCCTACATTACTATGTGTAGTTAATGTGTGATTGGCATGAAAAAGTGTTTTATTCATCACAATTAATTTATGCTTTTTTGTTCTTTTCATTTTGAGATTGATACATGACTCTGAGATTCTTCTGTTTACTAATGTAAAGCGTTATTTGTACTGTTAAGATGGCCTGAAGTTCCCTTTACCGGCACTTTACACACAGGGCCCAATTTTGTGAAATGTTTTAAATGTGGTTGACATTTTCTGTAGTTTGAGAAGTTGTGCTCATCATAGAAGACAAAAACACTTTTATTTTATTTTTTATAATAGAAATGCCTTCATTGAAACAAAGACAAATGCTCCTGTTTCATTTTTAAGTCTGTGCGACATCATTTGGACTGTGTTATGTGGTATTTTTATACATTGTTGAATGGCTTTGTTTAATCTCTGCTTCAGTGACTCCCACAATGCAAAGACTTACACTTGTATTACCACTGTCAGTTTTGAGTGTTTGCATGCCTGTGGTTTGACTGAGAATTGTATAAGCCACGAAATCTGAACTCACCCATGTCCATGGCACCCATGTCCATGAACTACTGTTTTGTTTAGACATTATTTTAAAATGCCTTTTTATGCCCATGTTTGACTGACAGAAAGACTGTTATTATCTCTGCAATTTTCTGTGAATACTGTCTGAATGTTATGATCTAACAACAGGAGGTTTTTTGATAGACATGCTCCATTGTTTATCTAATAGAAAACTGTCCAACATTCTCTGAACTGAGAAATAAATTGCCAGATTTTTCTCGAGTTGTTTGTTTTTTCGAACATTTCATGCGTGTGAGTTTTAACTGAACTTTTGGTCTTTTATGGAAAAGCTCCCTATAATTGTGTTTCTCTAAATTTATATATAGTATATTTTGCTGTTTATAACTAGCTCTATCTCTCCAGGGTGTTTCCTGTTTATGCTGGAATGGACCCCCACCCTTCTGTAACCCTACAGAAAACAAGCAGGGTGGGACAACGCATTGTCTTAATTTATGTGCTTGTTATATTGTTTATTTGTCCTGTTTAAATATAGTTGGTACAGAGCAAGCAGCTTAACCACATTTGATTCAATGTCTTTTTTCACAGGCTATTAACGTTGTTTAGTGACGTTGGATGTTTGTCGCCCTCTTGTGGTTAAATGTTTAATTTACATTATGTTTAATGTTTAACTCATTCTCATCGAAAAAATAACAATTCTGCTTTAATTGTTAAAATATTTTTATTTTTACTTTGAATATTAAATAGATCATTCATAATTAAATGTAAATCAGTGCTTATAAAACATTTCAATGCCAATTTTGTTCGTAGCCACACAACATTGGTTACCTGTCTTAATCAAACCCCTTGTTTTCTTGATAATTAGCCAATTATCAGTATATGTCCTGCACCTGTTTTCATCATTACTCGCCCTAGTCCTTTTCCTATTTAATGCCCTTGTGTTTGCTATACGTGCTGGTTCTTTGTTGCTAGTACTGCTGAGTTTGGTGTAATTTATGTTTAGTCAATAGTTTTTGTTGTACTTTTGGTTTTATTCTGAGCTTTTTTATTTGTTTGTTTTTTAATTTGGGAAATTTCAGATATTTTTGCAGATGTTTTATAAGCTTTGCAGTCAAAATGTATAACTTGTGTAGCCTAAACTTTTAGAGAATGTTTTTATTAACAAGATATTGAGTGATCAGTTTATAAATCCCTGTTAGAGTTCAGACGTCTGAAAAACATCAGTCAAGCTAAACACATTTTCTATTTTGGATGAATAGAAACACGTGTTATGGGTGTTCGGATGCATGTTTTAGAAAGAATTAATAGTTTGTAGGATTATATACTCCATTACACGAATGGAGAAGAGATCACACTTCATATGCATAAAATAGTTACATTTTAATTTTCATGTGCCCATTATGAGAAACATGGACTGTTATGAATGTGACGATTCTGAAACGAGTGTATGATTCTCGAAAATAAAAAATCCTTTAAAAACTAAGAGAGGTATTAAATATAGTTAGACAGCTAAATGTTAACATCTGAGCCACCAATATGTTGAAAGCCTTCGATAAAAACTTTCATGGCGACGTTGATGAAATTGCCGTTTAATAGTTATCATTTTTATCATAATACTGGGTGTCTTTGTCAACTTCAATGATATAAGTAATGCAGCGATACAGAACATTTTTAATAATACATACACAAAACATACTCAAAAATACAATGAGTAAAATACATTTACATTTTGTCATTTAGCAGATGCTTTTATCCAAAGCCATTTGCAGGTGGGGTAAGCAATGGAAGCAATTGGGACAGCATAAGGACAACAAAACATAAGTGTAATCAAAAAAGAAGACTGGTCTCATATAACCTAACACAGTATACAAACAAATATGCAGTAAATAAATGGCACAAGGGCATTTAGTAGCTTATTTTAAACGTTACACAATTGCATCAAAATTGCAGTTGACCATAGGAGGTGCACCTGAACAATGATAAAACAACATTTATTAGCCCAGAGTCTCGATCAGCTCCCTTGTTCCCGGGGGTTTGTTTATCGTTTTTGGAGCCCTAAGCATAGTCGAGGCCTGAGGCCCCTCACATTTATTCTTGAAATTGCACAACAGAAATATTGAGTAAGCCTATATGTAAATTGTATGAACCGCATAACAGCACACAGAATTGTTTACAGTTTGGTATAAAATAAACCTTCTTTGATTTGGAATCAAATATTTGATATGTGCGCTTCATGATTGTGTTTCTATGCCAGGGGCGGCACCACTACTCCAAAAATTGTGGGGCAAATTTTGATACTTTAAAATGTTTTTTTTTATTTGAGCTGTAAATAGTAATTTCAACTAACATATTGCTTTTATATTTATATTGCAACTAATATATTTCCTCCATACAAAAATATATGATGGATGCTGTGATCTAACTTAATAAAAACCGACTTCAACTAGGCAATTACAACAATTTTATTAGTCATATTAATGTAATTTCAAGCAAGACACAATCAAAGTTCATGGCACTGGTCTCAAATCTGTCCGTCATTTGTTTCTAGAAAATACTGTGCAGTTTGCTTTTAAGGCTATATGGACCCAGGGTCTAATTATCATACAATTTTAGCAGACGCATCTAATAACAGCAAAATATAATTCCCAATATCAGACAGGAGTAATTTTAAGATATATTAAAAATCACACGTTCACATTCCGCTGTGTCACTTATTTCAACCTCTACTTATCTCCACCATGACTTACTTTATTTGAAGGACTCCATATAAAGAATGTTGTTTCTGTAAATTAACTGGCTGAGGGTAACCACCTCCTAGCTGAATAAGACGTTTTTATTGTTTTTTCCACCGAATCAGACCTATCTGTTATTTAGTGAATTTGACTTATTCGGTGCAGCCAATCCGGCGTCAAAAGCATCAAATGATTTAATCGTTTTTGGCCACCAGGGGGCCCCCCAACTAGCAGGGCCCAACACATTTGCATGGTGGTTAACAACGCTAAAGCTTGTTCCCGAGGCCAAGCATCACTATATCGACAGGTTCGGTTACAAGTTAGGACCCTGGCTCACTTCACATTGGGACACTGTTCACTTATTTTCATGTGATGGGACTGCTAAAGCCCGTTTTGATACTTCACAGCTGATATTAATCAACAACCGGCAAAACCGACATCACTCTGTCTTTATTTTTTGAGTACTGGTTGAAGTACATATGTGAAACACTTACATTATTCTGTTACAAATCAGTGCACAAATTTGGTCGATTATAAAAATGAACTGTTAAGTAGATTGTGTTGCCTGCCTGTCTAGCAACGATTGTTTATACATGATATAAAATAAACGTTAGTCTCTGCAAAAGTTCTGTGGCGTTTCGAGAAGTTCATCGAGTTGGCTTGTGCATTTTCGGTTAAAATTCTTCAAAACTTGTCACGTGATTTTCAGTAAGGGAACATAGGGAGCTTCGATGCTGGGAATGTTAAGGAACGTTTCAGTGCACCGCTCAGTCCCCATCACTACTGAACAAGGGAGCTGATTGAGACACAACCTTGGTCTTGTAGCGATTCTTAAGCACATGTGCTAAAGATGGCAACCTTCTGATTGAGCTCCTGAAGAACATTACTGGCTTCACTCTCCAGTCTGTCGAGTTCCTCTGCTTTTATCACGAGGGTTTGCTGGTTTCCTTCGAACGATCTCTCCAACTCTAGATCACAGTGAGTCATAGAAACATGTGAAAGCAAATCAGGCATCATTTAAGCCACTTCATGAACAAAAGAAGTGTATGTGTGAGCTGCATTTACCTCTTAGTCTCTGTAGTTTGTTGGTGGCATCTATTAGTAAATCTTGTGCCTCCTGTCTGAGTTTCTCAGACCTCTGACGTGCATCATACACAGCCGCACCGTTTTGCTCGATGAGACCACTCACCAGTGCATATCTAGGTTGCACTCTTGAGTCAAAGTCCTAAAAATGATGCAAAACAAATATACAGGGTCATTTTCAGATATAGTGATACCAAATCCATTCTTCCATGTGGGAAATTAACCCAAGTAGTCTGGTTGCCGTGACACGTTCCTATAAAGGAAGATGTAGACTTTATTACCTGTTCAGTTCTCTCAACGTCTGCGTTGTTGTCTTCAGCCTGTTTCTGGATGTGCTCTGCTTTGTTGGACGTCTCTTGAGTTTTCTTTCGAAGTTCACCCACTCCTCTTTCAAGATCCAAGAAGCTTTGCGTGCTGGTGCTCAATTTGAACTCGGTCGTTTCAGTTAAAGATTGTACCTGGAAACGTACAGGTCAAGGTAAGATATCACATAAACGTAAACTGATTATGGGAATAATATGACAAGATACTAAAACAGCATTGAATAAGATAAGTTATTTGTTTTGCCTTTTTCTAAACGTACTAAAAACAAGAAATATTCACTTGAGAAACAATATTTAATTCTGTGTACATGTCTTTTACAGACATTTTGTGCTGTTTTAGCATTGATCTATTTTTTTAAATGTTCATATAATAATAAGAAATAGTCTTTACAGTATGTACGCAGAGACGGGTATGAATACCTCAAACTGCATGTGCTATTATACATCTGGTTACTAACTGTTTATATGCCAAAACTACCTAAATGATCCTAAAAGGGTTGACAATAGTTAAGCCATGACTGTAGTTTAACTGAAGGGAAGAAAACGATACACCCATTAAAAAGGCAGTAGAACTGTGCACCCCGTGTCAAATTGGGAATTTAAAAATAGTAATGTTATTGAATTTAAAGAATGTTATAACAGTGCCATGTGATATTGTATAGCTCTGAGCATTTGAGCCTGTATACCTGCGTGATGAAAATATATATCATCACTTATATGACTCATATACACACTTACAGAATTGATTTGATGTCTTGTGACGTTC